>CM059214.1:10666071-11163571 GCA_030347435.1 Clarias fuscus | reverse complement strand
CTGACTATATCAGCTGTAACTCTCTCGGGCAGTGTGTTACAGCGCTGCACACTTTGCACTATGTCCCATTGCATTTTCAAACCACAATCTAGAAATTCCTAATGCTCATGAAATATAAGAGCACGCCTCATTTACAAATGTAATTTGGATTTAGGGCAGTTCCCCCCTCTCATTTGAACTGCTACTCTCTTTCTCCATCTCTCTTTCTCCCTCTCTCCCTTCCTTCTTGGCTGATGGAGTGATTAGGGGTTATGAGAGCTGTTGGAGATTAGTCAAGCAGAGAGAGTATAAATTGGCAAGGATGTTTTTATCAGAGCATGTCACAATATATGAAAGCAGATGTGCATGCTTGGAGCTGCTCTCCCACATTACACTCGCCGAATAATTGAGATCTTTTTTTTTTTTTTCTTTCACAGATTACTGCTCTCACTGATCCTGCTGTCACATCAAAGTGAGCACTTCATTCGCCTTGTATGCACGCCAGATCTATTTTGCTTTCATAATGGGCTGATATTACAGCTGCACAAAGAGGATGAAGACATCAGTGTGATAGATAGGCAAAAGATTAAATGGGATCTTTATGACTTCTTTGATCATCAGTTTTGACTACATGATCAGATGAGCCAAGTTGGGTGCTGATTTGTTCTTTATTAGACGCAAACATTAGCCAGAGGCACCCAAGCTTGGGCTGATGCTCCTCATTTAAGGTGGAACCTGACAGTTCCTCTCGTCTTATTTATGGAATGGAAAATAAGCACACGCACTTTAGCAGTCACTCAACCACCCGTTTTTGATTGCGTGATGGTAAGAAAAATGCATAATGTAGACGGTAGTGAAACGTTATATAGTCTGCTTTATCACAATAGAATAAAAAGCATACATATAACATAATATCATAATATAATCACACGAGAAATGTATTGCATTGTGGATAAAATTAATATACAATTTATTGATTTATGTCACTATGTACATAGTGACATAAAACAATAAAACACTTATAATAGCAATCATCATTTCAATAACAAGCTCTGTCTATGAGGTGGCTATATGGTGTATGGTCCACACAGTCACACAAATACACACATCCAGTCTCCTATCCACAACATACACACATTCCTTCTGAAATTCCACCTTAAAATGGGCTGGATAAATGAGATTTTTTCCTCCTATGCATATCAAAGCTTGGGCACTCAGCACTGACAGATACTAATGTCTGAATCAGCGTCCCAAACCAAACTGGGCCGTTGCTCTTGTTGGCCGTCGAAATGTCACCTGTTCCCATTCAGCGATTTGCATAATGCAAAGTTTCTCACTCGTAAAATACAGATTAAGAGGGGAGATGGGGAGCCATTCGTAAAGCAGAGTCATTTCAGAGCCCTAGCCCCTAGTGATTAACTCACTCACCACCATGGCCGCTGAAATGTTAACGTTAAAGTATTAATTACATGCCTACAAACCAGTCGGCCGTGCCATAATGGCCTCTGCTTGCCGGAGTGCATGAGTGCATGTGTCATAATCACAGTGCAAAATAGCACAGCACATGAGTACTACCTGCCTCTGAATGGTACTGTGGTTTCAGGAAAGGTCTCTGAGAGTGGCTGTGGTGAAATTTGAGTTTCTACTTTGAGGGTTTTTTGTGTTGTTGTTGTATTGTTGCCTGAATGCATTAAGCAAACAAATAGAGCTGCCCAGTCCCCGAAATGTGATATCTATTCCTTGACATATGTAAAGGAAAATCTTTGCTCCTTCATTTGAAATTGGGTACTATCATCGCAAAGATTACATGCTTTTTCTTCATAATACAATGTTGGAGCTAGAATGCATATCCCTCATTGTCAGGATGTGCATTTACATGCAAAATTCTCTTTTTGATTTTCTTTCATAATGGTGTGATGTGCGTGTGTGTTTTGGGGGATTGGTTATATTAATAAATTATTATCAAAAGTGTTATTTTGATCAAACTAGAAATCAATGACTTATCAGGAGGGGAATAGTTGGATCTTTTGACTGGGCTTTTTGGATTATCTTTCAGCCATGTATAAAAATCAGCTTTTATCCTCATCGCTCTCTCTTTCATTCAGAACTTGGAGAAATTATGCTGTCAGATCTAATCATGGTGTGAACCTCTGAGGTACTTATGAGGCGTCGTCCCAAAAGTGCCGTACTGGGACCTCACTTGTCTTCCTGACAGCCTAACAATGGCCTTATTCAGAACTCCCATGGTTGGCCCGTTACATACTAAACACATGGAAAAGAAGTGCGGAAGAGGGATCATGAGGAATTGAGCGAGGCTTTGTGTGCGATACCGGCCATTACGGATGTTCTCCCGCAGCTTAATTCTGCTAACTCTGAGTGCTAAGTGACACCTGACTGCAGACTTCTGAAATGGGAGCCTTATTAAGGCACAGTGAGACCTTCCATCCCTGGTACTGCATGCAAGGATTGCTGCCGCTGCAGCGATAACGCTCGGTGACTGATAAAGTCGAGCAGTAATGGCTTTTTACTAATGAGAAAAGTGTCGCTGATTATGACGAATAGCCTTGGACCAACAGGCTAAGCTGCTACACAGGCCTCCAATTGTTAGCGAGGCGGGGTTTTGCATTTCATTACGGCTTCACTGATGTACAGCCTCTGCCTCCTCTGTGTTATGTTTACTAACAGCTTGCAAACTGTTCTTTAACTGTTCAATTTTATGCATATCTCATCATTTTCCATAGCAGTGTTTCACTTAACATTTTTTAAGCATTTTGCGTATCTAGTATTGGTATGGTTAGTTGAATTATGCAGTAAGTACTACATGTCTAGAAAAGCAAAGGTTATATACCTCCATAAAAATGTACAGAGGTTCTAATAATTATTGTAATCATTTGTTTAATCCTTTAAATTAGTACGGAATGTCAGAATGTCATGGTAATGGGAAAACACGTTATTGTGTCATCACATATGTGTACAAACTATACATTTTCTTTAACATTTACAGAGCAAATATGGTGAATCGGTTTACTGTATTTGAATCAAATTATAGCTAGGATCCTGAAAAGCCACTTAAATGCTTGATAAACGTAAACAAACAGAACAGTAGTTCTGTTTATTGAGCTCATTTAACCTTTTTTTGACTTCCATTTAGGATGTTTACCATGAAATAATAAATGGCTCTGTGGAAATATGTAATAAATCAATTCATCACATACAGGCAAGTATCAATTAATCACAGTGTCGTGGATAATTTTGGCTGTATAAATCATATATATGTATATCATATTGGATGACTAGACTTTTAAGGGTTTCTTTTAACTTACATACATGAATAAAGAGTTTTATTTTATATACCATTTTGGCTATTTTGGAAGAAGTTAGAAGAATTTAAAGAAAGCCAGTTTGATGGCTAATGTTTGGTTATACGTTGTACCGTGCTTCTCTGTTTGCATTTTGGTTATACAGAAATCTTCTTACCTTTCGTTTTACTAATATATCATATCTCATTTTTACTACACTTAAAAAAAAAAAACTGTTAATCAGAGGTTATGGGTTATTTCTTTCCTTTCATTTCTTATTACTAATCTTTGTATCATAAGTATTAAATGTAGCTTAACATGGTGTGTTTGTACTAAAATATTTTACCCTAAATATAATAGGGAGATATAATAATGGAGATTGATCTCTCTGAATGGTTCGTGTGCTATGCAAGTGTTGTGGCATGCTTTGTGATTTATTTATTTATTTATTTATTTTGACCTAGAGGTGTATTTGAACAGATTGTTGTAGCCCTTCAAATTCCAGGGTTAAACAAATACTCAGCGGGCTACTGTTTGAGAGATCACTTTTGGCGGGTAAGCAAAGCATACATTACATCTGCATTAGGGGTATATGCCTGTCGTTGCCATTACAGGGGGGCACTTTTGGGAGCATGTGTGCGGTGAGGGTCAGAGAAGAGGGCAGAGCTCATAAACGTCCCTGAAAGAAGGCAAATAATGAAATCCCTGATGTGGAACGGCTGTTGAAAAGCTTACTTATGTAAATAAGGCAAGGTTGATATGCATAAGCTGTGTTGAATATGGGACAGATACACACCATTCACTTACAGTACACTAGGTAGTAATAAAAACATAAAACTTATGTTACAGATTACAACGTTCGGTAAAGTCTAATTTTGCATAAACATACTTGAACATGCATGCACTGTCAGAGTCTGCATCCAGATTTGTGTTATTTGTGATCCAGTCTGTAAAAACCCAGCTAAAGTCTTTTTTTATATTAATGATTTTTTTTTTATATGTCAAATCAATTACATATAATTTTATGTAGAAAAGAGTGAATCTCAAAAAAAAAGATTTTGGATGGGGTTTTACAGGCTGGGTCACATTTAGCCCTCTTGGCTAATGGTTCTCAAAGTATGATCTGAAGAGCCCCAGGGGAAGAATATCCACTGCTCTGTGATTTATATAATGTTTTTGTATAATTTTTTATTAGGTTATTTAATGATTTTCTTTCCATAGTGGAAATGATAAACCAAATTATGTGTGTATATATATATATATATATATATATATATATATATATATATATATATATATATATATATATATATATATATAAAGTAAATCATTAAATAACTTAATAAAAAATTATATAAATATATATATATATAGTACCACCTTTGCACAAAATTCTGAAGTTTTTTGCTAATTAACTGAAAAAAAATTTGTAAAAACCTGTTTAAGTCACAATGGTTATTCAGCTTCTGGAGCCATGGCCTGGGACATCGCCACACCTAAACCCAATAGAAAACTGTTGGACCATAGTAAAGAAGGCAGTTGCAGTCAAGAAACTGACTTACTGTATATACAGTACATGATGGTCAGGAAGCAATCAAGCAGGCATGGCTTGAGGAAGTGCAACCAGAGTGCTGGAAACACCCTTTTGACTCTTTACCCATCTACATCTAGCAATTTTTTTTTTTGTCTTTTTGTCTGTCTGTGAAATTTTAATAGTTAGTCTGAATCATTGGACTGTGTTAATGAAATAAATATATTTTGATGCAGTCCTTGTTTTTCCCCAGCTGCAAAATGTTTTCCAACCTCTGCTACTGTATAGGCTACCCCATACTATATACGGGTTTGATTCTCTCCTTCGTCTTCGTCCCCGTGATCTGAATATCAACCCCGACAGAAGCAACACAATATTAGCCGATCACATTTGATAGATGAAGCATGGAAATTAGCGTCGGAGTTAAAGTGATAACTTCAACCACACACTAACATCCCATTATGGCAAGCTTAATTGATGAGCTCATTAGGGTCATTATTAGAGAAATTGATTTCAAATAAGCACTTAAATCCAGCCTGCTAAAAAGGTGGAGGGTAAGCCGTTCACAGTGCACACTAAAGTAGCTAAAATACATAATGGAGCAAGTAATTTAATAGGCTTTGTTTAATTAAATCTTCAAATAGAACAGAATGCAGTCATTTAGTAACTTGCTATATGCTCAGTGAAAACATTTGCACCGAATCAGCCCTCCAACAGCTTAGCAACATTAATGACTGCTCATTGTGTGCATCTGGTACAATTTATTAATTAACACTAATCTTAGACATTTAATTACTCGTGTGAAATTGTAAATTTAAACATCTATAATGTAATTCTTGACCACTGCAGGAAAAAATTGCATTGCTTTTGTGTTTTGACTTCCTTTTCGATTTTTATATGAACAAAAGATGCAATACCATTGTTCTATTGTTGTGTTTTACAACCATCTTTATTATTTCTAGCCTTACCTTACTTCTTATTGTGTAATTTCCTGTGTCTTTGATTCCTGATTCCATACAGACTCAATTTTACAATAGCCCTTTAGTTTTATTACTCTGTTAAGGGGTGGACGCTCTCCATAAACTCTGTTATTGAAGCAATTATAGTGGCCTCCTTTATTATCTTTGTGTCCTGACATTTTTTCTTCCTCAGGTTTATGATGATGTCATGCATACACTGAGGATCAAATTTAGACCACGAGTCAAATTTAGAATCAAAACATCAATGCAGTATCTCCAATTCATTTGGTTCACAACACAGTTAAAGAAAGATTACAAGACATACGCTGGATCTCCTTTAGTTTTGATTATGCTGTGCATACGCTATGGCATAGTTTCAACAATCTTAGGAAATATTATAATATTTATTTAAAATTTTTTGGCAGAGCTCCTGTATTAGGCAGCATGGTGGTTTAGTGGTTGGCACTGTTGTCTTGCAGCTCCATGTCCTGAGTTTTCGATTCCCACGTCAGGTCTGTGTGCATGGAGTTTCCATGTTCTCCCAGTGCTTGGTAGGTTTCCTCCCATAGTGCAAAGACAGGCAGATTAGGCTAATTGGTGTTGCCAAATTGCCCATAGTGTGTGAATGTGTGTGTGTGAATGTTGTCCAAAATACCTTCCACGGTCGTACAAGATGGGAATAAATGGTCACCCTTGGCCTCCATTGGTCACCACTGGTCTCCACAGTCCCTAGTTGGACTACAGAAGTTGGATGTATAGAGATCCTGTATTGATGACAAGAGAGCCATTAATCCATAAAGTCTCCTCTAGCACAGCCCAAAGACTTTTAATGGTAGCCAGTTCAGGTGGGAAAATCGTTCCTCATGCTCCGAAAACAAAAAGTTATCAGGAAAGAAAAAAAATCCATAGATGGGATAATCTGGTCATTCAGGTCATCAACTGACTTCATAATTTTGCTGTGTCTAGACCTGACCAATTGAAGCAACCCCAGATCATAACACTGCATCCAGAGGCTTGTACAGTAGGAACCATACCATGAACCATCACTCTTTTGTATAATCCACACAGCTGTTTAGTCCCCTGTGATTTCTCATCACATTGTACATGTAGAAATGCTCTCACTTTCACCATTACAAATAGCTGTGATTTCTACTGTCGATTCTTTTACAATGCAACTTCAGCAATGGTTTATGTGATCTCTGATTTTTTTTCTGACCACATTTTAAAAAAATGTGTGGAACAGTTTTAAAACCCAATTCCAGTCATCTCATTATTTGTTTTCTTTGCTTGATTCAGAGCAATAATCTGACCCTTCTGAAACAAAGGTTTTTTTCCCATTGCCATTAATTTCAAATAGTGACTTTTATGCTAGACAGTGCACTAAACACACACAAACGCACACACACACACACACACACACACACACACACACACACACACACACACACACACACACACACACACACACACACACACACACACACACATTTTAGAACTTTAATGGATCTTATTTAAGAGAGGTTTGAAGATCAACTACAGTATATATAAAGTTCCTATCTTTAGCAAATAAATAAATGAACTCATGTTATCAAATTAAACAATCAATGCAAAGCTGAACAACCAAAATAATGAAATGATATATGCTCTTTATTTAAAATTGATGTATTGATAGTATATGAGTAGTAGTTCTATTTATGGGCAGCTAAATAGCAAAACGTAGGTTTTCCTGTGTTTTGCTGTTTACGTGACCTAAATCTCCTTATGGATAATCAGCAAACATAACAGTATCTATTTCACCAGACAGTCTTAAAAATTACACTCAGGTTTTTGAGAATTGAAAAAAAAAAAGTGATCCTTCTGTTTACCCTTTGAAGCTATAAGCAGTAGATTAGCTTCTGCAATCTGTGACGCATACTTTGCCTTGTAACTTTCTTCATTTTGTTTTACTTGTTCAAGCATTCAGAGGGAAGATAGGGGGAAAAAATCCTCTCTTTAGACGTATAATAAAGATTGTTTGCCACTAGTGGGACACGAACCATTATTAAAGCTTTACTCCTTTTCAGGAGCACCACTAAATCTTGTGTGGTCTTCTCTAAGCCACAGGAAGTCCATCTCCAACTGTCCCCCTTCAGTTGATTCGATGTGTTTAAATTGGATCCTGGGTGCATTGATATTTCAGCTATCCATATTGTGCTCTGAGTAAGGATTACACGTTTAGAGGGAACAGATCGTTCGCCGGCATAAAGGTGGTCTCGGCTTGGCGGAGCCCTTATCAGCTGAGCAAAGACTCCCATGAATTCAGAACACTAAAATCCCATTTAATTGAATTTCTTTTTAGACATACAAGCTTGGAGTTTTTTGGCATTCAATTTAACTCGGCCTTTCGCGGCGCTTAAATTCCTCCCATCATAAAAGGGCAGGCCACAAAGGAACTTGCAAATACCTTATTTATCAAATCGCTTTTTTGCACTGTCTGTTCCTTCCATGTCAGTTATTATATCATTTCAATGAATACTTGCTGGAAATGGGGTTATCAGTGGAAAAAATATAAATTTCTTTCAAGGACTGATTTAGTGTGTTTAAAAAACTTGCTGGGAGGCTATTCAGAGCTGCGCTACTTTGCTGACAAGCAGCGCATCATGAACGAGTAGTATAGCTGATGCTATCTCCCTGCTCTGATGTATGTAATGTAGTGGCTTTGAGAGCTTTTGGAGTGTGTTGAGCTTCTGCTCAGTGTGTGGCTCTTAACAAATGTGAAGCAGGTCACAACACGGTGCAGATTGTGTCAGCCCAGGCAGTTTATTCAGCAAGGCAGCGCTATTCATAACCTGTATCTCACACTCACATGCCTGGAGGGAATATCATTTTTTTCACTCCCCAAAATGATAAAGAACACGCAAAAGTGGTGAGGGCCAGCTGCTGGAGTACATTTGAATTAGTCTGGAATCAGAAAGCTGTGCGATCACTTATAGAACCAGATGCATCGCCCTTCAAATATAATTTGTCATGTTTTATAGATGAAAAAGGAAGTTGAACTTTGACTGTTGCACGTAAAAAATATACAAATATTCTAGCATTCACTTTCTTTCATGAAATGTATTTTTCTCTCTTAAATGGTTTTTAGGATATGTTCAGGTTTACACTTTCATTCTTAAAGAGCCTTTTAAATGCATATTAATCCATCTTACTTGTAGTTATTTACTTAAGAATTTATTTATTTCATATAAGCCGATCCTTTTTATATTATTATAGTCTCAATGCCTATTGGAATTTCTTTTCTTTTTGTTTTTAATAATAAAAAAATTTGCTACAAAATTCCGTAATTACAAATCCTTTAATGTACATTTACATCTCAACGCTTTGGTCCAGTATGTTGATGTTTACCCTCCCTCCATTTTGAAAGTATTTGTCTTGCTGAATGACTTCCTCTTTAATGAAATCCTTGACTGCTTTAGTGTGGAGTGTGATTTAAGCACATTGCGGATGGCTATGATTCAAAAACTTGGTTCTGCCTTAGCACTGCACCTTATCTGAAAGCTCTTCATGCACAGTTGGCCAAATGACACTTTAATGGCCCACTGTAAAGGCTACTTATTTGATACCTGTATCCAACAGCTAATGATGATAAGGTGGGGGATGAGGAGAAAGTTAGTGAGTAGACAGATGCTGTGTTCCAAACGACACCAGTTTACTATTTAATATCATTTATTCTATAATGCTTGTTTCTTTTTTTGCCCTGAATTTGTGTACAGATATGCACACTATAGCTGAGACTCATTTTCACTGCTTATTTATTTTTTATTACTTATTGTATAGTATATATGTGGATTTAAATGTATGTCTTTGAAGCATTCAGCAAAAATTTATTTTATTCAAACTAAAAATGAGGAAGAATAAAATCTAAGAGTTATATATTTCTCTAAATATGTAGTTAGTAGATGAAACGATTGCCACTCCAGTAATCAGACCAAAGAGGATTAAAATATAAAAATAGGAAAATCAGTGAAAAATCTTTCCCTTGTCAATGAGATCCCTTTAGCTAAATTGATTCAAATACAGTAAAAGAAATGTTTTGCCTGTGCATTGATAAGAACTCGCTCTTCCAATGATATCTTTACATTTCATACACTGGAGAACCCAAAACCTATCCCAGAAACAATTCTGTCTGTCTGTCTGTCCGCCTGTCTGTCTGTCTGTATGTCTGTCTGTATGTATGTATGTATGTCCAGCCAGATTTTATCACAGCATCACAAATCAGCAGAATTTGATGAAACTTTGGCAGTACAGTAGATACTTGCCTGAAGTTAAACGTGCACCATAAATGAAATTAAAATGTTGAGTAGAAGCAGTTATGTGCCAGATTCTGTCACAGCATCTAGCACTTTTTTCCCTAATTAATGCTTTTTCACTTAAGTTGGGCATGACTACACATGCCACTCAACAAAACCAATCAACGCAACAGTTTATCGTGTATAGACAGAGTATGCTGATGACACAGAACAAAGGTAATGCACCTACAAGCCGCAAACATTCTTAAAGAAATAGAAACAAAAGTGTAACACAGCATGGCTTACTTAAAAATACGGCACATACACTATGAAAACTGAATCTTCAAAAATGAATGGACAGATCAATGTATGTTTATTCTACAGCCAGTTTTGATTTGTTCGGCTATAGTATGTTTTCGGGGCTATGTGTCCTGAATTTCTTTTCTGGGTTTGCATCCAAGCGAGGGGCCAACTGTCGATGTCCCCTGATTTAGAGTATAAAGCCAAGCAGCACCTCCTTCACAGGGTAAGGAAATAAATAAATAAATAAATAAATAGGCAGCCCAGTCTCCACCACAGCTTGTCTTCCATCTTGGCCTCAGATGAACTTTTAGAAGAGCAGACAGAGATACAAATGCCACAAGGTTAACCTTCCCCTTTAAAGAAGCATTCTGTATATGTCATAATAAAAAATAAAAAAAACAGTCCAACTGTGAATGATGCAGTCTCACAACTGAAGCAAGCCTGAGATGCATGTAAATGGTTAAGAATAGAACTAACAGTACCATACACTCACCATCCATGTGTACACCTGGATATTCATGCACGGTCTTATCAACCAATTATGAAGCAAAGACACAATTAAAAAATCATGCAACTGGTCCAAAGCTTCTGTTAAGATTCACGTCAAACATTAGTGAAAAGTGTGATCCCTTTGACATTGATTATGCCATGGATATTATTAGTAATAAAAGGTTAGTTTTATATATTATTATCATCAAAACAGTGTGTGTTCTGACACCAATGTACTGTAATAGAACCAACATGAAACCTTTGGAGAATTTTTACCTACTGTAGCTTTTCTATTGTATATGAGCTTTGGCTGCACATTACCCTGTCGCTGGTTCACTGGTTTTCCTTCCTTGAAGCACTTGTGATAGGTCCTGATCACTGCAGACTGGAAATATCCCACAAGAACTGCAGTTTTGGAGTTGCTCTGACCCAGGTGTCTAGACATCACAATTTGGCCCTTGTCAAAGTCACTCACTCCTTACGCTTGGCCATTGTTTCTGCCAAATATTTATGGCGCCCCAGAATGGCAAAGCATCTCTCCTGTGTTTGCGTATGCTTTAGATACAATACTTGGGCAAAAGCCAGATTGTTATGGCTAGACAACTGGGTCAGGGCAACTCAGAACCCCAGCTTGTGGAGAATGTTCCTGGTCTGCAGTGGTCAGGAGGTCCAAAATTGATTGGAAGAAGGAAAGGCGGTAAACTGGTGACAGGATCATGGGCACGAAAGTATCACTGATGCACATGAGGGAGGCTTGCTTGTCTATTCTGATTGAATAAAAGATATAATTTAGCTCAAATTAATCAAAAGGGTAATGCTGACTCTGATAGAAAAGAGTCAGAACACATAGGTAATTAATGTTTTGGTTGCAAACTTGTTTGGGGGCAAACTTATACTTAATGAATTGACAGTTCTAAGGATGAAATTACCTTGTTGACATGAACAGTCAGGGGAATATGGCCAAATTGGTTTGAGGTGACAGGAAGTCTATATTAACACTCGTAATGACTCTTTACAACAATCAAACCTTAAAGTAGATGGGCTACAAGAGCAGAAGAGCACACTGAGTTCCACTCATGTCATCCAAGAACAAGGTACAGGTCACAGGCACAAGATCACCCAAACTGGACAAAGAAAATCACTTGGTCTTCAACGTTAACATTTAGATGAGCTTGTGCCAATGACAGCCTCAGATGAGATGCTTTTCTTCTCACCACATTTGTAAGAAGTGATTATTTGATTTACTATGGACTTCCTGTCAAGTCAGACCAGCCTGGTAATTTCCCTCTGAAGGTGTTTCAGAAAGCAGACTCTTCGCATACGGGGTGGTTTATGTTTTAAGTCTAAAGACTATTGTGTGTATAGATTCCAGAAGATCAGCAGATTCTGAAGTATTCAAACCAGTCCATCTGGTCCATTTTTCATATTTTCCAAATCTATTGTCTTCCCAATCTAATATACTGTATCTTGATATTTAAAAATTAACTAACATGCTTTACCTGTATCTTTGGGCTTTGGCCAAATAATGGACTAATTGGGTAACTGTATGAATGTGCACTGTATAGAAAGGCACCGTTAGATGACACTAAGTTATTTAAAGTGTGTTGTATCAATGTTCCCTCTCTCTCTCTAACACACACACACACACACACACACACACACACACACACACACACACACACACACACACACACACACACACTCATTGTCTATACTGCTTATCCTATACAGCTATACAGTTTTGCCGGAGGCATGGGGCCTAGCCCAGGGGACATGCGGCACAAAGCTGGGTACATGCTGCATAGGATGTCAATCCATTGCAGGGCACACATCCACACACACACACACACACACACACACACACACACACACACACACACACACACACACACACGCACAAACACACACACACACACACACACACACACACACACACACACACACACACACACACACACACACACACACACACACACACTATGACCAACATAGAAATTACAGTTTTCCTAATCTGCATGTCTTTGGACTGTTGGAGAACACTTGAGCACCCAGAGGAAACTCACCAAGCACAGCTAGAGCATTCAAACTCCACACACAGATCCAAAGAAGGGACCTCTGCCCTGAAGGTGCAAGGCTGAAGTGCTAATCACTACATCATCACCTTGTCGCCCCTACATTCTTAAATATGCATATATCTAGAAAGGCACCGTTAGATGACACTAAGTTATTTTGTACCTCAGTACCTCAGTGTCTCATGCTGGCGATACTTTTTACTGATGTTATAATAATAATAATAATAATAATAATAATAATAATAATAATAATATATGGATCTATAAAACGTAGACTTTAGACTTCAATTAAAAAGAAATTTTTTAGCCATCAACATCTGGATAAGCATGGTGGTTCAGAACTGGATATGAGATTTATATAAAAATACATTCTTATATATTCTGTTCTACATTAATAACGAAAGAGATTTTATTCCGCATCTAAAGCATATGATTAATAAGTTCAGGTCAAGGGCATGCTCAGCATGTGCACCTTTCAAATCTCTCCAATATCATGGTGCCCTAACATGCTCTCTATGAATGAACTGACAAAAACAAGCTGCACGCCAAGACATTATTGCCACCAGTATGGCATGCTCCCCTGGTGCAAACTTAAGTGATATCCACATCATTGGCCAGCTCTGTTATTCTTCCCCAGGTGAGTGACTATCTGAACTGACCACATGCAGCAGCCTGGAGAGGCCTGGCCATCAGTGGAAGCCCAGTGGTTACCTCATCAGTGTCTAATACGTTCGCTCACCTTCAGAGAAAAGAGGCTGAAAGTCTATGAATTATTACAATCCCAGTCAATCTTGGCATGCTGGCAGTGAGCTCTGAAGTGTGAAGGCTTTTGTCTGCTGTTTAAGTTACCATGGAAGATGAAATAGTCACAGCACCACAGTGACTTGGCCCGACACTCCCTTATCGGCCCCAGCTTGTATCTTCTATCTTCAGAGAATGTTTTGTCTTTTAACGTGCTATCACCATTGTATAAATGGAAAAATAGGAATCTCATTTCTCTCGCTTGGTTTTTGGCCTGCCTTTTTTTTTTCATTTGTGATGGAAACGATGCCAAGAGAAGGTGAGCCCGTGGCACTGTGCCAGGGTACAAGAGTGTATCACTCACTGTCTTTTCAGTGCCAGTCATCTGATCCCATGCCATGACAGACACAAAAGATGAAAAGAGAAGCCTTCTTAAACATCTTTTCCTAAAAACAATGCTTTCTTTGTTTACACTTGCATTGTATTTCCTAGTTTGTAGCTTGTCAAGCATTGATAGCTTATACACAAATTTAGACTATAAAATACAGAACCATTTCTAAGTAAAGGAAATGGAAATATTAATGATGATGTCGTTTACACACATGTGAACAAAGCCATTCCTTATAGTGAACAATCTCAAATTGGATCTGCAGATTTTTAATTATCTGTAAAAGCCTGGTCACTTTGAGGAAAATAATTCAATAGTTATGAAGCAGAAATAATAGCCCCCCCCCATGGCCTGTGAGGGTATATATATCTGTATGGTTTTAACTTTATCTCTATCTAGTAAGCGCTCTGTGCATCCTGATCTCTAGTATAACAGGAGAAAGTTTGCCATTAATCTAAGTCTGCCCAAGGCACTGTTTGCATGCACCCACTTTTGGAAGATGCATCACTTTGATTTGTGTCAGGGTGGAAACATGGAGGTCTTCCTTTTTAGTCACAAGATGATGATCATAGGAGATATATGTGTATCATATAATTTATTTACAGTAGAATTCACTACATAGTAGTGGTTAGATGGTTTAGATAGTAGATGGTAGATAACATTCGGGGGCTTTATCACAATCTCTGCTGCAGAGACTCTAGCATATGTCCAGACTCTACCATATGTTATACTTTACATGCGCTACATTAAAAAAAAAAAGAAGTAGTTATGAGTAAAATAAGCAGATACAAGTTTTCTGTACTATATTTTTTCACTATGTATTTGAAAATTGCAGGTATTACAAGCATATAAAAGTCTGATGATGCCCAAGCATTTAGTCAGTCCACTTTCTTTTTCTTTTTTTTTTACTGGTTGTAACAAAGGCGGCATGGTGGTGTAGTGGTTAGCACTGTCGCCTTGCACCGCCAGGGTCTGGGTTCGATCCCCGGCCACGCTCGATTCCCGTCTCTGTGTGCATGGAGTTTGCATGTTCTCCCCGTGCTTGGAGGTTTCCTCCGGGTACTCCGGTTTCCTCCCACAGTCCAAAGACATGTAGGTTAGGCTAATTGGCGTTCCCAAATTGCCCTTAGTGTGTGTGTATGTCTGTGTGCCCTGTGATGGGTCATACCCTGCCATGTACCCCAAGTCTCCTGGGATAGGCTCCAGGCCCCCGTGACCCTGAATACAGGATTAAGTGGTATAGATGATGAGTGAGTGAGTGAGTGAGTGGTTGTAACAAATGTAAGCCCCTAGCTGCAGCATATTCACATAACATTAAACAAGTATAGATTTTGCCAGAGGACACTATTCCCAAGCTATAACTGGAGGCAGTAAGTTTAGTGATTTCATAAAAATTGATTCTTTGCTCAGATTACCGCATGATACAGGGGGACACAACGGGTTCTGTTGCTGCCTCACAGCTCCAGGGTGCCTGGGTTGATCTTGAGCTCAAGTTACTGTCTGTCTGGAGTTTCACATGTTTTCTTGTTTTATAGGTTTCCACCAGGTTCTCTGGTTTCCTTCCATCTTCCAAAAAGGAAAATAGTTATATGAAACTGCATCTTAGTGTGAGTGAGTGTATAAATGTGTGAGTTGCCCTGCAATGCATCCCATCCTAGGTGTACTCCTTTCTCAGCAGAACACAGAAAAAAAAAACTTATAGAAAAAAAAACTTTCTATCTCTTTATATTGTGTTTTCTGCCCAATTACGAATGAAAGCAATAGGAAAATATTGGACCTTTAATGTACCTCATGAGCAGCACTACTGCATATTTTCTACTAAGCTTACCTTAACTTTAGATTCCTGTTTCATAATATTTGTAGTGCATGTACAATTTTTCCTTTAGGTATTATAATAAGCCACCATTTATCATTTTAGAGTGAGCCAAAACAAGCCCAACAAGTGCTTAGGATCTTTATAAGTACATTTATTGACTTCTTTGCTTATCATGGCTTTCTTACTTGGATCAAATGTAAGAGTTTTTCTGCAAACATTAGAGGTCCATAGCTGATAAAGCCATTAACAGTTCACTTAGCTTAACACTTCAATATTTTCAGTTAATATACCATTTGAAATTTAGGGTACATTATCATTAAAAGCTCTTTAGGATTCCATTAAGTATGAATTTCTCTTAAAGACTCATATGATCATGGATAGTAAAGACAGTGTTTTGTGACTGCTCATGAGTGGTGGAAGGTATTACTCAGACATCTGTGTATTTGTTTAATGCAGTGCCCCGATTATTGCTTGTGTATGCGGATTATATTAAGTTGATCTGTTATGTATATTGTATATATGTCATATTTTTTAAAATTGTGTTATTTTGTTAGAAATTGGCTGACATTACAAAAAAGACAACAAAAATATATTGATATTTAAAAGTTCCTGCACTTGACAAGTTATGTGAAATTTCCTGGCCACTTTGCTGGGAACACCTGTACATCTGGTCGTTTATGAAATCATCCAGAACTTACCCAAACTTATGGAGGCAGTGTACTGTATAACATCATGCAGGCAACAGCTCGTGTCATTTTTTCACATCAAACAAATGTGTGATCCGAGTGATTTGTTTACCAGATGTGTAAGAAGATACTTAGACTGGTACAAACTAGTAGGAATACTATGATAACTCAAATAATCCGTCTTGAACAACCATGGTGAGTAGAAAAACATCTCCGAATACACAACATGCCGAACCTCGAGGTGCACCAGGAAACCACATCAGGTTCCACTAGTGTCAGCAAAGATCTGGGATGATTTTATGTCTGCATGTTTCTGGAAATTGGCAGATTGGATAATTGCGCAAATGGACTGAGTTACAAGTATTCCTATTAAAGCTGCCATATTTAATACGTGTCAAAGAGGCGTTAGCTAATTAGAAAATATGTCCAGAATATAGCTGTATTTTGGAAATGTTCTTGGCTGTATGTTTGTCTTGCTTCTCGAATCTTTAAGTCTTGCCTCCGTTCCTTTCCTGCATGCTTAAATGAGCTACAAGCAAAACCTCATCCTTTCTTAAAGTCCTTTCAGCTCATCACATGTTCAAATGATCCGTGATATCGGCAGCTTTATGCCTGCTGTGTACCCAGTCTTCTTATCTCCATATAGGGTTTTTAGTCAATAAGCAATTAGCATTTTATGACAAACTGCTCGCTAACATCAAGGGAGTTTGG
Source organism: Clarias fuscus (assembly GCA_030347435.1). Lineage (NCBI taxonomy): Eukaryota > Metazoa > Chordata > Actinopteri > Siluriformes > Clariidae > Clarias > Clarias fuscus. Next base: position 11,146,329 of record CM059214.1, on the reverse strand, counting down.
CAGGTTGCCATCAGAGATGGTTTTTATAGTGCGATTCCAGTCAGGTTCGGGAGACGGAGGTCGATGTTTATTGCCATGGCAATTACATGCCCTCTAAATGTCCATAAAAAATAATTTAACATGAGAGGCAATTAAGCTGCTGTTTACTCACTAACAAAGGAGGCTAAATGAGGAGGTAAATGTAAAATCAAGAAAGCATGTCGTTTATTGGTCTGACTATATGCTGTCCTACTGTACGTTCTAAGGGTTGTGGTGTCAGTTTAACGATTAGTGCATCTGAGTATATATATATATTTTTTATTTAAGAACATAGAAATGAATGATTTATTTGTTATATAATATGAAAAAGGGAATAATAGTATGAGCACAAAAATTGGTGATCACCAAACAGACAGAAGTGCTTGAATTAAACCTTTTGGGAAAATGTTTTAAAATCATTTTAAATGCAATCATGAAACTACAATTACAAATGTATATAAATCTAGTCTTTCCCGTCCGCTGTCTTGTCTCAGAGCATGTACTGGTGGGAGGATTGCAGTGCTAAGACTGTGGCCCACCTTATTTTCGCTCTCCTGGCTGGAGCTTGAAGCTCGGCTTTCCCAGCCGCTTAATAGCACACTGACAGCAAAGGAATAATTCACAAGTGGAGCTAATCAAAGGTGAAAAGGGAGAATCAGTAAACGTCGTATCCTTTTGCCACTTTCATCAATCCAGCTAACTGAATTTGAACTAAAGCTGAGCAAATTTTACGGGGGAAGGAAATTAATATGTAACACATCTGAGGTCTGGCCAGAGGCGGCAGAATTGGAAAAGTCTGCATTATATCAGAGGGGTAGATTATTGGAAAGACAATTGGGGCCGTCGGTGTAATCAGAAAACAGTGAGGTGTGTCTATCTTATGATGACACTGTGACCTAGTGGGCTCATGGCGAAGGAAATTTTTTCTCCCTTTTTTTTTTCAATTCAATCACTCGGGCCATCCGCCCCGCCGTGCGAATCTGTTGGCACCCACACATGACAGTACCAATTCAATTACCCTGAAAATGGATACATATTCAGGGTCTAAGAGCGAGCCGCGAACAGTGCTGAGAGAGAGGAGAGAAGACAAAGAAATCCACATTTACCCTGTAATAAGTTTCATTTGGAGTCGGTTTGAAAACAATTCGCCTGTGCATTTGTCCCTGTCAGATCACATTATCCGCAAATGAAGTTTACAAAATATCAATTCGATTTCTATAACAGGAGCCTGTGGCAAAACACATTGGGAGTTGAATTGACCATATCATAACATCTGAGGGGCCCCTGGTGGCTTTCAAATATTTTCAGTCAGAGGCAATCAAAACCAGAGCGGCTCATGCTAATCTGTTCAATTTCATCCTTTAGACTGGTGTCTTTCCCCCCATAAACACACACCATTTCACTCAGGAAAAAGCTCAGCACCGTGGCTCACAGTGGCCAACCAGAGGCGACCTTGCAACTACTCTGACTTTTTTTTTTTAAATTCTTTTATTTGCTCCTTTGCTCCAGACACATTTTAAGGGCAGTGTATTTCCTTCTCATATGTTTTGTCTTTTTTTTTTTCTATTATCAGTTTTTTTTCTTCTTTTTTAAGGAAAGGACAGAAGATTAGATTCAGTGGGTAATACTATCTTTTCATTTTCTTTACACTTTACTTTAGAGAATTTATTTTTCTTTAAAGGGGTAGAAGGTTCATGGTATTCATTGTGCTGTGTGGTTTTAAATAGCCTGGTAGCTCAGATATATTAGTACCACTGTGACTGTTGAAATACTGTACTTTGGCAATTGATCCTGTTATGCTGTTTATTGTTGAGTATAAATCTTTAATAATAAGTAGGATGAATAGAAGTGACAAATATCACTGGTTCTGTGGTGATATTGGTTCTGTCACTAATGAAGTCACAATGCGCGCAATAAATTCAATTTATAATTAGTTAATTTGGCGGCACGCTGGCTTAGAGGCTAGCACTGCCGCCTTGCACCTTCAGGTCCCAGGTTTGAATTTCTGCATCGGGTCTGTGTGCATGCAGTTTGCAAGTTCTCCCTGTGCATGGTGAGTTTCCTCCGGGTACTCCAGTTTCCTCCAACAGTCCAAAGGCATGCAGATTAGGACAATTTGTGTTCCAAATTGCTGATATTTTGTGAATTGTGAATAAAATTGTGAATGTTTGCATGAATGTTGACAGGAAGTCCTAACATGGTCGTACAAATGGAAATGAATACAATAGTCACCATTGGCCTCCACGGTCCCTGGTTGTACTACTGATGTTCCTAGACGGATGGATGGAGTTAGTTCATTTATCCAAAAATTTAACATTTATAAATGCTTATATTTGCTAATATACCATGTTATTATTTCAAATTTAGTCTCCCGAATAACATGGAAATTGTTTGGACACTAACTTGAATTTTATTATCTAACGGAATAAAGGATTCGGGTCTCTGCATTTATTCCACCTTATTTGCTCTCCCCAGGAGGTCTTTGTGGAGCATGATGATCGCATTTTTGTCCTGAAGCTGGCAACAATATTTAAGCTTTTTGTTGTTGTTAATGGTATTATCCACACTTTCGGGGTTTTTTTTCCAGTCACTAATATGTCTGACTGAGTGTTGATGATTACAAATTAAAGATCTGAAGCTTCCTTGATGTGTCTCAGTGGGAAACACAAAGTGCTGTTGCCTCTGAAAACTGTCAAACTAGCTTGCTGTGTTATGAAATTATTCACAGATACAGGCTGTAATTACCACTGCCTCAGCCCTTTACACCGCCAGCGCACCAAAACGTCTTTAAAAATGGTGTTTAACAAATCAATTTGAGAATGCTTACCTTGTAAACCCTGCGATTGTTCCAGTCACTCCTGATCAAACACTGCTGAGTGTTCATCTATTACAGTCCTAACAAACAGGCTTTTACAAAGCAGCAGTGTGGAAATGTGTAATTGGGAAAATATCAAAGAGACAGCATGGTTGTGGCTTTTTTATTGATTCTGGTGCTTTCTTTCAGCCTTCCAGCAAACACTCTTAGTTTGTATCATTAATTGTCCTGATTTTCTACGAATATGCCGTCATTCAAAACATACTCTAAAATTCAGCAGTGAAAAATAAACAGAGCCGGGAAAAAATTAAGTTTTTTATGTTTCATTTAAAATTATTATACAGACATACAGTGGATGTGTTTTATGCCTTATAGCATTAAAGAGCAGTTTTCTGCATTCAAATTAAATACCATTAAACACTTACATTAGTAAGCTTTTATTGCTTAAACCCCATTATCTGAGTAATTTAGGTGATAACTTGTGTTAATCTGTATCCCTGTCTTAACATTTCATAGTACGTATGTAATTGAACATAGCATCTCATTGAACAGATGATTATGTGCTTCGACACTGTAAGGGAGGGTTTTGTTTAAATGATTGTGTTGATCTATAATGAAGCACACAGTAGCACTAGTGCATTATATAACTCATTAAATCATGCTTCAATATATATATAAGCTTAGAGAGACCATGCTCATATTGAAAAAGGTTTTATATTATGACTAAAGCCAAAACCAGAAGAAAGTGCAGATTTGACCTGTGAGGCATTTGCATGTTAAGTGCAGTCAATCTGAATTGATCAGAGCCAAATTAAATGCAATGGGTTTCAATATTTTCCCTGTTCGCACATTAGCCTTCTATGTGCAACATATGGATGTATTGAATTCAGATTAGTAACCTAAGCATGGACTTAGACAAAGAGGAACTTATCTTTAATTAAAATCATGCAGGTAGACCTTAAGTCCTATTCTGGGCAGGGTGTCGTATTTGGAATTGCTAAAGGGTGTTCGCATTATGCCTTTTACTTATGGAGTGTAGTTACGTGTGTAGTTTGGTATCTGCACACACTTAATGTATAGCACTGCTGTAAACCACAGTAGTTATTACAAAAGTGAGAATAAATGAATTCAATATTTCTCTACAGTACCCGGGACATGTAGATTTGCTGTTTGTTTTAAATTTGACCATTTTAATGATGGCATCCTCAATCCTGCCACATACACATTCCTAAGGCTACATCAAAGTCAAAGAACAGGAAATGGGAGGAAATGAGGAAAAAACGGATAAATGAGAACGCACAGCCACAAAAATGTAAAGATACATACTGTCTCAGGCAGTCGGAAATGGTTGAATTGAGAAATGTCTCCCATGATGAAAATGATGAGAGGAGAGCAGAGTAAATGTAGCATACACAGCTCTGATCAGGACATTTCACAAGCACCGTTTTCTGTCACTTGGATGTATACTCCTCTGTCTCAGGCCATATCATTTACCAGCCTTACTGGAGAAACATGAAAGTTGGCGATATTTTTCATTATAATACCGATTTTCCATCACGTACCCCCCTCCTCCTCAATGATTACGCTAACTGTAACTATTTATTTATTTAAATTTCCCACTTATTTATTTATACCTAGGCATCTCTGATCATAACATCTTTATCCACCATATTGTAAAGCTATAAATGAATCTTGTTCCCTGTAAGCCCTTAACTAAAGGTTCAGCAAATTAATCAGCTAAATGCCCTCTATACCGTCCTCATTTTGCTCCCTACAAAACAAAACCACCTCTTAAACCTCTTAAACCATTTTCCACTGGCATAGAAACATGACTGACCATGTTTAAGAGCATTCAGCACAGTATTATGCTTTATCGGCATGTCTGTAAATAGGATAATTTCTGAAATTTAGTCTCAATGAGCCGCCATCGCTTTCCCTGATTTATTGACAAGCGAGCATTGCCTCCCTGCTCGAGATAATTGGAGAAGCCATCTCATTAGATGGGGGAGAGTCTGTGATCTGGAGCAAATCTTGCATGAGAAGATAATTAATTATGAGTGCTGGTGCCACTGTCACAAGGAATGCACCCAAATCAGAGTCAGTAGAGCCTGGTTCGAACGCTTCTTCTCATCTGCGCCAGGGCGGTTCACGGAAGTGCAGTCAGGAGTAGCTGATTACTGACAAGTAATTAACAATGTCAACGGAACGGAGAGATGGAATTTATAATAATTATTTCATCAACATGGTGATGATCTTGTAGCGAATCCCATTGCCTAAGAAAGGTTAATTACTTGCCATTGCGCAACATCAGAGCAGCAGCTGTGTTACAGCACAAGGCTTGTTTTAACTGCTAGTGAGCTAATTAATTACCAATGCAATTGTGCTTCTTGTGCCATGAAATATTGAAACATTAGTCTTACATTTAAGACTGAACTTATATGTATATAAGATATTCTGGTACATTTTTAAGGAAATCTTCTTGCACTAGGGTTTTAATCCAAAACATTATTTCTTTTAATTAAAAAAGATAATACAATCGTCTTCCTCTTTGTCTATATGGTCACCTTTAACTGCATTTACTTTATCAGCGTTTATAAGCCAAATGACCATGCTTATTTTTAACATTTAAAACATATACATATGAGAACAGAATTTTACCATGGTTACAAGAGTTAGTTCATGTTACTATTAATGAACATTTCCCAACACTGGCAATTCAAAATGATAAGTGTTAACCTGCATATAATGGCAACAGTGAAATAGGTCGGTTAGGCTTCACATTAAAAGATTTGATTAGATTCTTACATACTTGATAAGGCTGCAAATCAGTTGTCTGTCTGCTGTACAGATTGTAAATAGAAAACTTATCCAAATGGGTGTTATAACACATTTAAATGGCATAAAGCATTACAGTGGGTTTGTCATATAGGTTAGATCACCATGTAAAGCTTTTTTATACAAGGCTTTAGAGCCCAGTACTCACTCTCAAACACGCATCGTCTATACCGCTTAATCCTGTATACAGGATCGTGGGGGGCCTGGAGCTTATCCCAGAAGACTTAGGACATGAGCTGGGGTACACTCTGGACAGGGTGCCAATCCATCGCAGACAGAGCCCAGTAGTTATGTAAAAAAAAAAACGTATGCAATGTTCATTAGAAAAAAAAAAGAAAAAAAACTAAATACTATAGTATAATTAGTTTTAGTTTTATTATAGCTTTTATTATTAGTATTACTATAGCTATAATTAAATGAGCACTTTTCCACAGTGTTAGTAAATGAGTAGCATTAATGACATTTTTGTGTAAACACAATTAATTGCATCACTTGTAGTCTTAGCACATTTTTATATAATTTCAGTATGGCTATGTCAAGGTTCTTCAACCCTTGTTTGTGCAACAATAAATGAACTGCTTTAAAAAAAAAAACCCTGATATTTAGATATTAGAGGTTTATAGTTAATTAGCCTTTTCTATTGTGGCTATTTGCTGATAACGGTGGTGGGGGGTCACTAATCTGCCAGCGAAGGAGAAATAAGCAAGCTTATACCATATCTGTGGTGAATTCACGTTTCATGCATCCTTAGCAAGTAATTCTATATATTTCCCTGATAGCTTGTATGGGGAAAAAAGGGGGGAAAAAATAACTAATCAGGAAAATTATATAGAAGATATAGAAGCAGAGTGGTTAAGTGAAAAAAGAAAATAAATAAATAAATAATTAAATCAATAATGAGGAGACTTGGAAATCCAGCCCTCTTAACATTAACAATTACTGTGATTAACAATGATACTCACAACTCATTTTTCATTACAGAGGAGAAGAGATAAGCTTGTTTATATAGACTAGCTTTTCAACCAATGAGCAATTTATCATGGTGGAGCTCATGAAAGCGCATAGCAGCCCACAGCAATTAAAACCCTTCCCTTTGACCTTGTGACAGCCAAGGACCTGAGAATCCACAAGAAAGTGGAAAGCGTTTTGTGTCCATGTTCAAGGATAGCAAATGAACTAAAAAAATATGTATATTACAATGTCTTTAATATTTTTTGTATTTCTGGAAATCACTCAAAAGATAAAATATAAATAATTAATAATTTTCCCCCAAAATTATTGCCATCATGTTCATTTTCTGGACCTTTTACATGATAGGCACTGAGGGGGGGGGGGGGGGGGGGGCTTGTACTTTGCATTTATATTCACAAAACCTAAGACAAGAATAGCTAAAACTTATTCTCTCATTCATTACTGTCTTTCACTTCTGATGTCTTTTATGTCTAGAAACCGGTGCTTCGTTTTCATTTAATCTGTCCTAGTAAGACCCCCTGGAAAGAAAAGAAATTTCTTATACTGAATATGAAACCTACATAGCTAGGACATGAATTGTCATCCTAATAGAGTCCCTTTACAACCATTCACTGCAGTCTGTTGAGCCGAACTGGATCCAGAAAAGGTCATCTTGTTCCTAGAATGGGTTCAATTTAAAATCCATAAGATGGACTTGAGAGAAAATGAATCTTAAGGGACTCACACAGCTCTCTTGTTCACAAAGTTATCTGTGAAGAGAGAGCACAACTTTGGTGCACGGTGTGCTATCTGGATGACTGACCATCGTGATCCAGTAAGTGAGGTTGGAATAGACTGAGCACTCGATGGCTCAAAATCATTGTGCAATAGAACTGTGTAGGGCGAAAAGCTATTTTATAGCGCAACAAACGATTTACTATAAGCCGTGTCCTGCCACAACAACCTGCATTAAAGGGTTAGAAGGTTAGAACCCCAGGTTAGACACCCAAATTGTGCTTGTTTATTCTTTTTTTTTTCTAACCTTCTAGTAATAGTGAAATGCAGAAGACGTTTTTAAAAACTGCAGACAAGTAGCTGTAAGTTCAAGAATCTCAAGTACTACAACACTTACACTTGCAGCTTAATTTAATTAATATCTCAGATTATAGATTACAGCTCACTTTTAAGATAAGCAATATCTCTGATTAAGGATTTTAAGGATTTCTTGGATTTTCTGTGTACAGATAAAAACCTTCCATTTGCATAACTTAATTTTTTTTCTTTAACAGGCATTCTGTAGTTTTCACAAATATACATTGCCATTCAATGATATTCAATGGGGTTTGCCTTGACTCCAACATACTCTGAAATTAACTACAGCATAGCTACTAGGGTTTAAAAAAAAATGCAGAATCATAACCAATAATTAACACTCACATTAACAATCAACAATTGACTAGCAACCCATAATTAATATTAAAGAGAAGAGATATAACGATTTTCTCAAGTTAACTTGTGTTAAAACAGCTCTTGCAGCACAATCCCAAGAAAATAGTTAAGTATGGTAAATTAATGAAGCCCAAATTGTTTAAGCAAGCAGTATAAAAGGAGCTTTTAAAAATATGTCCAAAACAGGGCCTTTACTCAACTGCTCCTGCAGTGTACAAGTTAATAGCTGCAGAAAAATATTGTGAAAGACAAACAGTACTGGCTATATAAAAAAAAGAAAAGTTCAATTCTTATTTAAATTATTAATTAACAAACTAATAATCATTAACATTTCTATTAATAGCAATGAAGAAATGAAAGGATGAAATGATGAAATGGTGTCGCTACATAAAAGCATGGAAAACCATAGCTTTGAATATCTTTCAGATGCATTCCGAGTGTCCTGTGCGTCTACGACAATAGATGGAATGACTGTCACAATCCTGTCACTTCACCTTTACATAAAATGCTATAGATGTTATAATATATTGTAGGTGTCACCATAGCTTACCATTGCCTGATATAGCCACCAGTTACACTGTAGTACTGTGGATTTGTGGCTACAACTTTAAACACTACAACTGCCTAAAACTGGCTAGAGAAGGCCACAAATGACCAATAGTTCAATGTCAAACCTACACATCAAAAAAAAAAAAAAAAAGGTGGAAGTCTGTCTGCCACAAATAGCCCATGAACCAAGCTATGAATCTATGTGGGTCACCCTGGCATCCCCTGACAACCCATGATTTTGCCAAACGCCTACCCATGAGTAATCATGATTTGCAAATTGGTAGTCATTTGTAGAAAAATTTTAGAATGTAGGTTTTGGAATTAGTCTTACTGTGACTTTTAGGACACATTCAGATAATCAACATTTTGCTCTTTGTTGACCATGAAGTAAGCATGCCATATGAACAATCGTAATATTTATTTCAAGGTGGAAGCAGTGCTATGTCATTAAGCTTTATGCAAAATCAGTCTGCATTTAAACTTGAGGTAAACATGGGCAACATTTTTGTATTAAATCTTCATCGTGAATGTTTAACTTAACACTGTTATTGATGGTTGTTTGTCAATCCAATCATGTACTCATTTAAGCACCTGACGTGCCAAACCACATCCAGCATAGACATTTTAGCTAACAGTTTTTCAATATTTGTACTGTCAGTGTAAGGATTACCTGAATTGTTATTAGTAGCCTCTTTTAATGCTTATTACTGAAGCAAGTGTTCCATTAGGACTTCATTAAGAGTCCTTTGACTAAATGGTGACTGAGTCTTCATATGTAAATTCCAGAGCTGAGAGCCAAGTATTTTATTATCAGACAATTAGAAATAAATAACATCTTAACAACGTTGACCTGGCACAAAGCCTGTACCTACTTTAGATTCCACTTACAGACTGTCTGTCAAGGAAAGTAATGAGCCATAAAATTTAATTCAGAAATGATATTACCAAAAAATGATGGAGTGATAGCAGGACACAATAGGGCCAGGCGTCCGGTGCTCATCTTTACATTCGGCTCCATGTATTCCTATTGATCGCACAGAATCACTTAATATTGCCAAGGATAACACTTCCTGGTGCTTTTTCCTGCCCCTCCCATGGCGAGGCTGGAGAGCTCAGGTACTTATAGAGCAGAATTGACCAATGTGTCTCCATGTAATTACAGGGATTTCCTTATCTTGGTCTATTTGCTGGAACCATCCCGCTAAAGAAAGGCTGCTGTTAATGCAGAGCCCTTCTCATATCTCATTTACATTGGTCACTAATCCAGGCTGCATCTTGGTGTTGAGATAATGGCATTAGCTCTCTCACTACTTCCACACATCCTATAAGGGAAGGTTTGCTTTATGCGGTAAGGGCTGTACAGTATAGTAAAAGCAATGGAATGACATGTTCTATAAAAGGTCGCAATTTTTTTATGTCCTATATGTTTTTTCTAAAATTGATCTGAACTCATAATAAATTCATAGAATCCATTTAGAAAGGATTTAATATGCAGTGTTATTTACACCACATTACACTATATTCCGCTTCTGGAAGAAAGAAAAAAAAAAACAGTTCTAGTCATGTAAGTATAAAAAGCTGACAGTTTGAAAAACAAGAAGATATTCTCTACAAAATAGCATGCAAAGAGGTTAGAGCCCTCAGTGTCGGGGTGAAATACAAACGTAGATTAATTTCATAGATTAATGCTTCAGAAAATGTGGTGACTTTAAGAGGCAAGGGTTAACGTAACTCACTGAGGCCTGCTAAGTTTGCCTCTAAGGATGCATAACCAGGATGAGCATTTGTTAACCCTGTGTGTTGTCGAGTTCAGCAAGTCTGAAAAATGGCAAAATATAAATGCAAATGTTGATTTTTTTTTCCCTTCCTTTTTTCCATTGTCTGTTAGATGAGCAAAGTATACTGTGCTGTAAGCGTGACTGCTAGTAAAACAGTGGGTAAAAACAGTGGGTATATTTAACTGTATGGATATACTGTATGTCGCAAACACTTAATACTGTTTCATCTTTTTAAAAAAACGTTTTGTTTTTTTATCTGTCACATTGGCAAATTACTTCACACTAATTCTATGCGAGATGATTTAAAAACCTCATGCCACAATGGAATATGCACTACTAAGAGGCTAAGCAAAATTCCATAATGTTAGTGTGCTGGGGGTAGCATTCATTTCTGCATTTCAGCAAAGCACTGATGCAGAGGAAGGCTGACCCTTGAAAATTAGATAGATGCACCAGAGGCCCGCTATCATTGCGCAGCCGGCGACCAGCTCTTCTTATCAGTAGAGTGGGCTCGTTTGTTATTTCTCGTAGAGATATACCCCTCCACTCACCCTATTGGTTGCCTCAGCCCAAACTACCAGGCAGACCACTAATGAAAGCTGCTTTTCTGCAGAGGGATTCTCATGATCCACTACAGATTAACACGACGCTTTATGTCGAGTACATATGTCATTTTATAATTGATTCCTAAGCTGGTATTTTTCATTAAATAGAGCTTTCTGGTATAGGCATGACGAGTTTTTAAGTAATCACATAATTCCTTGGTTATTTGGTAATTTAGTGTTAATGCAGCATTAAAAAAAAGAAAAATTCCTCAAAGGTATCAGTTTATACTAAAACCTAAACAAGATGGAGGTGTCTTTTTTACTGTATTAACTGCTTCTCATTTCCTCTAACAAATACGCATTTACAATGATATTAATTAACAGCTAACTAATGGAAATAGGAACAAATAAAACTCTCATTGTGTTGCCCACACAATGTGTGCATCGACCAGAATGAAGGCCCTGGGGTGTGTATGTAACCTTAGACCGTGTGACCTACAGGACAGACCTGTTATCTCTAAATGTACATCACAGCAGGTTCAAATCTTGTCCATGTATACATTTAGGAAATTAAATGAGAAGGGCGGAAAATTCTGGTAAAATAGTTCTTACCCTACAAATATAGATTAATGAATGCGTCTAAAGATGCGAACAAGAGAGAGACTAACAGTGTCTTTTGATTGTATCACCATTTTCATAAAATTCTGATGAGGCAGAACAAATGTGCGTTTGTCACCTGGATGTGCTGCTATTCAATACTCCCACTCGAGTGTAATACATTAAACTCCTTTTCTGTGCCCAGGGTGGATTTTTTCCCCCCCTTTCAAATTATGACCTGTTTCCACCCAGATGAGCCCTAAAAAGCAGACATCTTCAAGAATGATCCAGGTCCTGCTCATGAAATACCATTCTGCTCATCCACGATTTGAGTTAATAACTTCAAAGTCCTTTCAAACCGTACAAATCTGGGGTGGGGGTGGGGGTGGGGGTTGGGGGGGGGGGGGGGATGAAAAGTGCTATTGTTAACCATGTCTGCATGTCATAGACGAACACAATGACATTAACCAGATTCTCTTTAAACAGCTGTCAGAGCTTTTGAAATGGAATCGCGCTATTAAGAAACTTTCAGTTCATCTACTTTCACAGAATATATGTATTTAGCAGATGCCCCTATCTATAACCAGATATCTGTGGTGTGTGTAGAATGAATATTATAGCAATTCTGATAATTGATCTGACTTAGAGTTACAAATGAGTGTACATTAATTGGTAATTGTCAGGCTGCTCAGTGTGTTTGCTGTAACCTGTATTTCCTTTGACTTTATAGGTCTCATCTGTATTCTCACTGAATATCCACAGCGATTATTTTCAGATACTTCCTTCAAAAGAAGAGGTCCAATTGCCAAGGAGAAAAAAAAATAAAGTACGTATTGAATAGTTTTTTTGTGCAGGAAATGCATTTATCATTTAATCTTAATAACCCTGACCATCATTTAGGCCAAATAAGTCCCTTTACCTCACCTTTTTCTCTACTCTAAAGGCATGCCTCTAGCTTTAATTATGACATATTGATTTTGTAGTTAAGCCTTGTTTGGCTTAATGAAATCTTTTGTTGGTCCTAATTCTGTCTTCCATTGTCCTCCCTGAAGCGCTTTGATTTTTCTCCTCGGCTTTTTTGTGGCGTTTGAAATATTTAATCTCTCTTTGGTCATCGTCAACGTCAATGGACTCCCTTAAAATGGCCACCGTTGTCGTTTATCTTCAGTTTCCGAAAGCGCTTGCATTGACTCCTCAGTAATCAATTTCCTAAATGATGTAATTATCTGCTAGTCTTTTTTTGCACATTTAAAGTTGAGGGTTTATTTTAGATCAATTCAGACCACTTTGTGTGCAAATTGTGCAATTGTATTGCCTTCAGATTCCTCACCAAACCAATTGGGATTAAGGCCCTTGGAGTTGAATCCCTAATGAATGTTTTTTTTTTTTTATATTCTTTCTTTCTCTTATTTTGTTTTGTAGCTTGATTGGTTGTCCTCTGTGTGCTGGTGAAAGGGATTTATGTTCCACAGTTTTACTGAAAAGTCAAAATATAGTAAGCTGCAAATCATTACCTTGGACTAATAAACAAACTTTATTTGGCCAGTTGCACTTTGTTTTACAATATCAAGTTTGTGCCTTGTGAATATTAGCCATATTGGGTAAATCAAATAGTGAAAACTACCTAAAAAAGTAGTGTCAAATCCCACACTGTACAACGTGTTAAAGTGACATATATCGATGCCAGACACTGTATTATTGTTAGGTTTAAAATTAATCATCTTATATGTAAAACTATAACATCAAACTAAAAAAGTTTTTTTATTAAAAATTCTTCTTCTTCTTCTTATTATTATTATTATTAAGAGTCATATTAAACTGTCTTACCACTAAATAGGTAACAAGCTCTGTACTTTTACTAATGATCTAGGTCTATAGAAATCAGTGTCCCTCTTACTTACTTTTTTTTTTTTTTTAATATAATGGGGGGAGAGAGACGCATTTGTCCCACTGGGAGTGTCAGTCTCTGGCTCAGGTCTGGTTCAGCTCTGGCTGGCTGGCGGAGGGGGGAAAGCCGTCGAGGGAGGAGGGGGTCTGCAGGCCACTAAATCAGTGCACGCTTGTCAACATCCTCAGGCCGCGGGAATTACTCAAGTGAAAATAACAAATGGCTGTCATTGCCAAGCCAAAAACCTGTGATTATAATTATCACATCCCCAGTGACCTTGCATAAACTTTAATCTCTCTCCAATGGAGCATTTAAATAGCCTGTATCTACTGGCAGTCCTGCGCTACTGGAACACAGAGGATCACTGATTCACGAAAGAGCTATCGCAGGGGCCTCGGCGGCATGAGGGATTGCACATGCGAGAGGCAGAATCTGTGTGTGCAAGTTCTTGTTGCACTGGGCGCTTGCTAAAACACATTACTAATAAAGCTGAATGGGGATGGGGCAGCTTGTGTCAGCTAAACGCAATGTGTGTACAATCTGGATGCTGTTTGTTACTGATTTCTTGATTTTAATGTTACAAATATATTCATGTACACATCTCTATACAGCAATCCAAAGAAACAAAACCTAGCATTATGAAGACAAGATTTTAGTCCTGGTCAGCATGGATTACCCAGCACAGCAAAAAGCAGACGAGCCTGTGTTTCTGAGTCTATGCTGATTTGACAGTGAGCTAATGACTGTCTGTAGCTCCAGCATGGGGCCTCTTGTCTCAGCCGGGGCTCTGCTGCGTGGCTGTCTAATTGGTGGGAATTCCTTCTGTTCACAGCAGTCATAATTATTGCCTGATTAACTCTGATTAGCACTGTAACTACTCCTCTAAACAAGCAACACAGCTTGCCAAAGCATGACGAGGACTGGCACCAAGCCATAAGCTGCACCAAAGTCAGTTATTACTTTCCATAGCATGGCTTTTATTAGGAGACTTCAGCATGTGGGGCCAAACTTTAGAAAGCTTGGATTGCATAGTTCTGCTACAATTCTTAAGATAATAATTAAAATTAATTATTAAAATGTGATTTATGATAGTAGATTTTTGATATTTTGTCAATTTAACAGTCTGTGTCATTTTAATAGTGCTCTTCAAATAAGTTCCGTTTTTAGGTTTCTGGTCCTGTGATGTCACCTTTTATGGAAAAAAGAACAGACAAGATCAAAATAAGGAAAGGTAAACTTACGATAAACTTACAATGCATTAACCAACTCTAAAGAAAATAGGAGCACAGGATTGAAAGCAAAATTCAATGTAACTTCATTTTTTTCTTTTTTTTTTACTATTTAAAGCACTCATTAGAAACATTGCAACATGTTGGTTTGCTTCAATCAGATAATCCAGACAAGATGACTTGATGGTGACATTTCCCACTAGAGGGCACCAGATGTAGAAGTAATGTAGAACTGTACAAATTAGCAGTTTCTGTGTAAGGTCTATTTTGAGGATGACTGAAATTGAGCACAGAGCATAAAGTTCTTCACTTCTATTCATGTCTTTGGAATTATAAGGAACCTTTGGAGGAGATTCCATGATAAGATTAGATTTAAAATGTGTATAAGTAAAAGGTAAAATTATTTTTAAGGAAAGATGAAAGAAATAAAACATTAGCAATACTTGTAATACTACTACTACTAATATATATCTAAAAGTCATATTATGTTTGCATTAATGTTTGAACACATGGTCATGAGTCATGCCTTATAGGTTATTTTTTATCCCATAACATAAAATTCTTTTAAAAGTTAAAAACTATTACCCAAATTATAGACTGATCGTAAATTATTCATTTTAAATTTATGTTAAAAAGATACAAATGACAAATACCCCTCTCACAAACATGGAATCCCACTTGAATTAACAACAGTTTCTGGGTCCCAAATTTAAACAAATGTGGAATAATAACCATGTAAGAGCTTTGCAGAAGAAAAACAAGTTTTCCCCATGCAACCTCACATACTGTATGAACACATATTTAAATTCTATTTTAAAAAGATCTAAAATGTTGAAGAGAAAAAAAAAGGATTAGGTTTTGCGGGGTCCATGTGGGGTCCATGCCAGCACGAGTACACTCGTTAAGTAAATAATTACAACTCAAACAGTCTATCTAACAACTTAACACAAAGGTGTTCACCCACATGCAAACTCAGTTTATGGCCACTGAAAAACTGACCATTGGGGAAAACATCCTTCCCGAGTAAAGATATTTAGAAACTCCATTTTCCAAGTGACTTTTTGGCTTGTAAGTGTGTTTGCCTCATGCAACATACCTCCTGTGTTTGAGGTTAGAGTATGATTTATTGGGTTTTATGTTTTGGGTTATATCTCTCTGTCTGTTGGTTTGGTGTTTTTTTGTATTTTATTTTATTTATTTATTTTATCTTGCATTTTTAGTACAATGTTTTCTTTCTTTTTTTTTTTTTTGAGAACTTGTCAGCCAGAATTTAGGCTTTACATACAGTAGTGGCTAAAAGTATTGTCACAAAAGTAAAATTCGATGTTTTAATGACATTCTCTAATTTTTTAATAATTACAGTGAAGATGATAATAATACTAATTATTTATGGCTATACAGTTATAAAACAATCAGTATTCATTACTAAATATTTATTCTTCAAAATCTGCTGGTTCCGGTTTGGTTTAAAAACACGTCTACAGTAGTCTGGTGTCAAGTGCACAACCATACTGCTGTATTGCTTCCTAAAGATCATGTACAGAAAATGGTTTCTTGACTGTTATTGCCTTCCTCAACATTGTCCATTAGCTTTCTATTGGGTTTAGGTCTAGAGATGACCCAGGCCATGGCTTCAGAAGCTGAATACCATTGTCCCATAGCCACCGGTTTTTCACCAGTTTTTTTTTATTTCATCAGCACAACCCGTCACCCAGAAATCACATGTTTTGTGCACAGGGAGCTAACTCTAATATATGTTATATGATTTCTTAATACTTTTGGTCATCACTGTAAATACTCCAAAATTACCTTATATCTGTTCAGTGTTCATAACTATTTATAAAAGATAAGAGAAAACAATTTTTATAGGAAGTGCTATGATTTTGTTGATGCTTGGCCTTTACTAATGCATCCCTTTAAATGGGCCGAAAGTTTTGATATAAACATGGGGTTCCATTCATACCAACTATTCTCTCTTATACACTATTAAATGTGTCGAGTGCCCCCCGACACTCCCACCCCTCCCTCTCTCTCAGGAAATCATTACAGAGGGGAGCTGTAGGGATCAGCACACACATTTGAAAGCCAGCCCGCTGAGCCTGACCCCAACGACAACCATGGCTACATTAATCTCCCTCTAATGCCGAACTCCTGCACAGATATATTAAAAAACACAGTGTAATACATTCTGATATTGTCTTTGATCACCTCACTACGAAACACAGTACATTGTATTAATTTCAGCAGTAGCTCCATTCTCTGACCCGGACAGCAGATAGATCATGAAAGCAAGGTATCTCAGCAGCAATGTGAGTGGGACCGAGCGGGAGATAGTGATACACCCTCATCCTCGTGTCTATTTCTTTAGTTTTTGTCTCAATAGCAAGGAAATCACAAATTCCCCTTTTAACGATAGCACCATCTTTATCTTAATAGCAGCGCGTTTGTTTTTTTCCTACTGGGCCGTTTTGTGTCGACGTGCTGCGTGAGTGTCCGACGTGATCATTTTGCTGTGTATAAATGTATTGCATGTACATGTCACTTTTTCAGAAGGCTCATCTGAGTGCAAGCCTGAGGGACCCAGGGTCAAGTGATTTGCCCCCAGGTCAATTGACTGCAGCTACTTTAACTTCCAGCCATTAGCTCATGTCCCCTGGCAGCAAGGCTCTGACACTCGTGTGAGATTTAGCAGGACTCAATCTTAATGTGATATGAAGACCCTAAAATTTGTTTGTTGCGAAAATTCGCTTTCTAATGAGAATGTATTATCTCTCTAAACATGCAGCTTTTTGGCCTCTTAAGGAAAGCGGAAAGCTGAATCCTCAATTCCTGAATATGGATTTTCTATTATGATGTGTATCCCCATCACGACAGGGATCACTCTGGCTATATTTGTTTATTTTTATTGTTAT
Source organism: Clarias fuscus (assembly GCA_030347435.1). NCBI lineage: Eukaryota > Metazoa > Chordata > Actinopteri > Siluriformes > Clariidae > Clarias > Clarias fuscus. Next base: position 11,128,763 of record CM059214.1, on the reverse strand, counting down.
ATATGGATTTTCTTATATTGTTTACTAAGAGATTGTTTAGCTTCACTTAGAACCAGGGGAGCGTTTTCGCATTTATGATAGCATAGTACAATTGTATAATTTATATTAAACTTGTTTCTCTATGTTTTTTCTTCTTCTCATATTTTAATTTTTAACAATGGTAAATGGTAAATGTTTAATGTGACCAATAGGATCAATTATTTAGTACTTAATGTACTTGAATGTAATTTGTAAGACTCTGGAATTGCATTGTCAGCCTTACCAAAAATGGATTAGTTGATTTCACTATCTATATCAATAAGCCCCTGCCAGTTCTTTTACTATTCAGTACACAGACACACACACACATACACACACACAAAGAACTACATGCATACAAACATCACAGACATATATTCCAAATACATAAATCATAATGTTTCAGCAAAAGCTGAATTTCATTTCCCCTCCCAGCTGTTATCAGAGTTTGGTGCTGTATATAGCATGCTTTGGCCAAGTAATTTATTACTCATGCTGAATGGATAATGGCAGGCTCAGTCTATTACGCCTTGCTTTGTTAGTGCCTTGAAAGGCTTTTTTTTCCTTTTTTTTTTTTTTTTTCTAACCAACACTTTTCTAAATGTCTCTCTATGTTTAATACTTAAACAACCTGTTATTTTTTTTGTTTGTTTGTTTGTGGGCAAAGTTAGATTATTCTAAAAGCTGCCAGTTTTCTTTAGACTCTGTAATCGTAATTTTATTTTATTTTATGTTTTTGTGCATATAAATGGACCTTTTTAGCATGAGTTCTATTATCTTCAACAGCTGCTTTATACCAGGGTCATGGTGGCTCTCAGGAGCCAATGGGTTTAATGATCAGATGATTTGTGTTGTTGCTTTGATTTTTAATGGAGCAACTAAAACTACACCATTAGAAATGAATGATTATTGAATAACATTGATTATAAATTGATTATCTATCATCCTAATTATAAGCAAATTTTTGTTAATTAAAAAATTACCTCTATCATAAAAAGACACAATGTACAGGTATGTGTTTAAAAGAATAAAAGGTTTTAAGTTGGTGTGTTTGAAAATTAAATTAGTCCTTCTCTTCATCATTGTTATTTGCTATTTAGCAGTAGGCCCCCTATAAGGTAAAGCACACCCTTGTCAGGAATGCATTCTGTAAGAGGAAAATACAATCTGAATGGTCTGTTTCAGGGCAACATATACAGTCACACAAAGACAATTCACCTGCTGTAACTGGCGTGTTTTGGGGAGGTGAGACGAATTGGGAGAACAAGCAAAACTCCACACAGACACACTGAGGTCAAGATTGACTAGGAAACAATCCTCAAACTGTGAGGCATGAACCTTGTGAACTGATAACTGATCAGTCACAACATTAACAGTAACCCCACTGCCAGGTGAACTGAATAACATTGACTACATTGATAACATTGATGTCTACATCTAGGCATTTGGCAGACGCCCTTATCCAGAGCGACTTACATTTTTATCTCATAACATCTGAGCAATTGAGGGTTAAGGGCCTTGCTCTGAGCAATTGAGGGTTAAGGGCCTTGCTCAAGGGCCCAACAGTGGCAACTTGGTGGTTGTGAGGTTATCTGGGATCTTCTGAACCGTAGTCCAATGCCTTAACCACTGAGCTACCCCTGCCCTACAATTAATTTTGTTCTAATTTTTGCCCTGCCCTGATATTAATTATATACCAGTAAACAGGTGGAAGGATCATGGGCACCCAACATTAACCATTTGTAACACAAAAAAGTCAGTGGTGGCCACAATAGAATGTTTGCGCAATCACAGCCGTCTCCATAAGGGGCTTTAAGAGTTTAAAGATCTTCCAGACTTCCAGATCTGACCAAGCGTCCATGGAAGGTACCGGATAAACAAGTTACAGTAGATTCATGGAGGCCGCACCCTGCAACACAGTGCTAATGACCTGGTGCCAAACACAGCACATCCACAGAGGTCTTGTGGAGTCATGCCAAGAAGGTCCAGAGCTGTAAAATATTGTATGTGAGATGTGGTGGTTAGCACTGTTGCCTTGCACCTCCTGGTCCTGGGTTTCCCATGTCGGGTCTGTGTGCATGGAATTTGCATGTTCTCCCCATGCTTGGTGGGATTTCTCCGGGTTCTCAAGGTTACCTCTCACAATCCAAAGACATGCAGTTTAGGCAAATTGGCATTCCCAATCGATGAGTGAGAGTGTAAGTCCTACCACAGTCAAACAATATGGAAATAAATTCAATGGTCACCATTGGCCTCCACGGTCCCTAGTTGGACTACAGAGGTTCCTAGATGGATAGGATGGATGCATATACAGAGTGGCACAAAAATGTGAATCCATAGACATTTTCCTGAAGTTTGTTTTAATTGCTTTCAAGCAAATCAACTACAAGACCAGGCAACACCACTTATCTTTGCTATTTAATTTATTGACAACTGCTACAAAGCGAGAGGCCAGCAATTTGATCATTTGGTTTTCTCTGCAAGTGGTTTAGCTATTTTCTCAAAATCATATATGTTTTTAACAATGCAATATAAACTTTATAACATTTAACCATTTAATCAATAATTTAAATGCTCTTGTGTTTTGCACACTGTATTGCAACAAGGCTTTGGTGTGTTTGAGTGGAGTGAGTTGGAGCAGATTGAGCCATGGAGGTCATCAGGGTTCAGACAGGTCAGAGTCCTCCACTGACCACTGACCACATCACTGATGGGGATTTCTCTCATTGTAACCCTTTCCAGTTCAGAAGCTGTACTAAAGGAATCAAACCAAGGCTAGCATTTGCTTGCAACTCCAGAGCAAAATTGCAGCTTCACAAAAGAGAGAGAGAGAGAGAGAGAGAGAGAGAGAGAGAGAGAGAGAGAGAGAGAGAGATTACACCAGGCTTCTTTTGTTGGTAATATCATTCTGACATGCTTAGTGTAGTCTTTTAAAGCCTGTGCTTGGTTGAGAAATCCTTTTAAATGCAGATATGTAATTAATTCTTCATGTTTGGTGAATTAAACATATCTTAGAGTGCAGGGGCTAGCAGATGAAGCTGGTAATTTTATTATGTAGCAGATAAGAGGGAGTCAGTGACCCACCACCCCCTGTCCTGTAGCCAAACCTCATCACAAAACACTCTGCGCTGCTACAGATGTATTTCTGCGAGAGAGAAAAAATGCAAGAACCCTATGATAATAGAAAATCATCAGGCCTACTTTGGTATTCTCCAGGGTACGTTCTGCAGTCAGCATTAATACACACTGCTGGGTCGACAGAACATAAAGTGATTTTCAGAAACAAAGGAAAGAAGCTGAGATGCATGCTGTTAAATGTAAATGTATGGGATTATAGTGTTAACCTCTTGGCCACACTGCGAGGGGCTTCGGTTCTCTACAAAGCAGAAAGATGTACTGGGATGGAAGCTTTCTTGAACAAAGTGCATCATTTATTCATGCTATATCCCAGCTGTAATTGTGTAATTAAAGAACAGGAAGAAATTGAATGAGGGAGAAGCCTATTAAGATTATTGCAGCATATCGTAGGACGATGTAGCCTGGTCGTTGTTCTGTGTCCTTTGTAAATTAATAAAGTGCAAATGAAACATTTTCTCCTTGCTCCTAACTCTGGCTAATTCGTTGTAATTGACTTGCCCATTTTCTAATTGTGATTGCCATTTTAATTTTACTCTTGACTGTGCAACTAACAGTGTATAGTAATTAAAATGGATCGTATATGGTGTACCTGTAAGAATCAGCTAACCTTGTACTTGATCCATAAGTTAACTATTAGTAAGGGGGAAAAATAGTAATATCAAAAATGTACTACCTTCTCTTTTAATTATGTGTTTTTTTCTGTAAAAACAATAAAAATTATAGTAGGTCTTAGTATTAGGCAAATGCAACCTCAGCCAAATAACAGTATGAATTTTTTTCCACTGTCCCATTATTTATTTAACAAAAATTTAACCAAAAAGAGGCAGCACAGTGGTGTAGTGGTTAGCACTGTCGCCTTGCACCTCCAGGGTCCGGTTCGATTCCCATCTCTGTGGGCATGAAGTTTGCATGTCCTCACTGTGGTCGGTGGGTTTCCTCTGGGTTCTCCGGTTTCCTCCCACAGTCCAAAGACATGCAGATTAGGCTAATTGGCTTTCCCAAATTACCCATAGAATGTGTGAGTGTGTTTATGTATGTATGTGTGTGCCCTGCGATGGATTGGCACCCTGTCCAGGGTCTACCCTCCCCCGTGCCCTAAGTCTCCTGGGATAGGCTCCAGGCCCTCCTACCCTAAGTTCAGGATAAAGCGGTATAGACAATGAGTGAGTGAGTGAGTGAGAAAACCACAAAGAATACAAACTACCCTCTTACTGATTCCACAGGATTTAAGAGAGTAAGGTGCTGCTAATCATGAACCCTTAATTAACTGAGTATCAACAGATTGTGCAGACCTTTATAAATGCAGAGGTTTTGGCAGTTTGTTGGTTCTGGAGCATTCATGTGTATGTCAACACAATGCCAAAGGGGAAAGACAAAAAAATCTTCTTTGAGAAACAATTATTGCTGCACATCAGTCTGGAAAGGATTATGAAACCATTTCCAAACAATTTGGAGTTCAACATTTTACAATGAGAAAGATTATTCACAAGGAGAAAACATTCAAGACAGATTCCCAGGGGTGGACGTCCCAGCACATTCACCGCAGGGCCAGACACAAGGTCAAACTGTGCAATACTCAGAGAAAATACAAAAACTCTAGAGCTACATCTCAGACCTTATTGGCCTCACTGGGCATGTAAAATGTTAACGTCCATGACAGCACAATTAGAAGAAGACTGAAAACGTATCTTTTTTTGGAAGGGTTGCCAGAAGAAAGCTTCTTCTGTCTAAAAAGAAAATAGAAGCATGGCTGAGGTTCACAAAACTGTATCTGGACAAACCATAAGGCTTTGAAATGGCTTGGGAAGTCCAGACCTCAATCCAATTGTAATGCTGTGACGGGACCTTAAGAGAGCCGTGCATATGCAAATTCCCCAAAATCTTAATGAACTGAAGCAATGTTTTAAAGTAGAATTGGCCCAAATTCCTCCACAATGATGTGAGAGACTGATAATATCATACAGGAAGTTATGATACATACAAGTTATTGGTGCTAAAGGTGGATCTACAAGATATTGAATTTTGTGAGTACTTAATATTGGTCATGTTTTTTTTTTTCTTTTTGGTTTAACTTTTGTTAAACAATTAATGGCACAGTGAAAAGAATTTCTATTTGTTGTTAGTTTAAAGTTGTATTTATCTAATACTAAGACTATGATCAGGTGATTTTTATTATGTTTTTATGTAAAAAAAAAAACATTTATTTGTTATGTATGTTATGTGTGTGTGTGTGTGTGTGTGTGTGTGTGTGTGTGTGTGTGTGTGTGTGTGTGTGTGTGTGTGTGTGTGTGTGTGTTTTAGGGTAAAAATTGCACTTTGTTGTGTTCCTCAGCAGTGGCATTTCAGTGTTTGGTCAAATCCCAGTGGGAAGTGTTCCCCAGTAATGAAAAAGATTCCTTCTCAGCCTTTTAAGTACTTGGTGCAAGTGGGGCAGACACTTTCTAATTTAGAGGAAATTTGGGGAAATAGCTCAATTCCTTTTTCTCTTCTGCTCTTGACGTGTCTTGTTTGGGGTTGTGTTTTTGGCCCTCAAGTGCAGACAAATGCAGGTCATTTACAGCCCAACTGTAGGAATTAGCTGATAGACATCAGGGGAGATAACTGTGAGCTGCAGCATTAGGATGGCGAAGCACATTAATCTTTCTAAAATTAAAATCTGCACTGCTGTGTTTAGGATTGAGGCCACCGCCATGCGCCAGTCGCCTGATTGCCAGATTTGATAAAACTGTTTAAGAAGATTTAGATAAATTGCCCATGGTGCTACTATAAGTGCAGTAGAATGGAGAAGGTGGATAGAAAGGGTCCATGTAAACCAGAAACACATGAACACAACCAGGCTGTTTACAGGGACCCCAGTGAAGCCGTCAAGACGACCAAACTGATAACCCAGAGTTATTGATGTCAGGGAACAGAAAGCCAGCACTATCTGCATGTGTTGCATAAAGGCTCTTGGTTGTGAATGATGGTCTGGGTAAATACTGTAGGTTAGGAGGTGCATAAATGGTATTCTTGTGTTTATATATATATATATATATATATATATATATATATATATATATATATATATATATATATATATATATATATATATATAGCTAGTGTTTGACACTATTGTGGATGATACACATGGCCACATGGCAAAGAATAACATTATATCTGATCCGGTGAGGTACAGTGAACAGAAATACAGAGAGCTTTGGGTGTAATGCCTTGGGAGTGTTTCATGCAGTTCCATGATCACTAGGCTTAGCCTGCAAGGGTGCAGTATAAGGGTTACCATGCTTCACGCTACACGAAACACATGAACAGTGTATGTATCACTCCGGCCGGCCTGCTGCTCTGTCTGTATCTCAACTGTATGGTAGCATTCTGTAAAGCCACTTTGCTGAATTAAGCCATATCTGTTGTTAATACTGATGCATTTTTGATGCATAATGTTGTTGCATTCATCAATTTCAATGAATGTGCTGGACTAGAATTTCCATTGGTGCATATGTAAATGAAATAAGCAACAATTAAAATCACTGTTCACTTTGAATATCCTTTCAGTTATATTGTACCCGGGCTGGACAAAAACTCCATGGAATCTTATCCCATACAAGAGGAATGTGGATAAAACTCTGACCAGTGCCCTGTAATTGTAATCTCTCCAACTGACTGCCATGAAATTGACATTTGAGAGTAATTGTGCAAGTGGAAAATAATCAAATTGTACAAGGTACATGTCAGCTGTAAGGCCAGTAATATTCTCAGGCCTGTTTGCAGTGTGTGTGTGTGTGTGTGTGTGTGTGTGTGTGTGTGTTAGGATGCCTATGGCAAAAAGAGGGCAGATTACCAGGTTCTCAGCCGTAAGATAGAGCCCCTGCAGCCCATCTGAATGGCTTATCTCTGGCGACCAGCACTGGTCCAGGACCTGTCTGTTATAGCTTCCTTGCCTGTCCTCAGCCCACCATTGACCAGTTTCCCTCTCGCCCAATAAACAAGCAATTACTGACCCAAACAACTGTCAGGGCCTATGATCAAATAATTTAGCCAGAGTGAGGGGGGCTTAATACAGGTCAATTTCACTCTGTTAGGCATGGTGGCTGACTCAAACTGAAGGACAGGGCTTCTTGTCTGACAGTGGATTGCTTTTGCCACTGTCGAATTTAAAGGATATAAGGGGCTCCTGTCCTAAAATGTGGTGTTCTCTGCTAGTGTTGGGATATCCTCTGATTCAAGAGCGCGCTGGCAATATGACTTACAGAATTCTGGAGAATGATGCATCAGAAATAAATATGTATATAGTATGTAGGTTAATTACATAAACAAACGCTAAAGGCTATAAAGATAAATGTCGGTTTCTATATCTTGCAGTCACGTCCGTGTTGCAGTTACTTTTTCTATTTTTGAGCATATCCGATATTCTTCCATTAAAATGCCATTAGCTGCAAATGTTAGCAAATGCAATGTAATGCTCAGTCAGACCAAATTCGGGTAATTCGCTGCTCAGCATTCTCTGAAGTGCAATCTTAGCTACCATCTGACCTTGGTCCATACTATTATAAGATCTTGATCTAATTGAACCTCCATGGAATAAACCTTGTCCAGTCATAGGGCACAGAAATCTTGATATACTCTGCAAGAGGCATCAATGACATGAGGTCCCTTCCAACCAGCCTGTGTTCACTTACACAGTTTACACCTTATCTGTAGCCTTTAGTGACATTTGTTCACTGTTTGAAAAACTTCATCTGTACGAACTGCATTAAACTCACATCTAAAGACGTAAACATGAATATGAATACAAGATATGTTTTATGAATTCTTCAGTTTGTACTGTTCGAACAAGCAGCTGTCTTTCCAAGCCTATTTTGACGACTCTATCTTTTTATTCTTCTCAGTGGTTTGTCTTTAAATAGAAAGGACAGGGCCTGCAGCCTTTCTCTAGCTTATTATGGTAATAATTAGGAGGTTGATTTTATCTCTGCCCGTACAATCACAGCGAGAAGCAATGGCTAAATAAACAGCCAAAGTCCTTGTGTCCCCAAGGGCTGTTCGGTGTAATTAAAATCAATAGGTTCCTCCTCACAGGGCCTCTTTAACCCACTGAGCTAAGCCAAAGCTCCTCTATTGTTAAGCAGCTCTTATCCTGCCCTTACTCCACGCCACAGTGCTTTCTGATTGCTACGCTCCCTTACAGGTAAAGAGGGTCATTTAGGCTAATACGGTGTTTTAAAAGAGTCGAGGTTCATTTGTGGATCTTTTGCTAGGAATCTCATTTAGCTAAGCAGAGGATAGTCAAGTTTATCCAGTCTGTAGTCATGTCTCGGGAATTGTACAAGATGGTCACAACCTTGACCCGGACAAACCACTCTCATATGTATTTTTTTTATTTTTTTTATACAGGACAAAAAAAAGGCCTAAAAACACCTTAAGCTTAATAGTGGTTAGTTAATAATAATCTGAATCTTAATAATGTTTAGTTATTACACATGCTATGGAAGCTGTTGAACAAAAGAACTGCCAGGAATAAACTGGGAACTATATATATATATATATATATATATATATATATATATATATATATATATATATATATACATATACTGTATATTGCATTTTAGGATGCGAAAATGCGTACAATCATAGTTATTTTATTCAATGTCTACCATTTATTTCTTACCATTATTTAGATATTTGCATAAACGTTAAAGGTATTTTATTTTATTTTATTGATTCAATAATATAGGTTAAAACTAACATTTACTTTTGATATAAAGCTGAAAGAAAAGCCCGGCAGTGTGTTGTCCTACTCAAATTAAAGAACAAATATTAAAATAGTTTAAATACTAAAGAACACTGTTAGTGATCAAAAAAGTTACTGTACCTCATCTTTGTGATGTGAGGACAATATAATACTAAAATGAATACCCCTTGCAGTAACATATTACTCGGATGTTTCGTTTCCAGTGCTGGTGTTGTATCATTGTAGCTTAATTGAGACATATTATAATCACATAAAATAACCACTCATGTTTAACATGACAGCGAATGTGATTCTGAACCCCACTGGATGCAGCATACATTTCTTGCTGCAATTTCCTTTTAGATAGAGACGTTCTCTCACCAATTTGACAAATGAGACAGTCGCGGTTGTCGTATGGTGGCACACAACTTTGTGTCAATGCCAGCCGTCCCATACCATCATGGTTTAGTAGGCGCATCAGTTTCTGATGCAGCCACTGCGCAGATGACAACATGGCAACCATGCAGCGTGAGTTCCTCTAATAGCCCTCTGCCCGACAGAGTCTGTCATGATGAATCGCATGGCTCTTCCCTGGCTTTTCAGACTTAATTTTCTGAAGATTGCTTGCCCATTCAAGAGGAGAGAGCCCTGATTCGCACTCCTCTCCAGGAGCCGGAGAGCTGTGATGAGATGTCAGTATTGTTCAGCCGAGCCTTTGGCATGGAAGCCTAACTACTAGTGGCTGCTTTTAAGAGATTGGGCTGAATTACTTGACTGGTGAAACTAAGTAGCAATTAGACAGCTCACCTACCAAACGGAAATTAGAAATTTTCCAGTGGGCTTAAGATGAGACCAAGCTTTCCAGGCTGTGCTGTTTCAGTCCTCTTACAGGAGCCACTATGAAGGCCTTACTGACACAATCTCACTAAGTACTTGCCCACCATGAAGTGTACAGTGGATCTGCAAGAATTTCTTACTTTTAATTCACTACAGTGTGCTGATCAGTGGATATGTGGCAAATGCTGAAACATTTCTATTAGCTGTCTGGGATCTGAACAACATGACAAAAAAAATTGTCACAATGCATATCTTTGTTTGTCACTCAAATATTTAGACTGATAGACTTCCAAGACTGGCCCTCGGTCTGCCTATTATATTAATCATGGCTGACCGTCTGGAAATTCCCATCTGAGACAGAGGCAATGTTTGATAAACAGCTTTGCTACAGCAAGGGCAGTTTAGGCAGACTGATTGACTCAGACACGGCATCATCCTGTCACCTGCAATGAACTCCTTCTGTGTTGTTTGCCCAGCACTTCTGCATAAATGATTGCTTGAGTTTGACATTGTTGCATGATCACTGTAGAATTATTTTTGCTCTGGACTTTAGAATTACAAAACCTGATTTCCACAGTTAGTTCATTGAACTACTAAAGACTAATGTACTTTGCAAAGAAATTTAATATTTCTATGTTGACAAGTACAGTCTTAATAATTTAAATCATGTTTTACAGAGAGAAAAGTCATATACTAAAAGTATACATTATTTTCAGTATTCTACCCATCTGACATATGGAAGATAGAAACATTTGGATGCATGTTCTAGCTAACTGATTTGTCCATCTTGTAGGACTCACAACAGTCCTAAAGTTTTAAACCATAATGACATAATGATATTCTGCCAAAAATGAAAAAAAAAAAAAGCAAAAAATAGGAATTGCACTACGAAGCTATGCTTTTCATAGTACTGTGTGTTTATAGTAACCTTTTTTCTTGAGATGTGTCCCTTGTATCCTAGGGGTCCCTTGTATCCTAGGAGTATTCCTGTTGCAACCCTCCCTTTTTCGAACCAGGCTTGGGACCAGTGCAGCATACAGTGACTGGGTTGTATGAAGTGTATGAGGTGTTGAAATGGACGTTTCCCAAGGAACAAACTGTGGTGACACTGCAATGTATCACTACACTAATCACCAACCCAGAGCCTCAACTGCCTGAGCCACCACTGCCCTAACTATTGTGATCATTTTTGAACATTACAAGCAAAACACAAGCACAGGTACAGCAGAAGACAAGGAGCCAAGCCAGACATGGGTTCAGGAAATGGGCAGTCAGGAATGGAGCCTCATGCAGACTATAATTTTACCCTGCAATGACACATAGTCTATTGACATGATTATGCAATACACTTTACAAGCTCATGCCAGCCTGTCGCTCTGTTCTAATGCCACCCTGTGCTGATAAAATAAAGTTGCATACATTTGAACAATCAAAATGTGGAAGATTCCCTTCAACATCATTGAATGAAAGTTGTCTGAAAATGTACAAACACTCAGCATTCAGTAGTCATGGCTCAATGATTAAAGTGGTTAAAGATGTTAATTAATCTCATGATGAGAGGCCTCGAGCTTAGTTTGAACCACCGGTAAAGGTACTTGAGTAAGGCCCTTAATTTTCAACAAATCAGTTGTATCCTGTTTAAAGCACTTTAGATGAAAGGCGAATACATTGCATCTCTAAAATGTAATGTTTGTCATGTAATTTAAAAAATAAACCTCTCATATTTTTGTTTGAATTTCGATGATTACTGCTTACAGCTCATAAAAAAAATCCTGTATCTCAAAATATTCGACTGTATCAATCAAAACAAGAATTTGTATACAGACATTCTAAACAATTATGCTCATTTATGCAATGACTATTTGGCTGCATTAGCACACATTACTGCTTCAATGCAGAATGTCATGGAGGCAATTAGTCTATGGCTCTGCTGAGACATTATTGAGGACTAGGTTGTTTTGATAGCAGCCTTCAGTTTGTTGTTTTGTTGGTTCTGGTGTTTCTCATCTTCTCACTGACAATGCCCCAAAGATTCTCTATCGAGATCAGGTCATGTGAGTTGGCTGGCCAATTAAACACACTGATATCATGGGCAGCAAACAAGGTAGTAATAGTTTTGGCACTGTATGCTGGTGCTAAGCCCTGCATGGATAGGAAAGCAGCATCTTCATCAAGCTGGTCAGCCGACAGAGGCATGATGTGCTTTAAAATCTTGCCTCTCTGTAGATTTTTGTTGCTCTGATTGACTAACACCAGCAGATGCACAGCAGATGATAATGGCCCTAATCATCCCCAACTGTAGAAACTTCACATTGGACTTCCAGCAACTTTGATTCTATGTCTCTCTACTCTTCCTCCAGAGTCTAGGACCTTATTTTCCAAAATTAAATGCCAAAGTAATTACTTTTATCTGAAAAGAAGACTTTGGACCACTGAGCAACAGTCCAGTTTTCTTCTTAGCACCGCTAAGACAAATCTGACATTATCTCTTGTTCAGGAGTGTCTTGATACCAGTAATGCAACTGTTGTAGCCCATTTTGTGAAGATGTCCATGCATGATTGACCTTGATGCACTGACTCCAGTCTCGCTCTACCTTTTGTGAGGCTCTCCCAACTTCTTGGGAATTGGCTTTGCTTGCCAATCTTCTTAAGGCTGCAGCCATCCCTGTTGCATTTTGTACATTTTCCTACCACACTTTTCTCTTCTAGTCAACTTTCCATGAATAAGCTTTAATACAGAATCTTCTGTGTCTTATTCTCCTTGTGGAGGGTGTTGATGACCATCTTCTGGACTGTCAAGTCAACAGTCTTTCCCATGCATTTACTGAACTAGACCAAGAGAAACACAGTTTTTGATACTGTATGAATAGAAATTTGTTCAAACTCAAAATGAAATATTCAAATAGTTTTAGATGGATTTTTGATTTTCATAAGCCGCAAGCTGTAAAGTATCAAAATGAAACCAGAAATGGCTTGACATATTTCACTTTACATGTAATGAATATAGAATAGTCAAATAGTCAAATTGTGAACCTTTTCATGATATTCTATTTTTTTTAGATTCACTGTAAATGCAACGATAGTCCATTTGTTTCCTGTAATGAGATGTTACATAAATGTTATTTATCATAAATCCTTTACAATACTCAGAGGTAAGAGAAGATTTGCTCTTTTAAACCAATTGTACTCGCGTATCTTGTATGACAGTCCTGCTTTAGACAACACAGCTTTCCTCTTTTTGCCTGCATTCAGACAGATTTGTCTTGTCTAAGCGTATTATTGTATGTCTTCGAGGCAAACGTTTTACCACAGGCAGATACTGATTTTGTCAGCACATGAATGCTGACTGTCAGGTTCTCTTCACTTTGCTTTCCAAGACTTTATGCAACTGATTTCTGCCTGACACAGATCCTTAGATGCTGATTACTTCCACTGCTGCCTTAAATCTAGTCTGTGAGCATCAAATACTGTAGTCCTGCCATTCTATTTGAAATGAAAGGCTTGAGAGCGGAGGGTCTCTTTAACAAAATATGATCAGTGAAGTCTTTGAAAGAGAATATTGTTTAAGGAGAGGGTTGTTAATTTTTTACTCGATATTTATAAGAGTAACCTCCATTTGGATTTTATACCTCGGTGCTACTGAGCTCACCATTGTGTTTAGCCAAAATGTGTTGATTAATTTTCTATGACAACAGTTCTACAATACAACCACTGTAACTCCAATAAACATACATATATATATTTTTTTTATATATATTCATGCATACAATAATGTAGTTGTTGAAGTTTTCTGCAAAGATAAATTTAGAACTTTCTCCTATAACCTGTTGAGAGATTAAGAGTTTTTAGCTTCTATAGGGTAATTGATAGCAGAAACAAATTTTTGCAGATTCCATTAATCTGGATGTATCAATTCAGAAAAGACGGTTTCAATGAGCTTTTAAGAAAAATACAAATACATAAAGACTGATCTACTTTTATTAATAATTTTGCACTACAATAAAACAACTATAAAATGTTTAATAGTCTATGTATACAGTCTCTATAGTCTTTAACTTAAGAGATGATTTGGTTCTTTGCGGAACCAAATTATCAAGTACCACACTCATGTTTCACTCTGCAACTTACAATTTTTTATTTTGGTCAGAGTTTGTAGATTGTAACTACTTTACACTCTAGCAGAATGTGGTATGAGCTGGCGAGCGTTGTTCTTTTCGGTCTCAGTGACAGCTCCATCACAGTTCACAATGTCGCCAGACGCAGTGCAAACTGTCACTGTCCTGCTGTGACAAAGTGCTGCCATTATGCAAGTGTGACAGAATTTCTCCTAGGGCAATTTCTAAAAACAGATTTCAACAATGTAACAAGTGAAATGTCACTGCGCACTAATTATGTTTATGTTAATTGTTAATTAGGCTCTTAATGGGGGTGATCTCATTTAACAATAGCAATGAAAACCTGTGAAGGGCAGTAGAACCATAAATGAGGCCAGTAATCACAAACCACCGATGATTACACTTGGATTTATTGGTCTTTATTTTTTCACAATCATCTCATAGATCTAATTAATTCTTGCTACAATTGTACCTGAAATATAGTAAATGTATTCCGTGTAATAATGAATAAAATGGAGTAATCTCACTTGTGAATCATGTACAGTTACATAAAATGTTTGTCATAAAAAAAAAAAAATAATAATAATAATAATAATTAGATAATGCTGTTTTGAAATACAGGTTACAACACAGTTATGAATAATAAAAAAATAATAAAAAGATTCACTAACTGGAAAGTAAGTGACTGATGTAATTTACCAGTTCAGAATATTATATAATTGCTTGAGAGAAGAACATCTTGTCTTAATTATCTATGCTAAAGCTCACAGTCAGAACATTTCAGCGGCTTGATTGAATTTGACATGGACATGCGAACCGTTTGTAAGATGAGCCGACTACTGTACAGTATCAGATTTGAAATTATTCTTTATGCCCAACACAGGAGGACAGTTTTTTTTCACTACAGCCATTGTGTATACTAAACTGAACTTTTTTTTTTTAATCCAAAGCTTTGTCTATGTGCACTAATACTAATATTACTATATTATTACTAATAAAGTGTACTAAAATTTTGAGACAATCACTTACACATTGAAAAAAAAGAATTCCTAGTGTTTGTTATGTCCTCATGAGTTAACTTCATTCTACTGATTTCTGGGTAGACTGTAAGCCTGTCTCTAACTCAATGTCACTTTTAAATCCAAAGAGCTTTGGTAAAACACTGAGCAAATAAAAAGGGAAGCATGCTTGTTTTCGCTGAATAAATCCAATAAAAGAGGAATCCAATTTTTAGGATGTCAGATTCCAGCAGGGTGAAAGGTTTTTTTATTGGCACCTAAATCAATCTTTTTTTTTTTTTTAATAAATTTCTTTTTAAATCAAGGGGATAACTTACATTTTATATAAATTGTTGTACGGTGTTGAATAAGACCTAAATACAGCTTGTTTGTTTGGTGCTCTAGTCATTCTAGATTCCTTGAAACCTGCTAATATGATGGTCCTCTATGGTGAGTAATTCACTCCAGTTTTTCATACATTTGTATGAAGTGAGTTGCTTTGTCTTCTTGTGAAAGGGAGAAGACCATACAAACTACTTTATTAATTAAGTTAATATTAGGTTGAAAATTATGCATGAACGAACCCCTTGATCGTTCCACTGTATTTGCTTGCTGAACTTGCAAAATATTTGCTGAATGGCTGGGGTTAGATTCAAACACACATAGACACAAGGGTTATTTTGTCTTAATATTTTTTATATTTGAATCTATCAAAATATTCAAGAACTTATCCATGAACTGTCTGCCTGTCACCTTTCTTTTGGTGAGGGAAAGTTACTGTCTCTTAAAAGACTCTTAGGAGTTTTAAGTCTTAAGTCTTAAGTCTTAAAAGAGCACAAGACCTCCAGATATAGTATGCCAGCCAAATAAATTATTTAAACTTACTTTTAAAGTAATTATCAAATTTGCATTTATAGGACTGCAATGTACAGTGAATGTGCCATAAGTAAAAACAAAGTTATAATGCCAAGATAAAAATACGAAAATTGTCAAGCAGTGACAATGAGGATTGTTCTGTTATCTCTTTCAAATAAAGACAGTCACAGAAATATTCACCATAGAAATCATATAACAAATTCACATTCAAGTCGTCAAAAGTCATTTAATGGGCGTTGGCACAATATTTTTTTTTTTATAAATTCTCCTGAATAGATGCTTATGATGGTCTATGTAGGTATACTTTAAATAAAGTGTTACCAAATGCATACTTTGAAGGTGTCCCTTGAAATGTAATGATGTATTTCCTAAAAATTTAAGTTAGTAAGAAATTACCAAAATGAGACTGACTCCAATTTTGTAAGAATTGGCATTTCTAGTAGAATTGTATAATATCTTAATTTTCATAAAAGCGGTACTGTTTTTCAGACACTACATAGCTGTTATCTATGGTCATAGGCACATTATTTTCTTATATTGTCGTGCTATGTGTTGTCTTATTTGGTGATTATTGTGTATCCTAATAACATGAGCAATTTCATCATTGGTGACGTTTAAATTTAGTGTAGTGTGACATGATTGTTCTCTCTGAATGGTGCAGGCCCAAATGAATATTGACTGATTGATCAGATGACCGTGCTCTTATGTGAACTTCCCAGAACCCCAGAGCACTGTCCTCTCACCCTTTTGCCATAAAAGTGTGATTCGTCAGCAGATTTACTGCGTGGGATCTGTCTGTTAATTAAGCTTATAGGTCTCTGGGTTCCAATGCATTTAAACTACTTCTGTCTGGCACAAGACAAAATTTAAAGCCACAAGTGTAGCTGTAGATACCACACACGCTGTGCATAAATACACACAAATGGTGGAGAAGACGGAGAAATCAGCAACCAGCACTGGTTAGAAACAAATTCCGCTTGTCATCGGGATGTCGGTTTGCCTCACATGCCTGGGAATGTTTATCACTGAGTCAAATAACCGTATTGCATATTGACTGAAACACTGTAATCACAAGCGGACACAATAACCGAGACCCACAAACTGTAATCAGAATGATCTCCCTGAGGCCACACATTTTTCTCATCTCAATAAAGGCTCTGGTGCTTAAAGTGTACAAAGATATTCATGTTGACCGCTAGCATGGAGTCTCATGTGTTTTTTGAAGTCAGTCATAACACCTCAGGCAACAGATCATTTATTTATTTAAATCAAACTGCAAATTTGCCACAAACAACTTTTTTTGCCAAGATCTGAACCTATTCCTAGAAACAAAGTAAGAGCATGATAATTCAATGACAATTCATACCATTTTCAAAAGATTTTAAATATATTTTTAGCAAAATCATCCCAGTAATCCCAGACATATGTATATCCATATTCATACAGAGTAATGCAATGTAATTACCCCCTTGGGTATGTTAACTGGGTTTCATGAGATGACATTAGAACAAAGAGAAGTATGCCCCCAGCTGGCACATCTTGGCATCAAACAGCAGTGGCTGCTTTCCTTTAGGAAACTCCCTATTATATTAGTTGTAAAAAAATAATGCCTTGAACACAGAAAGTCCTCATTATTTGGACATATATGGTAGCACTGTCTCTTTTTCTTTCCTTTTCTTCTCTCTCTTTCTCTCTCTCTCTCTCTCTCTCTCTCTCTCTCTCTCTTTCTCTCTCTGTATTTAATGTCACTGGTTGTATATTTGTTCCTTCACAGCCCCCTCATCCCTTAGATTAGATTTCTCCTTTCTCATTACCAGCCTTAATAGACCCCTCCGACCTCATCCCAGCTTGAGATATTATCTGAGCCCTATAATTAATTAACTATAGCGCAAATATTATAGATTATTAAAAATAGCATAACTAATAGTGTAATATCTCAAGCTGTCGAGTTTAATAGTCAACATTGTCTTGGCCTCCCTTATCAGTAGGAGACACCCGGTCAGAATATTGATTTCTGGTCATTTTAACTGTCATCTGCCACCATGATGGGGAATTGTCAGGTTTTTACCACTCTGAGCTCATTTAAAATCGTTAGATTGTGGCCACTGCCTTGACTAAAGGCTGTCTTTTCCCAGACTCCTTTAAAAGCACAGTATTTTATCTACAGAGTAAAATGACAGGGGATGTTACAGTAAAGAAAGAATGGTAGTGTTCAGTTAAAGAGCACGGACCTGCTTTCAGCTCACTGCTGTCTGCTTGACAGAGTCATTTTCTGTTTCACACGTGCTGGAAAAGGTATAGAAAAATAACATGATTCTTCCACTACCATTCATGATCATGGCTGATGGGTTTGATGGCATTTTTTCTTGCTTCATTCTAATCAGGGCCATAAAGAATAAGTGTGTTTACCTAAAGCTTTCCAGTCCTGAGAAGCAGAAGAGACTACTTCTTGTGGATGGACAATATTTGAGCTTCTGATTGTAATTATGATTCATTTCTGTGAACAGATTAATTCAATAATCAGGGGGGTTCAGCGTAGCACATTAACCTTAATTAAGCTCATTAATGACACAGACACGTCTCCCCTAGTGATTCAAGTCCTCCAGTCTGGCTCAGTTCCAAGACTGAGTACTTCCATGTATGCCATGTTCACATAGAGAAGGTTTCCAAAAGAAGCTGTATATTGCATTATTTGTATTTGTCTGTTTATGTGTTTATTTTACCAGAATGAAGTGTTTGTGTGAAATGTATGTGTAGATTTTGTGGAGCCATTTGTAAGTTTTCACATGCTTACTTACAAATTTTACCGAGGTTGTTTTCACATGTAAGTGTGATTAGGCCAATTAAGGATTAAGGTACTATGTGGTTTCTTTTGATCACATGATCTTGTTTTTTATGGTCATGATTTGAAAAATTATTTTAAAGACAAAAAATATATATAATAAATTTAAATTGTAATTGCAATTAAATTGTCAGTATCCTGGTTAGCATGAAGACATGCAGTTTATTACTTAACTGTCACCTCAAAAAGAGGTTTATTTGCATCTAAAATTAGGTATGGAATTCCATTGCAGTTGCATTCAAAAGGGGAAATCAATGGGAAAGTTTCCAGCTAACACAACCTAAATTAAACTATTTTTCTTTTCTTTTTTTTCATTTTCATTTATATATTTAACAGTGTCATTTTTAAAAAAAAATGCTTTTATATGGAATTTGTTGCTCATAGATCTCACAGATGGTTAATGTTAATGGTTAATTCAAAGATGAATGGCCAATATGAATTCCAATAATTTTTCTGTTTGTTATACATGTCAAATTCTGTGTGTGTATGTGTGTGTGTGTGTGTTAGTGTGTGTGTGTGTGTGTGTGTGTGTGTGTGTGTGTGTGTGTGTGTGTGTGTGTGTGTGTGTGTGTGTGTGTGTGTGTGTGTGTGTGTGTGTGTGTGTGTGTTTGGCTCCTATTTCAGCAAAGCCCTAATAATAAAAAAGTTTATAGATTGTAATTGGGGGAAAGCCCGTTAAAGTGGTTGTCTCACTGCTCTGCAGATCTGATTAAGAGCTAATAGGTGTTGAATTAAAGCTTGGACGCCGCTTTATGTTGCTGGTGCTTCCCGCGCGCTGTGACTCTGCTCATGATGGGCTAATCATGTTCCTCCGGACTAAAATTACAGCTGATTGTTTTACCCATTATTTTGCCCAACTTTTAATTTCTTTCTCCCACAGGATCATTGCGCTCGGTAATTGCAAAGAACTGACCTTGTATGTGTCACCCACTCGACCTAGAAATCCAATTTTGTTCAACTTTGCATGGCGATTTTTACCATATTAGACTAATCTTTGTAAATTTGTGGTTTGAAAGTTAAGGAGATATTTTAACTTGCATTTGGAGATGGCGCATTTCTAGAGGTGACCTGCACAAACTGTGTTTCAGGGAGCTTAATTTGTCTGTTAATGACTTAATGGCTACATAATTGGTTATTGGAAAGAATAAGGAGTTAACTTCAGGCTTTTAAAAGCGCCCAGGAAGACAATGTTGTAGCGATATTCAACTGCAGTTTGCAGCAAAATGTTAAAATCTTTCTTGGCAAGAAAATTTATAAATCTATTATTTTTGGTGTGGTAGTCAGTCTGATGTCGTTTGTTTTAATTGAATATGTTAACTATAGTTAATTTTATTCCATTTTTTTAGATAAAGCCTATGTATTGTATTTTTTTTTTCATAAAAATACATAAATGTATTGTGGAACAATTATTATCCTTTCCCCAATCCTGATCGAGAAGAGAGGAAGGAAGGTAGGAAGGAAGGAAGGTGAAAAAATAAGCCTATTTAGTGACTTTCCAGTCCAATGGTCTTAACGTTAAAAATGAGCTGACAGCTGCGTATATCAACGGCCCACATCATCGCTCAGGCGCCGCTCGCCTCCGCCGCTTCTCACGGCCGCAGACGGAGATAATAGGCTATTAGAGGCGCGGGATTAATTTGTAGCCAATTACGGCTCACAGTAGAATATGAATGCATAAATAAGGCGTAGCGCTTGTGCGTGGGTTTCGGATGGGGTAAGAGAAGGATAGGGGAGGGGAAGTGAGGGGAGGGGAGGGATGAGAGCGCAAACGGGCGCACAGGCGGGAACGTGGGGGAGTGCGTGGAGAGGGGGAGAACTGAAGAAGGGGGTGGTGGTTAAAATCCCCCCAAAAAAGCATCAGAGCAAGAGAGATCAACATCCAGCGGGCATTTCTCCACTCCGACACACAGACCTGAACAGGATCTAGATGCACACAGAACTGAGAGTGTGAGGAATCTAGCACGCCACACACCTTTTTTTTTACCCGGTATGCTTTAAGCCGTATCCGTTTTCTAGTGGGAGAAGATATGAATAGGGATAAAGTGCAGGTGGGCGACATCTCCATCGAACCGCCTGCGACCGGCATCGCGGCGCAAACAGCAGTCATCGTGGTCGCATCTACGGAAAGCATGGACATGGAGGCGCACGCGGAAAAGCGCATCGCTTCCGGTGAGTTGGCGGTGTTTTCCTGCCCCGCAGCCAGAGATGCGCTTCAGGCAGAGAGCCGCGAAAACTCCGCGCGCCAGGACGCACCTGCACTTCCGCCCCCCAGCGCTCCTCGGACCACCTCCTTCTCAGTGCTGGACATTTTGGACCCAAATAAGTTCACGAGCAAAAGACAGTCACTCAGCCGGACAGGCTGTGACTCCGGCTGTGGGTTTGGGACTGAAAACAGAGGCGAAGAATCAAATCATGCAGCAGACCAGAAAGCATATCCCGAAGACTACGACTGCAAGAAATCGTCTGGAGTGTTAAGTAAGTGTTAAATAAATATGCATTACTTTCTGACTATTAGACTGCCACTTTGAATAGTGGAAGCACAGGTTAGAGTAAATGTTGTGGGAACCCTTCCCCTTCATAATTAATTATCTACTTGTTTGAAGCGACAACATTTTAAGAAGAAATATGTACAGTTAAATGCATTTTAAACGCTTGCAGGTAGTGTGAATGTATGAGAACTTTGACCATATTCGTGTAATAATGTATTTACTGTTTGGAGAAATGTTTAATAAATCAATAATAAATAAGGAATAATTTTCCCTGACGATATTTTGTGAGACAATTATTAGGTTAAAAAATACTTGCTTGGAAGTTGAAATGCAATAAGTTTGGACTGTGTGTAAACGAAATGAGTGCTGTTTCTGGACCTAGTGCATGGAGTTGCTCTATCTTGTGCATCTTTTGGAGTTTTAGAGCGTCGTGATCGATATCTCACTTAATAAGTATAACTGGCTTAAATCGTGTAATTATCCGAAATTTGACCCTATAATTTAGATGTTGAGGAGGAGTTTGCAAGCTGCCTGAAAGAGATATACTCGATTCGATAATAGGATATCGACCTGTCCGTTGCACATGCCACTCTGGGCCGATCTTCCCCATTATCCGGCGTCCTTAACGCGCCAATCAGCGCTGAATGAACTGATCGAAGGAGTTTAATTGTTTTTTTTCTTTCGATGTTGCATAGCTTTGTCTCAGGCATGAATAGTGAAAATAAAGAGAAGGTATCCTTGATGCGGACTAAACCTTCAATCAAATCTAGAAAGGACATGTGCTGATACTTCAAACCGGGATATATTTATGACAGGTTCTGCAACTAATTGGATAATAATGTAAATCATAATTACAGACTGTTCTTAGAACTTAATAGAGGGTTTGTACTGTATTCCAAAATAAGAAATAACTTTACCACTGAAAACAAGGTTCAAACTGCAAAATGGATGCTTTAAATGGGCAAATTTCTTTCTAATTAATCTATGTATGAGATGTTAATATTACATTTTATTTTAGAATAAAATTGACATTGATTAATTTTATGCAATAATAAACAAAACATATTTAAAATGTATATAAAAGTTTCATATCTAAATGCAATTAATTTTATGCACTAAAGCAGAGAAAAATAGAAATATTGGTTGTTCTCGATTAGTTTTGTTAATCTAGATTTCATATAGAGTCTATAGTGCATCATTTTTGTGTAATTCTGGTGTATAAATATTTCTACTGATTACACAAACTGTTGCACTGATCACACTCTGATGTATCTGATTACATGATTTTGTAAAGCACACGTTTGACATAACAGTCTTCTTAAAACATTTGGGGTTTTGTTAAAATATCTGTTAGTTTTTATTATTATTATTATTATTATTATTATTATTATTATTATTATTATTATTATTGTTGTTGTTGTTGTTGTTGTAAAAGACAACAATTAATAAAAATCTATATCATGTTGTAACATATGCGTACATTATGAATACAGTAAAAAGTAACATCAAATTTTCAAAACTGCCCCACGATTCTTCACCCTAACAACACATAAATTAATATCGATTTATTTATGTCACGGTTTGATTTTAGGCTGCAAAAAATATATAAATAATGCATGACTGCAAATTGTTTTTCAGCAGAGGATGACTTCGTGTTCCGATCTTCAGAGTGTGAGAATGACTTCACGCGTGGGAATCACACGGACAGCGAGATGCAAGATGATCTGTGCAGTGAGGAGAGCAGCGGCGCTCTCACCGGAAACGCCGACGGAGAGGACGAGGACACGGTCATGAAAAGCCCGAGTCCCGGCGGCCAACAGAACCAGCAGTCCTCCTCCAATGGACAGAACCAACAAGGAAAGCCGAAGAGGAAACGCTCCGGCTCGGACTCGAAGTCCGGAAAGCCCAGAAGAGCTCGGACTGCGTTCACATACGAGCAGCTTGTGGCGTTGGAGAACAAGTTCAAGTCGACGCGCTACCTTTCCGTTTGCGAGCGCCTCAACCTGGCGTTGTCACTGAGTTTAACGGAGACGCAGGTGAAAATCTGGTTTCAGAACCGCCGGACAAAGTGGAAGAAGCAAAACCCGGGTGCAGACACTAGCGCTCCGACGGGTGGTGGCGGTGGAGGAGGACCGAACGGACCGGGCGCCGGTCTGGGAAGCCTGAGTCCCCTCAGTCCGTCTCCACCCATGAGCGGTCATCTATCAATGCACACCAGCTACCCGAGTCACACACCTGGAGGACTAGTGTGCACGACTCAATTACCCTTCCTGCCCAGTCATGCAGTACTCTCCCCGTTCATGCTGAGCTCGCAGACGTACGGAGCCCCGGCTTTTTACACGCCGCACTTGTAAGAACACTGTTCTGTAAATACAGCGAAATTTCAAACACCCATCAGAACTGGCACACCATAAGCAGCGCACTTTTCATTCTGTGATGACGGAGGGATGCGTAGCTCTCATTCGAGGCACTTTCTGTTAGCTTAACTTCTCGAAAGCATTCCATGCATGAGAGAAGACATGCTAAAATTCTAAAAGAAACTGCTGATGGGCTCGATGGCATGTGGGACACCCGAAAAGAATCCGCACGACGCGTCGACGCACAAGAGACAGCTCCAGTTATCCTGTGTCTAATTCGTTCCATTTGATTCCAGAAAGTGTTATTTCGTTATTTTTAGCCTGGTTTTAATTCACTTATATGTGAGCATTTCCTGGCTCAGACTGTAAATATTCTCATGAATATATGTTAGGCACTAATTTTGAATGCAAATGCAAAAATAGTATGGAATCAGTTGGGAATAATAATAATAATTTAAAAAAAGAAAAAAAAAAGAAAGAAAGATATGTATCCGCACCATATTGAAAACAATTGTGAAAATTATTTGTGAAAGGTTTATCTTAAACTTTTTAAATGTTTAGGTTATTTATTTCGAAATTTACATGCTATTTCACTGTTTGGTTTGAAAAGAATTTAAATAAAACCGTTTTTTAAAAAATACGACTTTCCGAAGCAATTTCTCCATTCTTAAATCTAACCGTCATTCATTTGTATATCATTTAAAACAGTATTATATAATATGCTTATGCAATACTTGTATTGTACAATATTATTAATAATATATGTTCTAAATTATTAAAACGTCCATAAAGTTTGAATTCATTAAGAATTCAGAATTGATTTAATAAGACGGTCAACATACCGGAACATGTTTGATTTTTACTTCGATTCCACAAGCTTTATTCGAAAACAATGCTCATAGATGGATTTTCAAGTTTGTGATAGTGTTGTTTTGTCGTGTATTTTAGATTGTATTTAAATTGTCTGTTCTTGTAGCTTGGATCCCATGGTCATGACAAAACTGAGACAGTTTATCTTATCGAAGTTCTCAACCCTTCCCAGCCCTGTTTTAAAATCTGAACTAAACACCAAATAATAAGAAAATGAAACATCCATTTGGGATTTCTCTAAAAGAGAATTCATGTCCTACTTCACGTGTCAACGAATATTTGTTCAAGATTCCTGACGTATCTGTAACTGCGGAATACCGGTTATATTAATTTTACTATAAGCTACTGTTTTTTTTTCTTTATTTGAATAAAAAGATTTCTTTAGACATTGTTTAATAATTACAGATTACAAGAAAGCACTTTTGAATGTCCACACCAATTCTCTAATGCGAGTTCTAATCATAGTTTAGCGTTATAGTTACTGTATGGTGTTTAAATACTACTACTACTACTACTACTACTACTAATAATAATAATAATAATAATAATAATGATAATAAGGAGAAGAAGAAGTTTTTTATTTGAAGTGCCCAAACACGAAAAATGATTTTTAGAAAATGTGCTTTTTAAAGTCTGGGTTTTATTTTTCTTTTCAAAATAGCAAATAATAAGAAAAAGAAGCAGAATGTAATTTACTGTTATGTTGGGCATCATCCTTATATTATTAACTTAATGACGTAACCCATTAAATTGTCACAATTCCGTTAACACATTAACCAATTAATTTACATACACACGTAGGCATTATAAGCAGGGTTTGGTTTATTGCTCTATTGGTTAAGACATGGCAGGAATCCAGTGTATAAAATTAAAACTATACTTTTTGTCAGATCAAGTCGAATCCTTTTTTTTTTTTGCCCAAGCCAGCAGATTTTCAGGATTTCCTTAATAGATACAAATCAAGGATGAAGCCCAAGTAAATCCCAGATGAGCTCTAATGCGCTACTCTAAAATTGTGACTGGTTATCCTGAATGCAGTTTATTTGCACAATAAACCACGACACCGATTCTTGCAGCACCGGAGTAAACCGTCAGAACGCAAATCCTGACTACAACAGAAAAACACCATCAAGCACAAAAATTGTACAAATATAGACGTCAAAGAAACAACTTTTTGTCTTTTTATTATTGTTATTATTAATTTAAATGAATAAATATATATGAAAATTGAAGATAAAAAAATCACTTCAAATTATTACCATTTTAAATGCAAATGGTACTGCAATACATCCAGTTTAAGAAATGTATTTTTTTTTTTTTTTTTAAGATAACCTTCACTACATCTGTAAGAGGAAATAATATATTGGCAAGCATTATTGTACAGTAAGATATTAAAAAGATTTACAAAAATCAAAAATTACATTATTGCAAACATTATGTTTGACAGGAAAAACAAAGAAATATTAAATATTTAATTCCACAGTTTTTTTTTTTTTTTTAAATAGCACCACAGACATTAGCTTATTTTTGACACTTGTGTGGAGCTGAGAGCACAGTTTTTAGCCAGGAAATACCCTGAATCTTATTTTAATGCATAGTTAAATTGGTTGGCAAATTTCTCATGCTTCCTTGTGTCCATCTTGTTCATGACCTCTGCTATTCGTCTCATAGAGCTTCTGCAAAAACACAAGGAACATTTTTAAATATGGTTAACAGTAATCAGAGCAAAAATAAACAGCTAATTGTACTGTTTTATATCAGGAACTAAAAGTTTATAATTTCATTTAAAATACCAAATACATTTTCTTATGACAGAAAAGTTGGATAGTTGGACAGCCTGCTTACTTATTGAAGACCTTCTTTTCTAGTCTTGAGCGAGATGTATTGGCAGTTTGCTTCAAGTCTGTGAGGTTTGGATGTTTCCTTTTCTTTCCCTTTCCTTTCCCAGCCTTTTTACCCTTTCCGTATGTTTTAGAAGAGCCTAGATCCTCACCCGTGGCTGCTTCAATCTCCCTCATGAGCTCTGGATCTCGCCAGTCTGAGCACAACAGAGAGGAAATGACTGGTGTTAATATTATAATATTAACTAAAATAAGCCAAACCACAAGAATGTTCCAAATAAAAGCTGACTTTCAATTATCTTTACATGCAGTGGTCCAGAGCAGATCCTACCTCCACCAAAATGTAGTCAAGACTGCTCAAGCGTATTTAAACTCAATTCACCAAACCTCTAAATAATTTCTTTAGGAAATATTTATTTTAGTTAATGTAATAAATATTTAATATTAACCTTATTTTCATAAATATAAATGTAAAAGAAAATAAATGAATAAAAAATTCTGCCGTTGCTGTTGTTAGGGTGATTCAGGTCTACGGAGATAGAAACTTTCTACCCAAATCTTCTTCTGAAAATGAGAGAAGAGGCCTCTTATTAAGTTAAGCTGTTGAATGATGTGCAGCAGGGCTGATTGCTCTGTCAACAGTTCATGTCAGCTCCAGCTGTGTTAGAAAGCCTAGAGCCCCCCACACACACATGTGCACATACAAACACATGTGCATTAAGCAGGTGGCAGCTGTAGTCAAAAGTGCTGGTTCAGTCACACACCACAGTAACTGTATAATACTGCCCACTGAAATCTTTAATCTGTCATTTATATGAGATTTTATTTTATGAGAGAAAATAAGTGTCAGCATTCATAACAAATCAATAACCAAATAGGCCTTCATATTGTTTGCCAGCAAATACATTCAATAGCCCTAAATACAAGGAAAAAAAGAAGGGGAAAAAAAAAATATATATATATATATATTTGTTTTATTTTTTGTTACTGTTTTAATTAGTTCACTTGCAAATAAATAGGATACTCTTCTGTGAAAAGTTATATTTGGTATTCATATCATGTGCCTATGCTGACCTGAACCTGAAGTCAAGCAATGGAAAAACTATAAATCATACAAATGCTCAATGACCACATAATCCACATCATCTGTTCTTGATTCATTCTGGTTCCAGTCCGATCAGTTCCTGTTCGACCTAGCATGTATAACTTGTACAGGCAAGTACATGCAAACACATGCAAACTCATATGACCAGAAAGCATTAAAAAAAAACAGAGAAAGATTTTTTTGTTTATTAAAAAAAGCAAAATTTTGTACAATCATAAAAAAAAAATAGATTTACCAAATTTATCTGTGGTATAGATTTTTCTTTTCAGTAATAAAAAAACCTTATTCAATAAAATAACCCAACAAACAGGGATGTGAAGAAGCACGTTTATTTCAAGGTGCTGAAACAGAAATCAATGGCCCAGCAGGGAAGCTTTTGGTCAGTAAGTGAACTGATGGACCTCCGTTGGAGCCACAAGCTCATTGGCATCATACGAGAGCAGGTGGGGGTGCCTCTGTGGTTACCGTAACGCCTGGTGTGTAGATGGGCAGTGGGCATGATGGAGTTGGGGTGGGGGATCGATAGTGTACTTAGCTACAAAAGATGCTATTTCACAAGCCAGTGGTCAGCGGGCATCAGAAGTCAGCTGTCTCAGATACCTGTTTGTTAACAAGTCAGTGCAGTCAGAGAAAAGCACATCCGACGCTCCACTGACAGCACAGAGCCGCTGCTTAATTGGCTTTTAGCGCCCAACTCAGCCGAAGAGAAAAAGAGAGAGTGTCTGCCGGGGAGAAAGCGGGGCAGAGAGAGATGCGGCCTATCCTATTATCAGGGTATTGATGATTACTGGGATTTCATCAGTTCATCTTTTCCAAGAGTGGCCCTCCCCTTCAATGCCCTGTGATTTGTCTTCTATCTACTCAACGTGTGCCATGAGGAAGGAGTAAAGGTAATAGGTGTTTAGGATTTGGCCTGGTTACAGAAGGATTTGAGGACACCGGAACAGTGGCCTACTTCAAACTCAATTGCTTTTACCGGGTTAAAAATGACATCAATTCTCTCAGACGAATTCAATAAAAGATTCTTTGGGCTAATAATTTTCAATCAACATGGCAGAAATAATACATTTGCTAAAAAAGGGCCCTCATATGCTTATTTTATTACAATGGCAAATTTGTCCAGGGCGAGTCCTACCATAGCCGACTGTCATCTCACCAACTGACAGAAGAGGAATTTAAACTACAATTTAAAGTACAAGTCCTACCTGACTGCTCCTCTCTGCGTTTATACTCTTCCTCCGCCAGACGAGCTGCATCTTCTGGATTAATTGGCCTCCCAATCTCATCCCGAGGTATTATTAAACCATGAAATGGACACTTAAAATAAAAATAAAAATAAATAAATAAATAAAGCATCACAAAATGTTCCAATATCCTGCAAAAATACAGTTTGCGACGCAGTTGTGTACATAACTATGTGCCTCTATGTCTTACCTTGACTCGGTCCTGACGTTCACACAACGAGCCATTGGGCATCGGGGCTTTGCACTTGTGCTCCACAGGTTGGAAACGTCCAGCAAAGGTAATGTATCTAGACTTCATTTGTGCGGACAGCTCTTTGTTCTCAACCTCCTCTTCTACTTCATTAGGCACCCAGAACTGGTGCTGAGAGGAGTACCTGAGAAGCAGACACGACACGCGGATTTTACTCTCACACTGAGGATACCACATATAGAGAAACCCATCTGTTGTCACATTTTTCTACTTTCTAAAAATCTGTGCTGGCCAAATATCATATCTAGCACTAATAGTATAACAGAGGTTATATAAAATGAAATAGATGCATGGGGTTTTGAATGCGCTTGAACAGACAACACTGCTCTCTAGTGGCCACTGGAGAAGACAGAAATGCTGACATTTTCTAAAGCACCAGATACTATTCTACAGCTGAAAAACTATTTGTGAAATGTCCAAGTAACATAATTTAATGGTTTTACATAAAATGTAAGAATATTCTTGTATGGACAAGCTATACTTGATGATTTTGCCAGCTGTAGGTTGTTCCTCTCCCCAATAGTAGAGATCCAGACCAAATGGAATGACAGGAGCTTTTTCCTTCTCCTCCCCCTGTTCTATGGAGCTTGTGGTGGGTTTAGCAGAGCCTCCAAACACACTTAAGAACCACAAAAAAAGGATAAAGGCAGAGGAAAATTAATTATATGTAAGGAACATACATACATATGTACTGTATATATCCTAAGGGTTAATGAAAATTTTATTTGTAATTAATAATGTTAAATATTGATATTGATAAAGTCTTTTTTTATTTCATAATTCATCATTTTTATTTCATAATCAAGTGACCAAAATAAAATACGTTTGCAACGCAGTGAACTTGGTCCTGACGTAGTTTAAAATACTACAAATCAATTACATATGGAGTATTCTGAGATGTCTCATTTCCCTGATTACCTCGCAGATGTCGCCGTGGCCACTTTCTGTTTTAGGACACGCAGGGTAGCAGCTGCACATGTAGGGTCCTGCTCTTCATCACTTCTCCTGCTTTTAAGCCGGCTGAGAGTTGAGGGCATGGGTGGAGCCGCAGGTCTCTCCACTGGCTTTGATGGCTTTAGTTCAGCCACAGAAGTAGATGAAGAAGATATTGAATCGAGACCTGAAAGAATTAAATGAAAGAAAAAAGAAAAAAAAAACAGTAAGCTCTTGATGTGTGCCTCAGCTTCTACTGACATGGTGTTTTTAGGTTATTAAATAAATTATATTAGTTAAATGTTATTGTGTTAAACATCTTAAGAACATATGAAACATTTCTCAGTGTACACTGCATTAAAACACACTCAAGTAGATACTGAACTGTCTTTGAATGCATTATTTTATACAGAAATTTTCTGAATGCTTCAATTTTATATCTTTAAGCAAACAGAAGCAACTATTTGGTTAATTAAACTTTTCCAAATTTAATTTACTATAGCTAAAAGAGAAATCTTTCAACCTTTAACGGGGTGCTCACATTACTGCATGCACTCCTGTAATATGTCTCTTGGGTGGGCGATGGGGAGGGTGGTCTAGTAGGGCATGCAGGGGCTTAAGCTGAGCTTAAGAGCGACACCGAGATCCAAGCCTGACTCCAAACCTGCACACTTCCACAAAGCTTAGAAGTGAGTCCAAATTAGAACATTAAAGGATGTTGGAAATCCCTTATGAATCTGATTAGGGAACACCTGACCACTCTGTAGTTTGTGAACAATCAACCATGCAAAGTTTAAGGCAAAGCCTGCAACTTCAAACGTCGTCAGAGGACATCTGAATCCATCCTGACCCTTCTGACTATAGCACACTTGTAAACGTGGCGTCTAAAAGTGTCCAAGAATGTGTTTAATGATATGACGAGTGTAGGTTACAATGCAGGAGGTACACACAATGCATCAATGAAACCAACTATCTGTAAGTATTCTTATGGGTAGGACACACACTGTGTTTGAGGGTTAAAACAAAATGTTTAGCAAAGGCTTTCACTTTTTCTTAAGCCTTGTCCCTCAGGCATACAGTTAATCTGGTCTTATTGACTCTCTATGACTTATGGCATTATAGCCAGGATCTGGTCCACGCAATCGTGAAATACGACTAAATCCTTTCTTTTTCTGTTCAAATTGACCAAAATGGTAGCTATTTGTCTGAAGCAATAAAGTTGCAGGTGTTAAAGAGATAAATCAATAAGAGGAAATAGAGAGGCCCAGCAGTAGACACAGAGTGGTGCTGCCAATGGTGGCATTATTGATTTTTCTGAGTTCAGCAGGCCTTGTAATTAAAATGTAAATTTGAGAAAGAGATAACGTCCTGACAGAAAAGCTGGGATAAAGGGATAGATAAAAAGATCAGCAGCGAAAGGAGCAGCGAGAGAATGCAAGAGAGTTAAGGACAGAAATGCCTTCCGAATAAAACAATATTTCTCTGGACAGGAGGCACAGACTGCTTTTGTACCGAGCCAAATGAACAGATTTCTGGGGGACAAGCTCATTTTAATGTTTAAAAGCTCTAAAATATTCCCTTATACAAAATCCAATTCATTCATACCAAGTGTTCTCTTCATGTATCACAAGCCTGTTCAGAGAAAACAGATCATTTCATTCATTTCATTCTGAATAAACCTGCCCTGGCTGTGTGTGTGGGAATAGATGCTCCCAAAGGTTTCACCCCCCCCCCCCCCCCCCCCCCTCTGTGCTAAAGGCAGGTGGATGTTGTAAATTACAACACTGAGCTAATGGGAGCTCATTAACACCACTGCATTGTTAATTTGGCATGGCCGACACACTGATCATTACATACTTTACTAATCAAAGCAGCTTGGCGCCATGGAAATTACACCCTAATGAGTCTTTAGTTAATACTGCTGGAGAGACAGTGGCCACGTTATGTAACAAATAATAGAATTATATCTCGCTATGCACGACTGCTGCACGACTCATCATATTTAATCACCGTGAAGGCTTAAGAACAAATATTGACAACAATCAAAACCACATAACACAGTATATACTGTTTTTACAAGCTCTTCAGTAATTATACAATGCGTTCCTTAACATAGTTTCATAGCATATGGTATGTTCTATTAGCTAAAATGGCTGTAAATTTTACACTGTACAAGATTCTTTTTTTCAAATACTGTCTTTGGTGTTTAGGTTATGTGCTTGACCCCCTGGCTTTGTGTGTGCAGCTTTTTGTCAATATGGTTGTCCTTGCACAGATGGAGTCGTTTGCTTGAACAAATAGTCAGCTGTCAAAACAGATTTATACTGGATGCCCCAGGTGATTTGGGGTTTAATTGATTTAAACCAGATGGAAACGAATTCATTACTCCTAAAAAAGAAAAAAAAAAATTGGACTGGACTAACACTGGAGTTTATTATAGGTGGTAGTACAGTACTTGCAGGGAATGTAGTATTAAATAGTAATTTATAAAAAAAATATCTAATAAAATATTACAAACATCTAGTACTCTATCAATTAAGATTTAGATCTTAGATTTCTGCTAATATTAAAAATTATTATATTAAATCCATTTTTATATTTAATTATATAATATATATTATATTATTATATACTTTTTTTTTTTAGAAACTATTCAAAAACTAATTGTAGCTATTATACTCTTAATGAGCTAAATGCTATAAATCAACAAATAAAAATAGGTTTATAAAATAGTGGTTCTAATTTCAAATGACCCTTCACTCACCACCACAATTGGCCTGAAAGAATGCTATGACATCCTATGGGCTTTTGGATGCAGTTATTGGTGTCTAATGAGTTTGTGTGTGTGTGTGTGTGTGTGTGTGTGTGTGTGTGTGTGTGTGTGTGTGTGTGTGTGTGTGTGTGTGTGTCTTCATCTGCACCTGAACAAACTCACCATACTCGGCCCGCAGATGCTCAGGAATATGTGGCTCATAACCCTCCTTCTCTGGTACCTCTTCAAAATCATCGTCATCATCCTCTTCATCATCATCTTCCCCAGCCTTTAACTGGTGTAGAAAAGCAATAAGACACGGATTATAATGGGTGTCATTATCAACACACCTGTGATCATGTGTCTTTAAAACAAAAAGACAAAAATATTTACAACTGACCTTCTGTGCAACGTAATACCACAAAGACAAAGTTATTTGCACGCACATACTGTACCGCAATACATGGCTCACAACTTTAACACTCCTGTCCCTGGTTAACACACAAATGGGATTGACTACGGCTTCGGGGTATTCCACAGATTTATAGCACCTTGAACAGCAAACTATGCAGTAACATGAGACCTCTTTACATTTTAATTCCAGCACATAATAGAATTTCCAGTTGACCACATCCCATTTTTTCCCTGGTGGTAGGCCATCTAATGTTATTCGGTCTAATTGTGGTTACGTAATACGGTGCTCACCTTAAGCAAATTTCACTCTCTCTCTCTCAGAATGTAGAGGGAATAAACAGCTCTTTCAAACCTAATCAGCAAATTGTAAAAAATCATCACCAAGTTGAACCACGAGTCAGACAATACCACCTTGGAACAAGTAGTTGAAGACAAGCGCTGCACAAATCTGTTCTCAAAATCCAAACTGTGTGTTAAAACAGCAAGAGCACGAAGAAGGGGGGGAAAAAAGAAATTGAACAAAGAGATTGACAGATATGTAGGTAATATTGGGTTATCTTAGCTAGCCCAGGTGGAGGTGTACTTGATAACGGCTCTGTGCTGGCTGCTGAGAAAGAAAAGAGCTCACTGGGTGATATGAGAGTTCTCACCTCTCAGTCTGAGCTCTGTGTTCGAATCACGCAATCACTTTAAGGAGCTCAACCCCAACACCAGGCACCAGATAAGGCCATCTAAGAGCTGCTCTCAAATCTGGGTTGTAAGGCTCTGACTGCTGTAAGGCTTTTTTAGAAATGGGCTAAGGCTACTAGGAAGTTGGCAACTCCTCAAATCTCATAGTTCTCCACAATGTCAGATTTTGAGATATTTGGAACAGATTAAATACATCAGAAACTATTTGGACATGAAAAAAATATATTGTGAAGAATGCTATAATCTTGGCCAACTTGTGTGGGATGAAAGAGTCGTTCATATTAATTTGTCACATTTTCCCTACAAAGCAAAAACCTTTGTGAGTAACTATTCTGCAGAACATCTGACATTTTGTAAACTGCTTGTATTGGTGTGAAATTTAAATCTAGATGTATGAATCTGCTCAATGACTCAAGACCGAAGAAATAAGGAATAAAAAATATTGGGCGCAAAAATAGTACATGCAACAATACAAAAATCTGTTAATGACATCTGGCAATAAAATATATTAAATACATTTTTCAAATAAACACTTTTTTTTTTTTTAACTGCCTCCAGTAACCAGAAGCTCTATTTATTGCCTATGACTAAAAAAATGTTATGACTAAAAATGTTTTTCCTTTTTTTAATCAAATATGAGGTTATACACATTTTTTATAAAAATTACTTTGTCTTCCATCAAAGGGAAAAGGTTTCAATACAAAATTTAACCTGGTTAATAAAAGGCTGATTTTTAAACAAGAACACTTCTATAGCAACATAGAAATGTTTAAAGGAATGCAAAAAGCCATGTTTTTAAAATATGCTTTTAAAAGACATGTTTTTAAAATATATTCTACAAATTCCATAGGATCAGATTTAAACCATGTTTGAAGGATGTACATTTCTTCCTTTATCTTAGTGATTATATGAGCATCTCTTATGTTGCCAAAACAGATTCTACTTCTAAACTGTAATGCATATGACTGGCTCAGACAAATCAGGGCTTGATGCTGTGTTAAGGTAGCAGGTGAGCTTCTGTGTCTTTTTACCTCTCCTGCCTGGAGGCTGCATGTGCTCATCCATCACGCCGCCTGTAAGTTTTGTTATCACTCAAACACTAATCAAAAGAGAAAACTGTCACCGCTGCTGACCTGTGGAACCTCCCAATTATGCTCTTCAGGAATGACAGGAGCGCTTAACTTCCCCAGTTGGATAAATGACCGCCATCAATCTACGCAGAAAAACAATGAGCTGCCAACCTGCAAATTATTATTTTTTTAGCTATAGAAAATCCCCGGGCTGGAATTTATGAAAGGTGAAAAGCAACCCAAGGCTCTCTCTTATCCAGCCCCCTCCTTCCTCCCCTATCCCTTCGTCTCCTCCGCTCTGCTCAGCACAACAGACCATGAGCTCGGGGAGGCAGTGCGTCGACGCTAAACAGAATTTATGCCTTTTAATTTACTCAAAAGGTGCTTAACCGTTCCCTGCGCTACAATGCATAACAGAATGCCAGTTTTTAAATATGGGGGTCGTTTTCATAAAACAGTATACATAATGTGTGTGCCCTTCCCTTTTGAGGGCATTGCATGAGATGCGGTTCCCAAGCACGCTTTTCCCCCATTTATTCTGCTTAATTGCCTCCATGATTACCCCCATATCAGGCACTAAAGGGTGATCAAAACGCGCTTTGCCTATTCCTTTTTATTTCTCCACTCTCTTTTTTTATTTTGTTTTTCATTACTGCAGGCGGGCGGTGTTGACAATTGCAGATTAAGGTATAAACTGTCTTTGAATGAGGTCTCAATTACTTGCAGCAGTAGCGTTGGGTGAGTGAAGCACAGGGTACAGGCTGATAGCTGTTCTTTTACTGGAGCTGTGCAAGAAAACACATCCTTACCTGAACACCCAGCTATACTTATTCAGCACTTCTGTTTAATGTTTTACATAGTAATGAGATGGTAAATAAAGTGCAGGAAAAAGCAAGGCATAAACTGAACAAATTTCTGTACTGGAGGGTAACAAAACAGCAGAGTTTGCTCAATCCTGATTTTTTCATTACCTAAAGAGTTTAATCTCTTTAATGCGGATGCATACATGGAAAAAAAAATCCACTACATACTCATAGATTCTACGTAAAAGGGACATTACATTACAGAGTTTCAATCATTTTTAACAGGTGTTTATAACATGTAGGTTTTTCCCAAATGTATATTTTTTATTTTGTCACTTAATTCATTCAATAAACATAAAAAAAAGAACAAAATATGTAAAAGTGTGTACTACAGTCCCAATCTTAAACAGCAAAACTACCACAAAAAGTAAATATCCATCCTAAATTGGAACTAAAAGAAAAAAAGCCTGAAAGTATTAAAGCATTATTTCAAACTGTAGTAGTTTTTTTTTTCCTTCCAGCCAGCGATCACTGAGAAAAAAAAACGAGATTTGTTTTTGTTTTGTTTATAAGTGTGGTCTTCTTTAAGCCAAAGCACTTTTTTCAGTCTTGATGGATTAAAAAGTTGTGGAACAAGATTACCGGCACAGTTGAAATTCTTACCCAGCTAACATTATTTTATTTTTAATTCACTTTAATTTTGCCATGATAACATCTGCACTGCCAGCTCGCGATGGCAGCGCTGTAAGTCTTCCGCAGGAGCCCGGGCTGTGCAGAGAATCGCTCTCTATATGGTGGCTTTTTGCTGACAAAGACCTGGCTAACATATGGACTCCACCTTTTAGTGTCCCCTTTGCATTTAAAACAGACGATTTGTTTGGCTGCCTCAATAACTTTTATGGAGATAAACATTTTTTGCCCCTTCTTTTCCAGATGTTTTTTCCACCTTCAGTTTTCTGAATAAAAATGTCTCTTTGTTAGAGTGTTCTCACACTCATATATATTTTTTTCTTATAATGAAACTGTTAAAGATTGGAAACCATAAACTATACTGATGTATAATTTAATGTGATTATAAAGAAGAGTGATGGATAACACAAAAAAAAAAAAGCTTTAAATAATACTTTAAATATGAAGGTATCTGCTAATAATATTTATTGTAGTGTGTGTATTGGACCTCTATGAGTGTACAATACTAGTATTGTACCTCTATATGTGTGTGTAAGTGTTGAATTATATGCTAAAAAGAAAACCTTTACATTTCATTTTTAAAAGTACTTCATATGCACAGTTATGTAGTATTTCTCTTTATTATTAACTGTTTCAGTTTTAATGTCAATTTATTTTAAGTTGTTATAATATAAAATATTCTAAAATACTTTTATTCAGGGAATTTATTACCTTTTAAATGTGACATCAGGTTTCTAAAATCAAATCATTTAAGTGGACCACCTCCACATAAAAAGATCACTTTTTAAAAGTTGAAAAAAAAGCATTTTAAGAAATCAATTAAATTAATGTTTAATGTGAAAAAGAAAAAAGTTATCTAAGACGTTATCTTACAGCAATTCCGAGGAGCCTTCCAAGCGTTAACCCGAAAGAGCATATTAGAATAAAAGTGAATATTAAACAGTACAGGTGCTGTAAATAGACCGTTTAAAGACATTTGCAGTGAACTCTATTGATTGTGCGGTGGCTGTGTCAACCTCCATCTCCTTGGCAGGAAGGAGGGCAGATAATGAGGTTCCGGTTAAATATCCACCACTTATGAGGAAAAACACATTCCAGCAGGGCCAAAGCACTCTCTGTGCCCTCCAATATATTTTGTATGGTCTAATTAACCCTGTAAGCAATCTCAATTACTACAGGCCCAGGGAAGCAGCGGCTGCTCGCACTCCTTTAACCAAGTCTGTTATCCTTTTAGAAAAAGATCCAAGGAGGCAGCCTCGGACAACTGAACTCTCGACTTCATTTGTCTTTGGCCAAGTTTGATGGCTGTGCATTTAAAAACCCATTCAATCTTATAAACCAAAAATTAAATGTACTCAGCTGTGATGGGCCTCCGTGCATCTGCTATTTATATGCTAATTTTCCTCTCTTACCGAGAAGGTCTTGCAAATTATTACAGCAAACCAATAACTCAGGTGTATGGACTGGCAGGCTCGCCAGCTACTGAATGGAATGAAATGCTCGGAGGCTCACGAAAGCGCACCGGGCAACTGCGAAACAGAGAACCTTGTGAAGTCGCCCGCTATTGTCTCTGGAGATAATTGAACTTTCCTTTGCCACAAAGACGGCACTTCAAGACAGCACTCACTTTAGGAGCACACAACTTTGCATACATTATAGTAGTAAAAATGCAGAAGCCTATTTTGAGATGCATGTTCTTGTAGGTGGGGATTGTCTGCCTTTAATCGAAATAACCTTAGTACAAGCACCTCAGGAATACAAAGAGAAAAATTTTTTTTATTGAAACAGATGTTTGCAACAGTATGCAACTAAGTCAATTATATTAATGTTTTCAAGTGCAGTTTTGCGCTGTTCAAATGAAATGAAAAAAACTTCTATTATGGTTTTTAAAAAAGTCTATCTACTGCTACTGACTGTCAAATGAAGGTTAAATAGTG
This sequence comes from Clarias fuscus, assembly GCA_030347435.1. Lineage (NCBI taxonomy): Eukaryota > Metazoa > Chordata > Actinopteri > Siluriformes > Clariidae > Clarias > Clarias fuscus. The sequence continues at coordinate 11,090,766 of CM059214.1, read as the reverse complement.
ATCAAAGGTAAGCAAAAGTGACATTGGTGTGATGGTTGCGGAAAATGTGTGCGATGTAGATAAACAGTAGCTGATGGATGGAGGCCTCTTAATATACCACATTTTAATGGCCGCTCTCAGAGCCTCCTGCCACCTGGGGATTGCGGTAAATGAGACCTCAAAGCCCCGAGAAACCCTAAGAGTTTTCCCCTGGGGTTCAATTCAGGCAAGCTATGCATTTGACAAGGAAATGCATTACAAACAAGGTAACGATAATTCAGACAGTACAGTACGAAATGAAATGAAAATGTAAAGAAACTGATTTAAAAACATAAACAAAAAAGTTACCCCAGCCTGGATCCAAAATGCAATCATGTGTACTTTATAGCCAAGCCCTTTGCTTACATCCAACTTAATAAGGTATTACCCTTCTACAAGTCCTGCAAAACACACTGTAAAGAATCCCTGATAGGTTTGGAATGAAGAAAGAAACCTAGATAGACATGGTTTATCTTACGTTTGCCAATGGGAGGGAGAAAAAAAAAACGCATTGAGACCCATCAATTATTGCTCTTCCACCCCATCCTGATAAGATGCCTTATCGGTGTAAACAATGCAGTATTCCCCCTGGCCGAATGGTAAACGTGCACCTCTTTTGGGAAGTTGAAAAGGTGGCTGCTCTACAAATTCAGGGTGCTTAACACGACCCCTCCCCGCCCCGTGACTAATAATTAAATGGAGGGTGTACGAACACAGCACAGCAAAGCTGAACATTCCTGCCTGAAATGTCAATCCCTACATTTATCTAATGCACACTGAAGCAGTGTAATAACATAAACATATAATAATAAATCATAAATACATCAATTATTATTATTTGTAGTAGTAGTAATAATAACATTTATTTCCTTCAGGGGTTACATTTGTTAATTTTTATTTTTATACTTTTGAGGTAGTAAATACATATTAGCAAATATCCTCTTTATGTGTTGCTGTTATCCTACAATGCAATGGTTAAATATCACAGTTTAAATCACAATTGTAATACGTATCAAAATAATTACAATGTGATTTTCTTTTATCAAAAATGTGCTCCTAGTTTCTGTCGATAGTCAAGCCCTGATCATCTATAATTTAAATTATTATAAATATTCAATTATATAATAATTGAAATTTTAATGCAACTAATGACACAAATAAGAATTAAACTTTATGCATTTCATTTAGCAGTATTAACAGCAGGAGTTTTCCAAGCTGAAAAAAGAAAAAAGAAATTCAATCCCATGTAGGGGCCACGATAAAGGAAATAAAGTAATAGAATGCTTTTAAGGGTAAAAAGGAAAAACTAATTATGATAAAGGACTTTAAGTTGTTGCTTTATCACAAAGCTTTGGCTTTTTGCATTGGAAATGGCCGCTGACAGTGATAAACCGTTACAGGGTGCAGTAAGGCGCTTTGTCACTGTCACTTGCCTGCGTTCACGCTCACAAGCTTGCTCCTTTTTGCTCAGTTAAAGGCAGATATCATGTGTCATAATGATGTGTCTCCTAGCTGCTAGGTGTGTCCCATTCAGCCCCCGCAGCGCGCCGATCTCCATTAACAGCCTCCTGCCTCACTCGGGGAGCTAATCTCAGTTCTGATGCATTGTGCTTCAGTGATAGAGTCAGCACATTTGCAAATGCTCAGTGTTCAATTTGTTCATTGCTGTGGCACTTTACTTGGGATTATTTGTCATCATTTTGGAGATTTACCTGAGCGCCTGGAATTATAGAGAAATTTTAATGTCTTTGAATGTGACTTCTAGTGAAATATGATACATTCAGCATCTACAACATTTGCCAATACTGCATTTCCAGAATCAATGACCTAAAATCGTTATGCTGCAGAGACGGGAGAATTCAGATTACAGCGCCATCGTTTCATTGCAAATCTCCCCCTGAATAGTTTCTCAAAGCATCGTCCTCATATGTTGTGAAATGGCGCCCTCCCTTGGCAAAGTCATTGAAACGTACAAAAAAAGGGACACTATGGCAGTCAGCACTTGCATACAGAGAGAAGAAAACGTTCAAGTGACTCACCACTCTTCTCTGCCTTGCTTTGTAGTCTATATGAAGCTCATCATGTTTCCTCATAACCTTCTCAAGAGACTTTTTGAGATCAGTGGTTCTTTTCATCAACTGCTCCTCCACACCGACTTTTGTAAAAACCTGGAGATCAATCATAATTCAAATTATTTAGAGAATGAAGGTACTGTACACCACTAGTGTGCACCACTAAAAAAAAAAATAACGCTGTTTTATTTTATTTGCCGTTGCAGCAAGCTAATAAGAATTTGCAAATGTTACACTGTTACTTGACATTTGAATTTTGGTTCTTAAATATAGTAAACTTTGGAACAGCATCAGACTATAAGCATGATGAAGTCAGGAAATTATGTTCAAGAGGGAACTGCAAAAAACCAATCCTAAATCTTCAGCCTGTGTTTCTTGCAGTAGTTCATGTAGATTTTAAAGTTTAGGAGAACTCTTCTTCTGTAGAAGCCGACCTGTTTAGCTTACGTTTTTTAATTTACTCCCAGAGTTTGTTGATTTTCCTAGATTTAATTCTTCCCATTATATTTGTTTGCTTTAACTGCAACCTAACTGCAAGAATTTAATTAGCTACTTAGAGGAGCCTATTGTTATTCACTGTTGGAAAGGTTACGATTTATTAAGCTCTGGACATGATAGCCCTAATGACAATTCTTGACCTGAGAAATGTCCCAAAGACTCAACTAGATATTAATTCTGATCCCAGTTCTGAGACAACCTGAAGGGTGTGTACACGCCACAATTTCTAAGTTAATTTTTTAATTCTTAGTTAATTCTTTAAATTATTTTGCCCTAAATTTTTCCATACACCTGTACATAGAATTGCAATATTTTCCTGTAAACCTACCATATACACAGATCAGCCACAACACTAAGACCACCGCTAGGTGACATACAGTAAGTAATATTGGTTATTAAATGTATACCAGTAAACTGGACCATGGGCACTCAAGGCTCATATACACCCAGTGGGACCAAAGGCCAGCCTGTCCAGTCTGATAGCACAGAAAAGTTAATGTAACAAATAGCAAATGTCCATGGAATGCACCAAGCAAACAAGTCTGATCCATGGAAGACCATTTGTGGACCATTCTCAACTCAGGAGTGACACTGAGCTGTTAAAAAAAAAAAAGAAAGAAAGAAAAACACCAGTAATCCACTTATACCAGATCAACCCACACTCCTACGATTACATCTACCATTTCAGTTTCACTGCTGTGCTTTGAAAATCTAATCACAAAATTTATTCCTGCTCATAGGTGGTCCTATTGTGGCGGTTCACTGATGGATAGAGTAAAGGGAAACTGAACTGTGCAAAAATACAGATCATGGTACGGTTGATTTATGGTAAATTTATCTAAGAAAATGAGATACATACACCTGTTAATCTGGTGATTCTATGAAAAGACAAATGCTATCTATTACTATAACCTCTTGAGTTTATCTTATTCTAGATAATACAATTAAGTCTATGTAGGTTTACCTGAATCCAAGACTGGATGGCAGGGAGGTATTTATTACTGATGAGTCTGTGCAAATCTTTCATAGTGTTCACTACTGCTTCATTCTCCTCAGTCTCCTTCACATTCAAATCTGTGAAGAGAGATTTAAAATAAAAATCAACCATGTTCTGTCCCACTTACCTAAACAATGCAAAATAACATACTGTACACCATTCTCTTTGGATTCTTTTATGTATCCTGGCTTTAATACTAAAATCAAACTTTTAGTATGGTTGGTTGTAAATATTTGCATTAACTTAAACTTTCTGAAGCATTCATAAAAGTTTCTACATGACTGTTAGCCAGAATGTACAAATGAGCTCTCCCATACGTAAGTAAGTAGGAGTACAAGATAGCATATACAGGGAATCCTGATGATGGCACTATAAGAGAGCATACTTCACACTGCAGCGTGAGACATACTAGACTGTACATCAATGAAGTCATGAACAGTTGTAAATGAAGGTACCATAAAAATTTTTTATTGATTTATACATGGTTTATTCATACCGATGTTTAATACAGCAACATTTTTAACTGAATGACTTTATTCATATTTAACGTTCTTCAGTTAGTGCCTTTAACATGAACTTATGTTTCATATAATCACTCCCTCATCTTCTATACTGCTTTATCCTATATTCAGGGTCACGGGGGCCCCTGAAGCCTATCCCAGGAGGCTTAGGGCACAAGGTGGAGTACACCCTGGACAGGGTACCAATCCATCGTAGGGCACGCACATCCACTCACTCACACACTCACTCACACACTATGGGCAAGCCTAATCTGCATGTCTTTGGACTGTGGGAGTACCCAGAGGAAACCCACCAAGCACGGGGAGAACATGCAAACTCCATGCACACAGAGACGGGAATCAAACCCGGACCCTGGAAGTGCAAGGCGACAGTGCTAACCACTACACCACCGTGCCGCCTTAATCTAATCTCTTTTAATAATATTACTAATTAAATTTGTATGTACAATTGAAACACAGACTATTTAAACATGACAGCATAATCTACAGTACTGTGCAAAAGTCCTGAGCCATCCCTCATTTCTTCCTAATAAATTCAATTAAACTATGTAAATTACATAAACGATATGTATAAAAAAAATAATGTTTTACTGTGACAGGCTGAAAAGTCCCTAAAGATTCAATTTAAAAATTGATAATTTATGCAACAACCTCATCTGTTACAACCACTCAGCATTCAGCATCACCAGTATACTAATCGTCGGTCTGATCACCTGTCATCATCTGCACCTGTTTCTCACTGCTTCATGCCTTAAGTTGCTTGAATGATTCATAGGTCACTGTGTGGCTTAACAAAGAAAAAACATTCCTCTGAAACTGATCAGGATCGGGTCTTCAGGAAATCTGGAGAACAATTTCTCAAGACTACATTAAAAATACAGTTTGCCTCTTTGGAAGAAAAATATGAATAAATGAGGGGTGCGTCAAGACTTTTGCATAGTGCTGTATCATGTAAAAGTGTTCACCATTAAACTCATTATTTATAGGATTCAAAGCTGATCAATCAAGGTTTATATTATTCCCTTTGTTTGCAAATTCCTACACAGTAAAGGGTATGAGTAGGATACAAACTCTCTTTTTTCCTGAAATAACAGGGTTTTAATGAATACCTAATTTCTTGTAATTGTGCCCACAAACGATTTACGAATAAATCTGTTTGTGTTCAGCTTGACAAATTATGTCCAATGTTTTGTGCTAAATGGCTCATCTTGTTACAGTTAATCAACTCCTGCTTTATGCTAAAGTGTCACGCATTCAGACATAACTTCCATTAGCTGCATTTAAATTTGAGCTCTAATGTTTAGATTGTTTCACAGATACAGGCTGATACTGTCATTGCTTTTGTTGTTAGTTCCCCCCCCCCCCCTTAATTAATGAAATCACTAATTAAAAACTGCATTTTGTATTTATTTGGGTTAATATAGAATTTTGTTTAATGATCTGAACCATGTAAGTGTGTCAAAAAATAAAAAGGGAAGGCGGCAAATACAGTACATGTTCAGAGCCCTGTATGATCATGTCTTCTACATTTTGCCAAAGAAGCGACTACAAATGTGCATCGAGACCCAACAAAAAAAACGTTGTGGCCGTGGACATGTTTTACTTTATTGTGGACAGGAGGCGAAAAGTCAACCAACCTGAGGACACACTCAGATCGAGTCGATAAGAATGGGACATCAGCCCAGAGCTGCGGATGAACACATCCTCGTGCACAGCCTCCTCCATGTCGCTCTCGCCACTAGATTCCTCTTTTTCCTCTTCTCCCTCTTCCCCTTTAGTTGTCTCTGCTGTCTTTCCTCCCTCTTTTAGGTCTTTGCTGCAACAAGGCTTTTCATCGTAAACATCTGTGTCCTTGTTTTGCTCACTCCTAACTTCAGTGGTCTTCTCTGTGCTAAAAAAATTAAAACTGTCTGGCATGATCAAGCTCAGGCAGTTGTTCATCTCAGTCAGTGATTCCTCAATCTCCGGAGTTAATTCTGAGGGGAAGAGTAATTTATCATTGTTTTTAAAATGTTAGCGCAGTCACAAACAGTACTCAAGCAGCTTAAATAAACTGACCTATTAATTTCATAATAGGTTAAGTTACTTCTAAAGCTATAACAACACAAACATTACCTTCCATTTCCTCCTTGGCCTTTTCAAGCTTTCCCTTATAAATTCTCTCAAGTCTTTGCTGTTTTTCCTCCTGTCTCCTTCGCTCAGACAGCGTTCGTGCTTCAACATCTTGAAAGTCTACCTGTGGAGGGTAGATGATAAAAAAAAAAATTAAGTAAAAATGGTAATCGACCCCCTTGCTAAATCCTAAATGAACTGTGAATAAATCCTTTTTTTTTTTTTTTTGAAAGCTAAGTTAAAGTTCACATTGTACACTCAGATGTGATTACTGCCAGAGCTCTTGAATCGAGAAAACATTTAAATAAAGCTTGTCTGACAAATGAAGCACGCTAATAGATCTAAAAAAGCAACATGTTAAGCTGCAATATAAAAAAATTCAAGAAACCAAGTAATTGACAAGTATCTGCCTGGAAAGGGTTACAAAAACATTTTCAGCGAACCACTGTAATATTAAAATTTGTTTGATGATCTTTTTCACCGCACTGAACCCAGGCTATGTAGGCAAGTCATTTATATTTAAGCATCTGCCATAATTAACCTTTTTAACTTGCTTCAGAAAGTGATAACCCAAAGCCAGCTTCTTGTATGCTTCCCCATACGTAGTCTGCCATGCCTGTACAGTCTGGATGGCTTGGATCTTCAGCTTCCTGGCCACCTCTTTTGGCGGAGGCAACGGCTGCTCAACGTCTGTCTCTACCGTTAGCTCCAGGAACTCTTGAAGGTTGGTCACCAAAAGAGTTCTGAAGTGATGCGAACGGCTGAAAAGCTCAGTAGCCATCTGGAACGCAGAGAAGCGAACCTCGGCGTGATCCTGATTCAGCTGGGTCATGGCGAGGTGATAGAAGTGATCAATGTAGTCATTGGAAAGCCTGTACAGAGAAAGGGTTATTCAGGATGACAACACATATACAGTAGGTATCATGCAAACTTGGTATGAAAACTGGATTTGTACAGTAAACCCATTCCAATATTCATCACATTGCACGCAAGTCGGTCAATAAAAACTTTCGTACTTGCAAATATTCTTCACTTCTTTCATTTTTGCTTGATTCAACTGTGGTTCACCGGAAGTAGTCAGCTCCTCCACCAACTCGGACAATTTATCTCGCTTTTCTTGATCCATCCTCTTCTACCACTTTGGGGGGGACCCCTGGCATTGAGTTCTTTCACACATCAACCTGGATTTTTTTTTTATTAAAGACAGTGACAGTAAATCATCAAGCGTTCAAGTTTTTACAACCTGTGACATTCTGAGCACAATGCAAAATGATGCACTGACATGAAACAGCACTTTATCCTAAAGAAATTTCAGCAAATAAACAGTACCTTTAACAAACAATACATTCAATAGGCTAACTTAGATGCTTGTTATTACAGCTGACATCACTATGTTCAACTATATACAGTAGCAATTAACCTAAAAATGCAAGTAAAAAGACACCTTGTAGTACTAAACACATCATCTTATTAGACTTGCTATTAGACTGTATAATCAGAACTGCTCCCAGTGAACCAGTCGTCGTAACGCGAATACTGTTATTTCTGTTATATACTGTTGTTACAATACCTTAAAAATAGATACAATATCTCATAATATAGTTACAATATCTTACGTTTGTGCAATAGCAACTGTGCAATAACACCTTTTAAAACTGTGCAATATTATATTACGTAATGCAATTTAATTGAAAGTGTAACTATTGTACTACTGTAACTATTGTTTTTTGCTTTTGTATTTATACACTGTACTGTGTATAAATATTTGTTTTTAAATAATGTTCTTTTTTCTTTTGCATTCATACATTGTACTGTCCCTACTTTATGTTTGCACATTTCTTAGTTGCTGTAACTACATATGTAACAATATTTATTATATATAGTATATACATATACTATACTGCTACAAAGGCACCTGGAAGTAGGTGGGATAAATTATGCAGCATTTATTATCCAACATTTTGTCTCTGAAGTTGACGTATTGGAAGCAAAAAAATTGGGCAAGCGTAAGGATTTGACTGGGTCAGAGCAACTCCAAAACTGCACTCATGTGGGATGTTTCTGGTTTACAGTGCTTAGTACTAACCAAAACTGGTCCAAGGAAGGAAAACCAGGGACTCGGCGGCAGGGTCATGAGCGGCCAAGGCTCACTGTAGCATGGAGAGCGATAATGCAGTGTGATGCTCTTGGCAATGTTCTGCTGCAGAACATCAGGCCTTGACCTTCATTTCAACGTTACTTTGACTACCTAAATATCGTTGCTGACCAAGTACATCTCTTCATGGAAATTATATTCTCTGATTGCAGCGGCCTCTTTCAGTAGGATAATGGTTCATGAATGGTTTGAGGAACACAACAAGAAGTCTGAGGTGTTGGCTTGACTCCAAATTCTAAATCATCTGCTACTGATAGCACAGTCTGTAGCAGATTGACCGTGCACACCTTCAGAGGTCTAGTGGTTTTGCTTCCTTGATGGGCGAGGGCTGTTTTGGTGGCAAACCCTACTCAATATTAGTGCAGATAGTCATAATGTTATAGCTAATCGGTCAGTCACTTATATTTAATTATATTACATTTTAATTGCTAAAATCAACAAAAAAAATTATAAACCTTAGTGTTGAGGCAGGAAATGTGTGTCAGATCACATAGTGATTGATAAATTCATCTTCCAAGCACTGTAAATCTTACAAAGGGGCGGTTTGTTTCGTAAAATAAACAACTGTGAAAACTACTGTTTTAACATGAAAAGTGAGACTTGATCTGACAAGGAGCATACAGTATTATAGAAAAAAATCACAAACTAAAATGTTCATTGAACTGTGGGAAACACAATCATCAGGACAAACACATAACGACACCAGGACATAACTGATCCATCTACAGCAGAAATATCAATTATCAGGATAACAGCAGTGATCTCCAAAAAGTCCAGTAACAGTACCAGTGCTTGTACCAGTCTTTATGTCAATGCCAATGGGAGACACTAAGAAAATTATCAATGGATCTGCACTTGTCTGCTTATTAAACCCCACACGAGCGCTTTTTGTAGTAATTTGACTTTTGCTGCTTACCGTGTAGGAAAGTCAAACCTACAACAAGGTCATATAATTTTACAACACAAGAAAACACAAACACGAGTCATATTTCTTCTGGAATAAATGAAATAAAGCTTTCATAAATGGTATTTTCCTGCTTCGGTATTTCCCCGGAAGCGTGAACACAGCAACCGTGAATAAACAAAAAAAACAAAAATGGCGGCGTTCAGAATAAAAGGCCCTCCCACAGGAAATATCCGGCTGCGTCCCGTCCCACAGTATACGTTACAGGGTGCACCCTACTCCCTACTCCCTGATGCCTGTGAAGGGAACGTCATTTCCTTCAACAGAGGAAAAAAAAAATCACTCCAGCGAAGACGTCACTTCCTTCGTGCGTTACCCTGGCAACGTAATTGTGTGGATAGTTCACGTTACAAAAATTAAATATAGAATATTTATTGAAACAGAACTAATACCATTAAGAAGCGTACACTTTTGTTTCTTTTTACATTACGTTTACAGTTACACGCATATGTAATAGTACAGACCTATTGATTGGATTAATTTTTGTTTGTGAAATTAAAGTATTATATTAATGACAAATTTGTATTGTATCATATTAATATGATGTCAATCTCGATAATAATAATAATAATAATAATAATAATAATAATAATAATACCATTTTGTGCTCCATTGTTGGGAATTTTTTCATGTCCATAAATGAAATTTTCCTGCTTCAGTTCTCTTTAAACTGAGCAGTTTCACTCTTAACATGGTTGGATCCTCTATACAGTATACTTCGCAGGGAACTACTTGCTAGTAGTTAGCACATTGATCGCAGCATCTCTCTTTCTAGTACTGGTTAGCACATTGTGCATGTTCTCCCTGTACTTGGTGGGTTTACTTCCACAATCCAATGACATACAAGCAAATTTGGCATTTTTAAATTACCTACAGTGTGTGAGCATGTGTGTGCCATCCAGGGTGTATGCCGCCTTGTGCCACCAGTCCCCTGGGATAGGCTCCTGGCCTCCTTTGACTCCTTTGCGTGAGTGAGTATGTCATAGGAGTACAAAGCCATACGCCATATACTTATTGTATGCATCTTTGTGATAATATTTTTGAAATGAGTCCTAAATATAGCATTTTATTTGGATGGAAATAAATATTATGTGCAGCCATCCAGGATAATGTATTACTGTGTTCATTACACAAACAAATAATGACAGGAACAATGTTATCCCCTTACATCCCACCCACCCCTTCCAATGTTGATAATAAAGCATCTAAAACCTCTGCCAAACACAGTGTCCAGTCAGAGGAGCCAAAAGAGTCTATAAATGATAGGGTCCAGCCAGATGAATCAACGGCAAAGCTACAGGTCATCAAGTTCCTTGTCACATCTCAGTACACATCAATTCCAAGAAAACACATGGACTGGCAGTGACTTGACAGTGATATACACAATGAAAGCATTACATATACAATTTGAAGAAAGTACTGTTAGCACTGTTGCTTTGTACCACCAGGGTTGAGGGTTCGATTCCTGTTTGCCTGATCACCCTGTGTTTGATGGGTTTCCTCCAGGTAATTGCCATTCCCAACTTGCCTGTAGTGTGCAAATGACAATCGGGCGTCGAGCTGGCAACCTAATCCCTTAATTAATAGAAATGATGGATATATCTCTAAAGTGGAGAGTATCTGTTGCCCAATGGACCAAAATACCGAAAACAAAGAAAAACCTCAATTTATGTGGTTTATAACACAAAGCCGAAAGAATGAAAGAATGATCCCATGAATACTTTTTAAGCAATTCATAAGAGAAAAAAACTATATTGCCATTATGGCTTCCTCCCACAGTTCATACAGTTCAACCTAATCAGGCATGCAAATTAGGTTAATTAACAGCCCCAAATTGTCCGTAGTGTGTGTGTGTGTGTGTGTGTGCGCGCGTGTGTGTGTGCATGTATGTGCGCTCAATGCAATGGGTGGCACCATGTCTGTCTAGGATGTACCCTGCCTTGTGCCCGAGTTCTCCTGAGCTAAGCTTCAGGCTCCCCTGACCCTGTATACAGGATATGTGGTATAGAACAAATAACTGGGCTGGAACATATGAGTTTTGAGGACTGCATAGGATATTTACAATGCAAAACATTATGCCCAGGATTATGTAGGTTTCCCTTGTCCCATCTGGGCCCCTGGGATGCTATAGTGTCGGGCATCTGGACATTGGCAATTGATACTTTGTGTGTTTTGGGTTGCAGGGTGGTGCTTTGTAGATCAGACTTGTTTGTAAAGTAGATCCAATGGGTTCTTGATCAGATTGGGATCTGGGTATATTGAAGGTGGGGTCAGCAGTCTTGGGCTCTGGCATGCATGTTAGGCTGTAGTGCATTGAGTGTTCTAGTGCCTTTTTATATGATACGACATATCTTTGCATTTGGGCAAATTTGGAGATTAAATGGATTGATAAAGTATTTCATGTCAAATTTCACTTGTGTGATGACCATAAGCACACTTTCTATGGTTTATTCTACTTTGGAAAAAAAAAAATAGTCTGGGCATTTGCAACCAAGTCTATGAAAACCTACCTGTAGTCAAAGTATAATTTTTTTGTGTGTCATTCATTCAGTCACATTTTCTCCCTGTTTTTACGTTGTTCATGCTCAACACACCTAATTAAACTCAGGAATGCCAGCTAATTATCTAAAATGATTGGATCAGGTGTGCTGGGGTTAGGAAAAACATTAAAATGTGAACAAAAGGTTGTGCCTCTGAGAATGCGGTTTCAGTGCCAAATGTTCTTTTAAACTACTGAAGTTATACCAGTTAATACAATTAATTGGTGTTTTGTGGTTTTCTTACGAATATACTTTGCCTTCTCGTCTGAGGTGAAACAGGACCTGATCCTTATTCCAGCCTCTTCCCAGAATTTGAGTCAAGTTCATCATGTTTGTGCAGCTCATTCTCTTTCTTGTCTTTGTGGCTGGTAAGTCTTTTAGACCTTAAAGAACATAAAGGTCTTGGTTAGCTTTTTGTTGTCTTGGTCTTTTTTTTTTTCTGGTGTTTTGATCTTTTTGAAGCTGAAGATGCATCTTAAGTAACTGGTCCATAGTAGTAGGCTGTAGTATTGATGGTTCTGATTTAAGTAGGAGGGAATACTGATAAGAAGGAGTAGACATGGGCTACATCTAGAGAATAAACTAATTTTTTGGCCAGAATATCTATTTAAAAGCCTCAGGGTGTGTTGCTGTCCATGCTCTCCAATGCACATTCATATACACATGTGTATCTTTGAATCATCTGACTAACACTGTTTTCTAGGTGTAACAGGATCAGTTGCGGGTGATGTACAATCAGAGGTTGGTGGATGAGTGATTTGACTCCTAATGTTTAGTGTGCTACTAGGCTTTATGTAATCCCTGTTTGTTTTACCAGACTACTTGTTACCAATATGCCTTCCCAATGTGCAGACGCAATTATGATCCTGTGTGTGGGTCTAATGGGAAGACCTATCCAAACGAGTGCATCTTCTGCTTTGACAATAGGCAAGTTTGCACAGTTTTCAAACCCTGTTCTCTTGTAGCAGTTCAACAGCTAATTACTTGTACCAGGTGAATGGGAAGCCACAAAAAAGAGCAGGATGAGTGAGCTGGGCAGAAATGTTCTTTCAGTTACTTTTTAATATGACAATCTTAAAGAATGCAAAAATAAGGCATGCATTATTGCAATGCATCAACTCTAACTCTGGTTTGTTTGTTTTTGTTTTTTTCTCCAGGCACAATCAGCTCAACGCTTACATAATTAGAAAAGGCAAATGTTGAAAAACCACTTCAGCTTTTAAAATATTCAGTGCATGTGTGAGCTGGCATTATAGTGCATCCTTCAGATTTTTTTTTATTTTTTTTTTTTAGATTTGTTCTTTTCACTGTCTAATTTGCAGTTGTCTATTAAAGTGAATTTTTATGCCAGACTTGGTGTAGAATGGTGTTAAGACATCGACATCTTTCCCCTTAAGCAGCTTTAACAATTGTACTTCAGTCACTTGTGAGTTCTGGGAAAAACATGTCCAGCACATGTTTTTCTTTAAGATTCAGAAGTTAATTTTATATGCTACATCTTGGCACACGTTTTTCAATCCTACTCAACGTGATGATGGTGTCCCCACTAAACCTGAGAAAATCCTTGTCCAGGAAGGGTTGCCATTTTCAAATGGCTAAATAAAATTCAAATGATCACTGTTTTGCCAAGAAAAAGTACATTTTAAATAATGGCTGTTAAATTAATTAATTACTTGTTTTTAACCTCTATTTGTGTCCTGAGGTTGTAGTGGTTAGCACTGTCGCCTTGCACCTCCAGGGTCCGCGTTCGATTTCTGGTCAGGCTTGATTCCCGTCTGTGTGTATGGAGTCTGCATGTTTTCCCCGTGCTTGGTGGGTTTCCTCTAGATACTCCGGTTTCCTCCCACAGTCCAAAGACATGTCGGTTAGGCTAATTGGTGTTCCCAAATTGCCTGTAGTGTGTGTGCCCTGCAATGGATTGGCACCCTGTCCAGGGTGTACCCTGCTTCGTGCCCTGAGCCTCCTTGGATAGGCTCCAGGGCCCGTGTTCACAAAGCTTCTTAAGCCTAAAAGTTGCTCCTAGTGATAAATTCTTAGAATTATGACATTTTCTTAGAATTTCCCCTTAAATCTAGGATTAAATCTTGGTAAAGATAAAAATGATTCATGAAACATCCTAGCCCTAAACAACTCCTAAGGTAAAAATTAAAAGTGGAGAGGAGGACTTTTAAGTGGCTTTAGAGTTTCTATAGCAGAGGACAAAATGGTGGAAAATAGAAATATTCTCCAAACACTGAACGTAAAGCTAAACACTCCTCTTCTGTACAATTTGGTTTTCTTGTTGTTTTAATCCTTTCCATCTATCTTGGATTGTTAGCTTCATACCACCCAAAAGTGTAAATTAAATGGATGGTCCTGTAATCATGTAAATTGTAAAAGCTGAGCCATTTTGCTCCCATCCATATAAAATGGGTTGCAAGTAATATAATCAGTATTGTAAATAAATGTGCAAACTTAAATATAGTAACTACAGTACTATGTGGAAATTGGTTGCTTAAAAAGTGGTCACATTTTTTACATTTAGCTGTTTAATTATCTTTAAAATATTTAGCCTAGGAACTTTGCATGAAGTAGCCTGTAGTAATGATTATACAATTTCTTCATATACAAACAGTATGATTTAACTGTCTGTTCTACCATCATGTATTCTGTTTTCACAAAGAGCACATTTCAAAACCTTTGCAGAGGATATTTATCAACCAATCACAGTCCTTGAATTGTTAAATCATCCTTAGCAACCACACCTCCTAACTAAGACAAAGGTTTTTGTAGTTTCCTTACTCAGAGTTGCTCTAAAACATTTCCTAAGTCACTTTTAGTCTAGGACTCCCAGCTAGGACTTTTTAAGCTAAGATATGAGTCCTTGAGAGAATTCTACGAAGCTTCCAGAATATGTGCCCAGGTCTCCGTTACCCTGAATACAGGATAAAGAGGCATGGACGAGCAGTTGTGTCCTGAGTTACTGTCAACATCTACAGACATTTCTAAAAAAAAAAAAAAAAATTCAGGTAATCTTGTGGCCAATGAAACTCCAAAGACCTGTTCATGACTCCCAGTTCTATAACTCGTTCAACTGCTCAGGTTCTTTTACGTTTGTTCACTTTTATATTTTAAAGATTTGGCATTGGTTACTGATGTAGTCACCACCATAAAATGCTCTCGTAAATTACAAGAACTCTGTGCTAGAAATTCATGAATTTTTACTAAGAACTGGCTCCCGTATTTCAGAAGTTGGCTAATATAATGTAGCATAAAATGGCCATATATATATATATATACACACACGTGGACAAAATTGTTGGTACCCTTCGGTCAATGAAAGAAAAACTCACAATGGTCACATAACTTTAATCTGACAAAAGTAATAATTAAAAAAAAAGTCTATGAATGTTAACCAATGAAAGTCAGACATTGCTTTTCAACCATGCTTCAACAATTATTTTAAAAAATAAACTCATGGAACAGGCCTGGACAAAAATGATGGTACCCCTAGAAAATACTGAAAATAATGTGACCAAAGGGACATGTTAATTCAAGGTGTGCCCACTAATTAGCATCACAGGTGTCTACAATCTTGGGCCTATATATAGGGCTCCAGGTAGTCACTGTGTTGTTTGGTGACATGGTATGTACCACACTCAACATGGACCAGAGGAAGCGAAGGAAAGAGTTGTCTCAGGAGATTCGAAAGAAAATTATAGACAAGCATGTTAAAGGTAAAGGCTATAAGACCATTTCCAAGCAGCTAGATGTTCCTGTGACTACAGTTGCACATATTATTCAGAAATTTAAGATCCATGGGACTGGAGCCAACCTCCCTGGACGTGGCCGCAGGAGGGAAATTGATGACAAATCAAAGAGACAGATAATCCGAATGGTACCAAAAGAGCCCAGAAAGACTTCTAAAGAGATCCAAGGTGAACTTCATGCTCAAGGAACGTCAGTGTCAGATCGCACCATCCGTCGTTGTTTGAGCCAAAGTGGACTACATGGGAGACAACCAAGGAGGACACCATTGTTGAAAACAAATCATAAAAAAGCCAGACTGGAATATGCCAAACTACATGTTGACAAGCCACAAAGCTTCTGGGAGAATGTCCTATGGACAGGTGAGACAAAAATGGAACTTTTTGCCAAGGCAAATCAGCTCTATGTTCACAGATGGAAAAATGAAGTATATCAAGAAAAGAACACTGTCCCTACTGTGAAACATGGAGGAGGCTCTGTTATGTTCTGGGGCTGCTTTGCTGCATCTGGCACAGGGTGTCTTGAATCTGTGCAGGGTACAATGAAATCTCAAGATTATCAAGGGATTCTAGAGAGAAATGTGCTGGCCAGTGTCAGAAAGCTGGGTCTCAGTTGCAGGTCATGGGTCTTGCAACAGGACAATGACCCAAAACACACAGCTAAAAACACCCAAGAATGGCTAAGAGGAAAACATTGGACTATTCTAAAGTGGCCTTCTATGAGCCCTGACCTCAATCCTATTGAGCATCTTTGGAAGGAGCTGAAACATGCTGTCTGGAAAAGGCACCCTTCAAACCGGAAACAACTGGAGCAGCTTGCTCATGAGGAGTGGGCCAAAATACCTGCAGAGAGGTGCAGAAGTCTCATTGACAGTTACAGGAATCGTTTGATTGCAGTGATTGCCTCAAAAGGTTGTGCAACAAACTATTAAGTTAGGGGTACCATCATTTTTGTCCAGGCCTCAGTTCATTTTTTTTTTAATAATTCCGTTGAAGCATGGTTGAAAAGCAATGTCTGACTTTCATTGGTTAACATTCATAGAATTCTTATTTATTATTACTTTTGTCAGATTAAAGTTATTTCTGTGACCATTGTGAGTTTTTCTTTCATTGACCGAAGGGTACCAACAATTTTGTCTGTGTGTGTGCATGATAATGGGAGCGTCTAAAAGGGCAATTGTGAAATTTTGATTAAATAATTTTGTATATAGAAGCTGCGTCTTTGTTTCTGCGTGTTTGTGTCACTTGACGGGTAAAGATTAAAGGTTTTGCAGAGTGCATGATGGCCATATTTCAACTGTGAACTGTCAAACATTGCCAAACAAACATTTTGGTTGATTGTAGACTCTAGGTGTAGAACCCCCAACCCAACGTTGGCTCTAGTCACATGACCAAGAATATTTTTCCGAAATATATAGAAATAAGATTACTAGCTAAAAATAAAAAATCCACCCCAAAATAAAATTTCCCATTTAAACATTCAGTGATTTAAAGAATTACAATAAATGTATAATTATAAAGTACAATATGTAGGGCAAGTGCATTGTTAATATTTCTTAATGCAAATGTGTATCACTGTGCTACTTAAACAGATTTTAAAGAAAAAATGACATGCAAAATGCAATTGTGTTATGGTAACTTTATCAAAAAGAAAAGATCAGCCATTTGGGGTTTAAAAATGGTTGTCATTTGAGAATTGATGGAGCCAAAGTATGGTGCTATTAGATTTTATTAAAAAGCAAAAAGACATATCCAAATGACTGCATGTACAGCTTTAACAGTATTTGTTTGCATTGTTCTCAAACCCTTTTCTGCGCTAACAGAAGATTAGCTGTATCAGGTTTGTTACGAACAGGAAAACGACAAAAACGAGCAGGCCGGGGGAGCTGAGTAGAAACATGGTTCTTTTACAAAGAAGATGATCATAACGGCACGCATCCGCATATTTCAGCAACAAGTCCAGCATGTTTCACTTTTTTCTTTTTCTCATTAGCTCAGCAGTTATGTCCTGATTTATAATTTATGAAATTCATCAATATAGAATGACTTTCTATGTTCAGCTTATGTTTGGGTTTACACACACAGAGAATCAGACCCTGGAGGTACAAGGCGACAGTGCTGTCTGTTAGGGTTTTATTCTCACTTACAGTATATATTAAACAACATTTCTGCTAGATTGGATTGATAATTATATGTTTTTGAACTGACATCTGAGCTCAGTAAGCAGCTTGATATTCTTATAATACGAGAATTAGTTCCGACTAAGTAATCTGATTGGACAAGAGGCATTCCACAAGTGGTGATATAAAGCATAACAACACTAGGATGTTTAACTATACAGTATGTCACAGCTGTTCTATCCTCTATTAAATATGGTTACGTTCGGTTGCAGACATGAAAGTATACTAACCTACATGAAAGTAGGTTAGTATTGTTGGCAGTACTAAGAGTAGAGCGGCTGCCGGCTAAAACCCACGAAAGCACCTTCGGTAAGAACACCCATCTGACTTTACACACCACTTTATCAAAACAATCCAGCGTAATTTGCTAAATGTTGAAAACATGAAAAATACAAAAATGAGATGTGTACAGAGCAATGAAAGCATTCTGTTATAAAAATTAATGAATGATCAGGTGATGTAAAACTGATTTTTTCCCCCCTAAATAATGTCACAATTGCTATTTTATTTGCTGATTCCTTTATTTTTTATGTATTTGTTTTATTTATTTGCCCTGCTGCTATAGATTGTAATGAATAGCATACAAAACCATTTTAGGAACTTCGGTGAAAAATTTAATGATGTATATAATAAATCAAAACTGCACATGGTTGCAGGACTTTCTCCAGGTTACTGGTCAGAACTTATTTTGTACCAATAAAATCCAACTAAAAATGAAAATTGAGCAGGGATGGTGAAGGTTAGCAGACACTTCCTCTGTGGCATGTGCTGTTTCAACATTCATGCACTGTTAGAGAAGATAATCCTCGATTGTTTAAAGATTTATTCAGGTGATTTTATCAGTTCTTTTGACCTGATTTTTGTTCATGTACATGAATAGATTTTAATAAAATGCTTTATAGAACTGTACTATTACAAAATGAATGGGCAATGGTGGCTCGCTGGTAGGCTTTAGCACTGTCCTTCGCATAGCCTAGGTGCAGGGCATCCTTAGAATGCGTGTTCCATCCCAGGAATCCGTTATTAGAAACCTGTGTGTATCAGATGTTGGCAACCCCTAATGTGAGCAGCCAAATAAACAACATTTGTAAAAATAAATATGAATCAGATATAGAAGTTCCTTTTTTTGTTTTGAAATGTACATGACATGAGACAAACAGTGGGCTTGTTTCAAAATATCCATGACTTGAGACAAACAGGTGACTTGTTTCGAAATGTCCTTGATTAGACATCGTCTACATCTTTTGGAGTATCGTTGTGAAAAAAGTTTAAAATGTTTGAAATACCATTTTGTAGAATCTTTGCAGAATCTGTTACTGCTCACTTTTGTCTCAGTCTTTTCAACTCTGCATCAGCCATTTTCTTTTTCAAATATTATAATAGTCATGTAACTAAATGCATCTTTTGGAAATGTATAGAAATAATCATCAAGAATTGGCATAATAAAAATTAAACATTTGTTCTGTGGTGGATTTGTTTTGACTAAAATAACGTAATTACTGTATAAACATTCAAGTCATTGAAATGATTATGCATTTATTGTAATTCTTGGAAGTAGGCTACAATATACATATATGCCAAGTCCATCACTAAAATACACTGCCCGGCCAAAAAAAAAAAAAAAGGAAACACCTTAAATTAACTAATTACTGCATTATTGTTTCAGATGGCAACAAGTTATCTAATCTTAAATAATGCAGTGAGTAGCTTCTCATTTCTTGAAACAACCATGTCAGACATAACCTGATTTTTAAATGCATTTTGAGGGAAAGTAATTTGTATTACAATAATTCGTTATACCCAACTATGCTGATTGGACAAGAGGCATTCCACAAGTGGTGATATGTGGTGGATTTGTTTTAACTAAAATAATTTAATTATAATGAAATGAAAGCATTTTGTTATAAAAAAATTTAAGAATTATGAGATAATGTAAAACTGAAATTCTTTTATTTTCCCTAAATAAATGTCACAATTGGTATTTTCATTTTTTAATATATTTGTTTATTTATTTGAACTGCTGATGTAGATTTTTGACCAATTGTAAAATTATATACATTTTTTTCATTCTAAGAACAATAATGGATAGCATACAAAAACATTTTTGGTTTGTTAATGTAACGGATGTTACTGGTCAGAACTTATTTTGTACAAATAAAATCCAAAAAAACTAAAAAATTAAAAATGAGCAGGGATGGTGAAGGTTAGCACACATTTTCTCTGTGGCATGAGCTTTTTGAACTGCCATGCATACACCTTTATGAGAGATA
This sequence comes from Clarias fuscus, assembly GCA_030347435.1. Taxonomy (NCBI): domain Eukaryota; kingdom Metazoa; phylum Chordata; class Actinopteri; order Siluriformes; family Clariidae; genus Clarias; species Clarias fuscus. Next base: position 11,070,693 of record CM059214.1, on the reverse strand, counting down.
ATCCTGGATTGTTTAAAGATTTATTCAGGTGATCTTATCAGTTCTTTTGACCATCTAAGATTTTTTCATGGACGTGAATACATTTTAATAAAATGCTTTATAGAACTGTACTAGTGGCAATGTTGGCTCGCTGGTAGGCTTGTCACTTGTCCTTTGCACGTGTTCCATCCCAGGAATCCGGCATTAAAAACCTGTGTGGATCTGATGTTGGCAACCCCTTAATGTGAGCAACCAAATAAACAACAGCAGTTATAAAAAAAATAACTATAAATCAGATATAGAAGTTACTTTTTTGTTTCGAAATGTCCATGACTTAAGACAAACAGTGGGCTTGTTTCAAAATGTGCATGATTAGACAGAGTATCGTTAAAGACTTTGCAGGGTGCATGATTGCATGCCAGATTTCCTATGTGATTGGCAGTCCTGCGCAAACTCTACTTTAATAACTTAAAAAGTCAAAAATGTTTGAAATGCCATTTTGTAGAATCTTTGCAGAATCTGTTACTGCTTATTTTTGTCTCAGTCTTTTCAGCTCTGCATCAGCCATGTTTCTTTTTCAAATATTATAATAGACATGCAACTAAATGCATCTTTTGGAAATGTATAGAAATAATCATCAAGAAGTGGTATAATAAAAATTAAGCATTAGTTTTGTGGTGGATTTGTTTTAACTAAAATAACGTAATTACTATATAAACATTCAAGTCATTAAAATGATTATGCATTAATTGTAATTCTTGGAAGTAGGCTACAATATACACATATGCCAACTGCATCATTAAAATACACTGCCCGGCCAAAAAAAAAAAAGGAAACACCTTAATTTAACTAATAACTGCATTATTGTTTGAGATGGCAACAAGTTATCTAATCTTAACTGATGCAGTGAGTAGCTTCTCATTTCTTGAAACAACCATGTCAGACAAAACCTGATTTTTAAATGCATTTTGAGGGAAAGTAATTTGATTACAGTAATGCGTTATACCCAACTATGCTGATTGGACAAGAGGCATTCCACAAGTGGTGATATGAAGCATAACAACACTAGGGTGTTTAACTATATGCATCACTCCGTGTACCGGCTGTTCTATCCTCTATATATTAATGTAACTGGTTACATTGGTTGAAAGGTAGGTTAATATGGTTGGCAGTACTGAGGGTAGAGCAACTGCCGGCTAAAACACATCTGATCTGGAACACAACTTTATCGAAACACCCATTGTAATTTGTTAAATGCTGAAAACATGAAAAATACAAGAATTTGATGTATACAGAGCTATGAAAGCATTTTGTTAAAAAAATTACTGTAATGAATTATGAGATAATGTAAAGCTGAAATTCTTTAATTTTTCCTAAATAATGTCACAATTGCTATTTTCTTTGCTGATTCCTTCATTTTTTATGTATTTGTTTATTTATTTGCACTGCTGATGTAAATTTTTGACCAATTGTAAATTTCTTTTTTTTTTTTTTTTCCTTCTAAGAACAATAATGAATAGCATACAAAAACATTTTTGGAACTTCAGTGAAAAATGTAATTATGTTACGGAAGTTACTGGTCAGAACTTATTTTGTACAAATAAAATTCAACTAAAAATGCAAATTGAGCAGGGATGGTGAAGGTTATCACACATTTTCTCTGTGGCATGAGCCTTGAGAACTGCCATGCATACACCATTATGAGAGATAATCCTGGATTGTTTAAAGATTTATTCAGGTGATCTTATCAGTTCTCTTGACCTGATTTTTTTCATGGACGTTAATACATTTTAATAAAATGCTTTATAGAACTGTATTAGTACAAAATAAATGGGCAATGTTGGCTCGCTGGTAGGCTTGTCACTTGTCCTTCGCACGTGTTCCATCCCAAGAATCCGGCATTAAAAACCTGTGTGGATCTGATGTTGGCAACCCCTTAATGTGAGCAACCAAATAAACAACAGCAGTTATAAAAAATAACTATAAATCAGATATAGAAGTTACTTTTTTGTTTCGAAATGTCCATGACTTAAGACAAACAGTGGGCTTGTTTCAAAATGTGCATGACTTGAGAGACAAACAGTGGGCTTGTTTCAAAATGTCCATGATTAGACAGAGTATCGTTAAAGACTTTGCAGATTTTGCAGATTTCCTACCTGATTGGCAGTCCTGCGTGAACTCTTTTTTTTTTTTTTTTCAAAATATTTTTATTGAAGAAAGAAAACAATACAGTACTTGCACTTATAAAAATACAATTTACATTTCTTAATTTTCCTAAATAAATATATATAACACACTCAACAAAAACAAAAAACAACCAAACCACCCCACACCCCCGGTCCCACTCGGCTCAACACAACCAACCAACATATTACATAAATATAACAACAACAGGTATACACTTAATCAGGCAATACCTCTAAACTAGTAAAGTAGGTAATGAAGGGTTGCCAATTGTGGAAAAATTTGGCTGTACATCCTCTCAATGTGTATTTAATTTTTTCAAGTTTAAAAAAAAACATCACATCCTTAAGCCATTGGGAGATAGGAGGATATTTAGCAGACTTCCAATGCAACAATAACAGACGCCTTGCTAATAAGGACGTGAAAGCTATAATATCCTTTTGTATAGAATTAAGTGATAGTGAGCAATCAGGAATCCCAAATATAGCAATGAGAGGACATGGTTGAAGAGTTACCCCAAGAACAGTTGACATAATGTCAAAATAACCTGTCCAGAAATCCTCCAGCTTAGGACACAGAAAAAACATGCGACTAAGGTGACAGGGAGAGCCATTGCATTTATCACATTTGTTTTCCACTGCCGGATACAATTCTGAAAGTCTTGACTTAGAAAAATGTGCCCTGTGTATGACCTTAAACTGAATAAGTCCAAGACGAGCACAAGAGGTGGAAGACCGTACCCTCTCTATAGCCTGTTCCCAGGAATCCTCCTGTATTTGAATTCCTAGTTCCCCCTCCCATGTACGCTTAAGCTTAACATTTGAGTGGTTACTAAAAGACAGGATAGTATCATAGAGTTTTGAAATGGTTCCTCTATGATGAGGGATAAGTGATAGCATAGTTTCCCACTGCTGCTCTGGAGGTAAAGAGGGGAAATTAGGGAAACACTTGGCAACAAAATTTCGAATTTGAAAATAGCGAAACAGATGAGTAATTGGGAGACCATAACATGATGACAGATTGGCAAAACTATCAAAGACACCATCCACATATAAATGTTTAAATTGTTTTATACCCTTGTCACACCACACTGAGAATGTCGAGTCCAGGAGGGATGGGGGAAACAGATGATTGTTGTTTAGAGGACCCGAAGAAGATGGCATTACGAATTTAAAGTGCCTTCTAAACTGAAACCAGATCCTAAGTGTGTTAAGAACCACCTGATTATCAGTATACAGAGAGGGTTTTATGGGTAAAGAGGAACAGAGCAGAGCCGGTATAGAAGATCCCTTACAGGATGATAGCTCCAATTTACACCAAGAGGAGGGAAAAGATTTTAGCCAATAGCAAAGTTTATGGATGTGAGCAGCCCAATAGTAAGCTAGAAAATTAGGTAATGCAAGTCCTCCACTAAATCTACATCTCTGCAGTACAGCTTTACGAACCCTAGGTGACTTCCCTCCCCAAATGAAAGAACCAATGATCTTATCCAGTGAGACAAAAAAATGTTTTGGCAAAAATAAGGGAATGGACTGAAATAAAAATAAAAATTTTGGTAAGATATTCATTTTAACAACATTAATCTTACCGATTAATGAAAGGGGGAGATTACCCCATCTTTGAATATCAGATTTAATCCTAGATATAAGGGGAGTAAAATTAGCTGATTTAAGGCCAGATAAAGAACGAGTCACGTTAATCCCCAAGTATTTAAACCCCGATGGACTAAACCGAAAGGGTAGATCGAACTGTTGAAGATGACATGCAGCCGAATTAACGGGAAAACACTCACTTTTCCCCAAATTTAATCTATAACCTGAAAACGAGCTGAAGTTCTCCAGAATACCTAAAACAGCAGGGATGGAGAGTGCAGGATCAGTTATGTATAATAACAAATCATCCGCATACAATGATAATTTATATTCAGTTTCATTACGGATGATTCCCTTGAATACAGAGGAAGATCTCAATGTGATAGACAGAGGCTCGATGGCGATGGCAAAGAGTAAAGGTGACAGAGGGCAACCTTGACGACATCCACGACCCAGAGAAAAATTATCCGAATAAACATCATTAGTATGAACACTGGCTTTAGGGGACGAATAAAGAAGCCGAATCCAAGAAATAAATGTATCACCAAATCCAAATTTCTTTAAGACTGCAAACAAGTACTCCCACTCCACCCTATCGAAAGCCTTTTCAGCATCTAAAGAAATCACAAGTTCAGGAAATTTAGATGAATGTTTTGAGTAAATAACATTAAAGAGTGTACGGGTATTAAAAAACAATTGACGTCCCTTTATAAAGCCATTCTGCTCTTCAGATATTATATGAGGAAGCACATCCTCTAGGCGAGATGCAATTACTTTTGCCAACACCTTTGTATCGACATTAAGCAGAGATAATGGTCTGTAGGAACCACAGGAAGTTGGATCTTTGTCACTTTTGAGAAGTAGCGCTATAGTGGCTTGTGTGAACGTTGTTGGTAATGAACCCCTTTCCAAAGATTCATTAAACACAGATAAAAGCAATGGAGCCAATTTACTAATAAATTTTTTATAAAATTCAATTGGAAACCCATCAGGGCCTGGGGCTTTATTAGACTGCATAGCTGTAATAGCATTTAATACTTCTTCAACGGAAAATGGGGAGTTCAATTGCCCGGCAATATTAATATCAATAACAGGATTTGAAAGATTATCAATAAATTCGTTCATTTTAGCTTTGTCCGCAGGAGATTCAGACTTGTATAACAAAGAGTAAAATGTTTTAAAGGTAGAATTAATTTCCAAGGGATCAGTAGTAATAGTGTCATAAGTGGTTTTAATACTAGGTATCAAACGCGAAGTGGCTTGTCGTCGTAGTTGATGTGCCAACAAGCGACTTGCCTTGTCGCCATATTCATAATACGAGCCACGACTGCGTAATAACAAGCGCTCTGCCTCTTTAGTTGACATAAGATTGAATTCTGCTTGCAAATCAAGACGCTGCTTCAGTAATTCTGGAGAGGGGTTCAGTGTATAACTTTGGTCAAGGTTACTAATCGCTGTTGTAAGTTCTTTAAGCCTAGCATTAATCTTTTTATTAGCAAGAGCAGAATACGATATAATTTGACCTCTCAAGTAGCATTTAAGTGTTTCCCATAACAATGAATATGAAACTGAATCGCTTTGATTGAAGGACAAGAACTCCTCAATAGAACTTGAAATGAATTCACAAAATTCTTTATCTGCCAAAAGAAGAGAGTTAAATCTCCAAAGTGGTGGGCTACGTTTATAGGTAGAAAAGTGAATATCCAATAACTGTCAGGGATAACCCCTAGAGGGCGCCAAAGCGCCCTGTGAATTTTGTTTGTAGTTCTTTTCGTTTTACTTCATTTCCCTTTATGCACTTCGGTCAGGTGACGTGAGGGCGCTCACCTGAACCGACTTGCTCATTAGTTTCTTTATAAATAGCTTGTTTTAGTTCTCCTGTGTTGTCTTGCAACTGTTAATTTATCTTCGTCATGATCTGCCTGTTTTATAGTGTCTTTTGTTTCTTCTATTCGTGTTTTGGTTTCAGTTCATTTAAAGTATCTTTGTTTTGTTGAGTTTCCCTGCCTGTTTTGCCTTTTTGTGTTGAAATAAACATCGTTTCCTTTAAAACCTGGATCCTCCTGCGTTTATGCCGCGCAACACTACACCAGAAACGTGACAGATTGCAAGACCTAAAAAGAGGCATAGCAGAGGAGCCCTTCCCCGGGGAGATTCTTTTTGGGGGGGGCAACGATGTTTGGAGTTTGGGCAGCCGGCGTGGAAGGTAGCCGGGGAACCAAACGGCGTAACGGCAAAAGAGCGGAGTGTGAGCGGGACGTGCAGCTGGGAGCAGCCTCCCAGAGTTATTGGAGCAGCTTTCGGCGATGCGCTCTGAGAAACGAAGAGCGCATTCGTGACCTGCGGGAGCAGGTGGCCAGGCTCCAAGGGCTGCTAGCACAGCTGCACCGCGCCGCTGAGCACAGCGAGCTGCTGCCGCTGCAATGCGGCGAAGAGGAGGGCGAGCTACCGTCGCTGCACTGTGCCTTCGAGGACGGCGAGCTACCGTCAATGCACTGTGCCTTCGAGGACGGCGAGCTTCCGTCGCTGCACTGTGCCTTCGAGGACGGCGAGCTACCGTCAATGCACTGTGCCTTCGAGGACGGCGAGCTTCCGTCGCTGCACAGTGCCTTCGAGGACGGCGAGCTTCCGTCGCTGCACAGTGCTGCCGAGGATGGCGAGCTTCCGTCGCTGCACAGTGCCTTCGAGAACGGCGAGCTTCCGTCGCTGCACAGTGCCTTCGAGAACGGCGAGCTTCCGTCGCTGCACAGTGCTGCCGAGGAGGGCGAGCTTCCGTCGATGCACAGCGCCGCTGAGGACGACGAGCTTCCTCTTCCCCCGCCGCCGCCTTCGTACGCCGTTGAGGACAGCGAGCTTCCTCTTCCTCCGCCGCCGCCTTCATGCGCCGTTGAGGAGCACGAGCTCCATCCTCTTCCTCCGCCGCCGCCTTCATGCGCCGCTGAGGACAGCGAGCATCCTCTTCCTCCGCTGCCGCCTTCATGTGCCGCTGAGGACGACGAGCTGCCTCTTCCTCCGCCGCCGCCTTCATGCGCCGCCGAGGATCACGAGCTCCATCCTCTTCCTCCGCCGCCGCCTTCATGCGCCGCTGAGGACTTCGAGCTTCCTCTTCCTCCGCCGTCGCCTTCGTACGCCGTTGAGGACAGCGAGCTTCCTCTTCCTCCACCGCCGCCTTCATGTGCCGCTGAGGACGACGAGCTGCCTCTTCCTCCGCCGCCGCCTTCATGCGCCGCTGAGGATCGCGAGCTTCCTCTTCCTCCGCCGCCGCCTTCATGCGCTGCCGAGGAGCACGAGCTCCTTCCTCTTCCTCCGCCGCCGCCTTCATGCGCCGCCGAGGAGCACGAGCTCCTTCCTCTTCCTCCGCCGCCGCCTTCATGCGCCGCCGAGGAGCACGAGCTCCATCCTCTTCCTCCGCCGCCGCCTTCATGCGCCGCCGAGGAGCACGAGCTCCATCCTCTTCCTCCGCCGCCGCCTTCATGCGCCGCCGAGGATCGCGAGCTTCCTCTTCCTCCGCCGCCGCCTTCATGCGCCGCCGAGGAGCACGAGCTCCATCCTCTTCCTCCGCGGCCGCCTTCATGCGCCGCCGAGGAGCACGAGCTCCATCCTCTTCCTCCGCCGCCGCCTTCATGCGCCGCCGAGGAGCACGAGCTCCATCCTCTTCCTCCGCCGCCGCCTTCATGCGCCGCCGAGGAGCACGAGCTCCATCCTCTTCCTCCGCCGCCGCCTTCATGCGCCGCCGAGGAGCACGAGCTCCATCCTCTTCCTCCGCCGCCGCCTTCATGCGCCGCCGAGGAGCACGAGCTCCATCCTCTGCCTCCGCCGCCGCCTTCATGCGCCGCCGAGGAGCACGAGCTCCATCCTCTGCCTCCGCCGCCGCCTTCATGCGCCGCCGAGGAGCAAGAGCTCCATCCTCTGCTTCCGCCGCCGCCTTCATGCGCCGCCGAGGAGCACGAGCTCCATCCTCTGCCTCCGCCGCCGCCTTCATGCGCCGCCGAGGAGCACGAGCTCCATCCTCTGCCTCCGCCGCCGCCTTCATGCGCCGCCGAGGAGCACGAGCTCCATCCTCTGCCTCCGCCGCCGCCTTCATGCGCCGCCGAGGAGCACGAGCTCCATCCTCTTCCTCCGCCGCCGCCTTCATGCGCCGCCGAGGAGCACGAGCTCCATCCTCTTCCTCCGCCGCCGCCTTCATGCGCCGCCGAGGAGCACGAGCTCCATCCTCTTCCTCCGCCGCCGCCTTCATGCGCCGCCGAGGAGCACGAGCTCCATCCTCTTCCTCCGCCGCCGCCTTCCTGCGCCGCCGAGGAGCACGAGCTCCATCCTCTTCCTCCGCCGCCGCCTTCCTGCGCCGCCGAGGAGCACGAGCTCCATCCTCTTCCTCCGCCGCCGCCTTCCTGCGCCGCCGAGGAGCACGAGCTCCATCCTCTTCCTCCGCCGCCGCCTTCCTGCGCCGCCGAGGAGCACGAGCTCCATCCTCTTCCTCCGCCGCCGCCTTCCTGCGCCGCCGAGGAGCACGAGCTCCATCCTCTTCCTCCGCCGCCGCCTTCCTGCGCCGCCGAGGAGCACGAGCTCCATCCTCTTCCTCCGCCGCCGCCTTCCTGCGCCGCCGAGGAGCACGAGCTCCATCCTCTTCCTCCGCCGCCGCCTTCCTGCGCCGCCGAGGAGCACGAGCTCCATCCTCTTCCTCCGCCGCCGCCTTCCTGCGCCGCCGAGGAGCACGAGCTCCATCCTCTTCCTCCGCCGCCGCCTTCCTGCGCCGCCGAGGAGCACGAGCTCCATCCTCTTCCTCCGCCGCCGCCTTCCTGCGCCGCCGAGGAGCACGAGCTCCATCCTCTTCCTCCGCCGCCGCCTTCCTGCGCCGCCGAGGAGCACGAGCGCCATCCTCTTCCTCCGCCGCCGCCTTCCTGCGCCGCCGAGGAGCACGAGCGCCATCCTCTTCCTCCGCCGCCGCCTTCCTGCGCCGCCGAGGAGCACGAGCGCCATCCTCTTCCTCCGCCGCCGCCTTCATGCGCCGCCGAGGAGCACGAGCGCCATCCTCTTCCTCCGCCGCCGCCTTCATGCGCCGCCGAGGAGCACGAGCTCCATCCTCTTCCTCCGCCGCCGTCATGCGTCGCCGAGGACAGCGAGCCTCCTCATCCTCCGCCGCCCTGCGTCACCGAGGACGGCGAGCACCCACTGCCTTCGCCGCCCAGCGTCAAAGAGGACGGCGAGCCTCCTCCGTCTCCGCCGCCCTGCTTCAACGGGGGCATGAAGCCATCGGAACAACTGGCCATAGGTGCCAGCCTCTGGGTGAGAGGGGCGGACATTGGACCCTGGGGGGGATGCCCTGGACCTCCTATGGCGCCCCGGAGTTGCGCCCTTTGAGGGGGGGTTATGTCAGGGATAACCCCTAGAGGGCGCCAAAGCGCCCTGGAATTTTGTTTGTAGTTCTTTTCGTTTTACTTCATTTCCCTTTATGCACTTCGGTCAGGTGACGTGAGGGCGCTCACCTGAACCGACTTGCTCATTAGTTTCTTTATAAATAGCTTGTTTTAGTTCTCCTGTGTTGTCTTGCAACTGTTAATTTATCTTCGTCATGATCTGCCTGTTTTATAGTGTCTTTTGTTTCTTCTATTCGTGTTTTGGTTTCAGTTCATTTAAAGTATCTTTGTTTTGTTGAGTTTCCCTGCCTGTTTTGCCTTTTTGTGTTGAAATAAACATCGTTTCCTTTAAAACCTGGATCCTCCTGCGTTTATGCCGCGCAACACCACCCCGACGTGACAATAACAGAGGTGAATGATCAGATATTACAATACCAGAATAATCAGAAGAACTAACAGACGGATTAAGAGTTCTGTCAATAAAAAAGTAATCAATCCTGGAATAGGAATGGTGCACCTGGGAGAAAAAAGAAAATTTTTTGATTGAAGGATTGCGAAATCTCCATGGATCAATAAGATCGTTCTGTTTCATAAAATCTAAGAATATTTTGGACATAGATGATTGAGTCAGATTACGAGGATTAGATCGATCCAAGACTGGATCAAAAACACAATTCAGATCTCCACCAAGGATCAACAAATGAGTATTCAAGAAGGGGATATTACTCAGCAATCTATTAGCGAATTCAGCATCATCAAAGTTCGGGGCATATACATTTACCAACAAAACCTTTTTTTGCATTAGTGTACCAGCAACAATGATGTATCTACCATTCCTGTCAGCGATAACATTAGTTGATAAGAATTGAACTTTCTTATTAATGAGAATGGCAACTCCTCTAGCTTTCGAATTAAAGTTTGAGTGAAAGATCTGACCTACCCAAGGACAATGTAACCTATTATTATGATCTTTAATGTGAAGGTGAGTCTCCTGTAAAAATGCAATATCAGAATTTAGACGTTTCAAGTGTGTGAAAACCTTAGATCTCTTAATAGGGTTACCCATACCTCTGATATTCCAACTAATGAATCTAAGAGGCATGCCTGACCCAGCAATGCCGGGATCTATATTACTATTAACCATTCAAATGGAAAAATAAACACCACAACAACCAAAATGCCAGTGGTCGTAAAGAGCCGAGATGGGACACCCCCCTCCCCCTCCCCACATATACCCCTAAACACAAATACACCCAAAGTCTCCACATGACTACAAAACAAAGGAGACAGCAGTGTTTCCCAAAAAAGCAAAAATACTCCACCAAAGTGAATGGACTAACCAGGATCCAAACAAAACACGCAAAAGCAAGAGAGCAAAAGAGAAAAAACCCTCCCGCCGACTTCCACACTGTATAACTGTGTGCATGTAACAATAAACACGTAATATATATATATATATATATATATATATATATATATATATATATATATATATACATACAACAACAAAAAAAACTCAGCACAAAGAATTATTTCCTCAGAAGGTGAGCATACCGAAAAACAACAAACGTGGTCACCTTAGTACCACAAATCAATTTACCACAGATTAGGTAAATACACGTAAACCTACAAATAAACAAGACATGTGCAAATAAATGCAAAGTGAGCATAGAAAAGACTGTGCTGGGCTAATACGAAGTACAAGTGTACGATATATGATTCAGTCTCTTTATAGAACAGTGGAAAAATAAAAAAAAGACACAGTAACTAGCGCAACACAGTGAGAAAACAATGCGCAGGCAGCTTTAAACCTAATGAGAGTAAACACTTAGCAGCATTACAGCACCAAACTGACGGGCTAAAGAGGCTCACCCAGAAATCAAAGTTTTAACATAATCACTGGCTTCCTCCGCTGCAACAAAGTTCTTCTCAACACCTTTATACGTGATGCGAAGTCGCGCTGGATGAAACAGGCCATACCGAACACCTTCAATGCCACGGAGTTGCTGCCTGACCGTGTTGAATGCAGCCCGAGCACGTGCAATCTTGGCAGTGTAGTCAGGAAAGACCGAGATGGTCTGCTCTCCGACTTTAATCTGTCGGCGTTCTCTAGCGCGCCGTAAAATGTCAACACAGTCGCTGTGGTAATGAAACCTGCATACAATGGCTCGCGGACGGTCACCGGGCTTGGGTGTGGGTTGGAGGGTCCTGTGGGAACGGTCCAAAAGCGGCTCCTTCTCCAGATTAAACGCTTCCTTTAACAAGGAGGCCACGGCTGCAGTGGTGCACGTGTCAGGGCCCTCCGCTACTCACACTATCCTAACATTGTTACGCCGCGTCCTGGATTCCAAGTCTTCACATTTATTTTCCAGCTTGGCTACGTTGGCTGTGAGGCACTTGATAGTATTTTTCATTTCAGTTATATCATCCGAGCACACAGTAAGTGCGTGCTCCATCTCCCTGACCGTAGCTTTTAGCTCGGACACAGTAGCATCACTAGCAGCTTTATCAATCGCCAGCTGCGTCTTCACTGCTTGCAAGTCGGACTTAATGGTAGACAACGCCTCACCGAGAGTATCTTGAAGTTCCTTTTTTAAAATATCCGCGATATCTTTCCTCAGCAAGGTCAGCAACTCGACCTTAAGAGCCTCCATATCGGGATTAGCTTGGCCCGAGGGGGGCTTTACAGGTGAGGACGACTCACCCGAGGATGTGGTCACGGTTTGCAAACTAGGCCTCAGTTGTGTTTGAATAGTACTGCGAGTTTTAATATTTTTTGCTGCCATTTTACACAGTATCAAGTAAAACTTCAAAACACAACGAACTAGAGAATAAAACTGAACTACAATTATGGCCACAAAGCGCGAATGAATAACAATTTTAATCGAAATCGGCGGGAGCTCCCAAACTCACGTCCTACTCCATAAAACTCAACCGGAAGTCCCCTGCGTGAACTCTTTAATAACTTAAAGTTGAAAATGTTTGGAATGCCATTTTGTAGAATCTTTGCAGAATCTGTTACTGCTTATATTTGTCTTAGTCTTTTCAACTCTGCATCAGCCATGTTTCTTTTTCAAATATTGTAATAGTCATGTAACTTACTGTAGTATATCTTTTGGAAATGTATAGAAATAATCGACAAGAATTGGCATAATAAAAATTAAGCATTAGTTTTGGGGTGGATTTGTTTTAACGAAAATAACGTAATTAATGTATAAACATTCAAGCCATTAAAATTATTATGAATTTATTGTAATTCTTTGAAGTAATGTTGTCATGCGCACTCTCACCGTGGCCGGCACTAGGACCCGAAAGTAGTACGGTCGCGATTCAGGAAGCTTAAAAGGAGACAAGATGGCGCTTCACTTCGCTCAGTCGTTGAGTTCGCCCATGTCGTTCCTGAGTCATCGCCGGATTATCTGTGAGTACTCACCGATTCTTTCTGGTTGAGTGTGTGTTGCTAGAACGTGGGTTTATTTGTGTAGATATTTGCTCTTCGTGTAAGAGAGTTCTTAAAATAACTCACGTGGTCATCCTGTCTGTGCGTGCTACTTCAGCGTTTGGGTTTATTGTCCATGCTACAAGGGCTAACTGCTAAGTTTTCTGGTCCACCTCGGGTAGTCCGTGACAGAATGACTGAGCCCTCAGCAGTGAACCCAGCGAATTACGCACACCTCTATGATGTGGTTAACCGGCATGCCGAGCTGATCGAGCAGCTCCGCGTTGAAGTCGCGACTCTCCACAGTAGCGTCCAAGATATCACGGCACGACGCCACGAGGTGGCAGAGCTACGGCAGGAGAACGCTCCGGCCCATCGCAGCCTACTGAGACAGCCTACTCCTACGGTGAATTCACCCACCAGTTTAAACTCACTTTTTCAACATCCTGCTGCTGAGGTGGAGACCAACAAACTATATCATCTGCAGCAGGGCGGGTCGTCCGTGAGACCGCTACACCATGGACTACACCACACTATAAAAGACGAACTTGCCGGACAAGAGCTGCCGGCGACACTGGAGGGCCTAATCCAACTCGCCCTCCGAATGAACCAACGCCTGCTCTCCCGTCCGAGACCAGCCCCCCGTACCCTGCCGCCAGCTACAACATCATCATTTCAGACCGTGCCTTGAACCCCAATACTCTTCTCCCACACTCCAGTCCCTGAAGCTCGCTCCTCTTTCACTACCGCCATTACCGGACCAGTCCGATCTCCACCACCCGCCGTGGTTGACACCGGAGCCGGGGAACCCATGCAACTAGGACACGCCTCCTTAACCGCTGCAGAACAGGAACGCCACTTCAGAGAGGGGCTCGGTGGATCAGTGGCACACCATCGAGCCATGTGCCCTCTCCGTCTGGGAAACGCACAGACCCGGTGAGAGATGAGAGCGGTTCACCGGGTTCCATCCACCTCTCCACCACCACGACCAACGTCTCCCGTCTCACGGTTCGAGTACACCTCCAGTTTGGCCACACACGAGTCAGTGCCGCAGGTAACTTCATTGACTCTTCTTACGCCAAAGAACTGGAAGTGAAAGTTGAGGCGTTATCCCAGCCTGTTTGGATCACATCTGTAGATTGTCAGCCCCTCTCCTCCAGTTCCATTATCTCCCAGACCCAGCCTATCACCATCACTATCAATCAACACCAAGAACAGATCCGATTTTACCTCACCTCCATTTCCTCTCCTCCCATCATCCTCAGGCACCCTTGGCTCCTTCAGCACAATCTCCTGGAAACAAAATCGGATCCTACAGTTGGGCCCACTAACGCTATCCCCGCCACCTATCTGGACCTGAATGAAGTGTTTTGTAAGAGACGCGCCACCCACCTGCCTTCTCATCGCACTTATGACCTGGCGATCGACCTTCAGCCGGGTTCTATCCCTCCCCGCGGCCATCTCTACTCACTCTCCACCACCGAGATGCAGGCAATGGAGGAATACGTATCCAATGCGCTCTGCCAAGGTACCATCCGGCCCTCCTCTTCGTCATGAAGAAGGGGGATGGTGGCCTACGCCCGTGTGTCGACTATTGGGGGCTTAACAAAGAACCAACACCCACTGCCTCTTACCAACTCTGCCCTGGACGCCTGACTAGACGCCTTTCTGGTGCCACCATTTTCACGAAGTTGTACCTCCGGAGCACCTGCAACTTGGTGCACAGAGAGGGTGATGAGTGGAAGATGGTCTTCATCACCCCTACTGGACATTATGAGAGCCTGGTTAGGACTTTGCAATGGACCCACAGTGTTCCATCAATGACGTTCTGAGAGACATGTTAGGCCGATGGGTCCTCGTCTACCTGGACGACATTTTCATCTACTCCCGCTCAATCAACGAACACATCCAGCATGTCAGAGCGGTACTTAAGAGATTGCTTGCCCATCAACTGTACTGTAAGTTGGAGAAGTGCGCTTTTCACAAGCACTCCACCACGTTCCTGGGTTTTGTCATCTCGTCCCAGGGTGGCCATGGACCCGCTGAAGCTGGAAGTTGTGCGTCATTGGCCCCTACCCAAGACACTTAAGCAACGTCAAAGGTATCTCGGGTTTTCAAACTTCTATCGTTGCTTTATCTGGGACTACAGTACAGTTGCAACTCCTTTAACCACCCTGACCCGACTATCTTCTCATCACTTCCACCTTAACTCTGCTGCCCTCTCCGCGTTTCATGAACTCTGCCACCGATTCACCACTGCCCCAATTCTCCTTCACCCAGACGCGACCAAGCCGTTCGTTGTGGAGGTGGACGCTTCTCCCAGCGAGGTTCAGACCAGAAGCTACACCCCTGTAGCTTCTTCTCCAAAAAATTGGATCCCACTCAGCAGCGATACGGAGTAGGGGACCACGAGCTGCTGGCCATAAAGTGGGCTTTGGAGGAATGGCGACACTGCCTCCAGGGTGCCAGAGAACCGTCGATCATCTGGACCGATCACCAAAATCTCATCACCATTCGGAGTCTAAAACAACTCAACCCAAGACAGGCGCGGTGGGCACTGTTCTTCGGACAGTACAATTTCCATCTGTACCACCACCCGGGGTCGAAGAACACCAAGGCCGACGCCCTCTCCTGACAGCATGAGGAAGACGTCCCCGAGCGGCTCCCTTAACAACTGTGTATCCTTAAGAAAACTACTTATCAGTGAGACTAATCAGGAAAAAAAAAAGTCTTCAATTTGTTGAACAACTTAACTTCAATAACACCTGATCTTTAAAAATCAACTGATAGCTTGTCTCCAACTTGAGGAAGAGACCCATCTCTATGTACAATCATTCACGAACACCACTTGCATATTACAGGAACCTGGATGGGAGTTATTGCCACATCCTCCATTCAGTCCTGACCTTGCTCTAAGCCATTCCTACATGTTTGGACCATTAAAGGAGTTCCTGGGAGGCCAGCATTTCAGACGTGAAGCAGGAAGTCAGACCCCTGAAAAACCATTCTACCTTGATGGTATCCAAGCACCAGTGAAATGCTGGAAGAGCATTAGGGTAGCAGGATATTACAGTATATAGAGAAATAAAGAGAGTTTTTACTCTCATGATTGTGTTGTAATTCTGCACGTTCTGATTAGACATCAGCGCCTCTTGTGTTTATCTTAGATGTGAAATGTTATTGTGAAATGATTCTTTAATGATCTTTGCAAAAACTCGAGCCCCGCCTTTCGGCAGAGTGATAAATAAGCGCGCGCACAGGCCTGACCCTCATTCCAACCTTTTCAGTGTCTGAGTCGGTTCATCATGTTTGTGCGGATCGGTCTCTTACTTTTCCTTGTGGCTGGTGAGTGTCTTACTGTAAATCTTGTAGATAAAATAAAGATCTGGGGAAAACATCTGTCAAAACATTAGCTTATGTTTTTTTTTTTTTTGTATACTCTGCAGTAGTACATGGAATAGTACATTGTCTAAAAATGTAAGAGGCAGTAATGATTTAATAAGAGGAAGTACAGACAAGTATCCTGTACCCATAGCCAGGGGTTATGAGCTTAACGCATCTAGATCGCTGTTTAGATTGGACAAGAATAATCTACAAAAAAAATCAATGTAAACGGATGCACTCTTGGTGCTTGCCAATGCACTGGTGTACAGTATACTGTATGTTGGTACGTAGTTTTTCGGCTGAAATAACTGTATTTCCACTGCTTCTTCCTAGCATTGACACAAGCAGCTGCTGGTAAAAACCCTGTGAATACAGTGGAGGTGAGTGGAAAAGCAATTTGTCTTTTCTGTTTGCCGTAGGTATCAGTATGCCGTAATGCAATGCCTGTTTGTTTTGACAGCCTGCCTGCGAAAAGTATGAGACCTCGGTGTGCAGACGGGATTATAGCCCTGTGTGCGGGGCTGATGGGAAGACCTATGCAAACGAGTGCACGTTCTGTTGGTACGTTCCTACAGCACCCAAGCCTGTTCTGTACATTTTTACATTTTACAGTTTCTATCAGGTTTCCTGGAAACAGCAAAAACTAGATACAGGACCAGGGTTGCAAACTTGTGCTCTACTGATCGCAACAAAAAAAAAAAAATTTTTTTAATCTTGCTTCTTGGATTCCTTATCTAACCCAGTTCTCCATTGCATCCATGGGGACCACCACTTTTTTCCGCCCCAGTTCTTGATACACATGAACTGGGTGGTCAAGGGCTCTACAGGTCTCAATTACCTGACCAAAGTGTGTTGAGAATGTGACAACAAAAAATTGTTTGGCTCAGGGGCTCTGGGGATTTTTTTTCACCAACTAATATGCCTTTCTTTTCAAAGGAACAAAACAAATACGTGAATATACAGTACGATCATATTTCATTTTTCAAGTGTGCATATTGCATTGTTCATCTTTTTTTTTTCTTCTACAGGCAGGTCAACACTTACATAGTGAAATATGGGCCATGTTGAAACACCACCACTTCAGCTGTGTTAAAAAGTTCAGCATATGTGCAAGCTGGAAATGTAATATGTGAAAAAACAGTCTTTTTTTGTCAAAAAAGTCTAATATGCAATTCCTCAAAAAAATGTTTCGCTTTTAATTCTATAATAAAAAAGTGAAGATTCCTGCTGCAGTGAATAAAGTATTCTGTCTGTGTTAATAATGAGTTACTGACCTCAACGCTTTTTAACCGTTTCTTCATGTCCATATTCGGTTCGGTACACAAGTGAAATGACATTTCTCTCTGCATGAGCCTTAATATTACAAAAAACATTTTTTTAATTGCCCTTAATTTGCCTGGGACAGGTGGATCTGGAGTTATTTTAAAAATGAAACTTAATATAAGTCTAAATACTCTATAGTGTGCAGTATAGAGGTAGTGATGCACAATTAATTAAATAAAGATTGAACTCACATTTCTAAACCGATAATCATAACAGGATGCAATTTATTACATAATAAATAATTAGTGGCATTTGTGCCATTATTTGCAGTTAACCTAGATAAATACATTAGAATACAAAATGGTATATTCCATAGCTGCATATTTCAGTTTATGGATTGACACCACACCTCGTGCCCTAAGTCTCCTGGGGTAGACCCCAGGCCACTGTGACCCTTTCTACAGCATAAAGCGGTATAGAAGATGAATGAATGAATGAATGAATGAATACATGTATACATACTATATAAATATAATAACCTTAATGTCAAAATAATCACAATGTGATTTTTTTTTATCAAATCGGACAGCCCTATTAAAAACTGTGAAGATCTTATTAGAAATTTGATCTTATAAGATCTTATCGAATTAGGAGTGACAAATTTGTGAGACCCCTAGAGGCAGTCATCTCCATGAGCAAGGCAAGATATTCCTGTTTTAGATAGTTAATGTATTTTTCTTTTTGTCACATTATGTAATTAGTGACAATCATTCATACAATATGTATATTCTCATCAAATGCACATATTATGTATTTAATGCTGCATATTGTTAATGCAAAAAATTACTTATATAAAAGCTCATGTTTCTGACCTATTATCTTAAGTAAAAATGTATAACCTGAAAGAAGAGTGAAGATTAAGGAAGCAAAACCTTATTTATCGCACAAACCCTGAAATATGCCTAGAACCCTTAGTCATGTGTTGATGGCAGGTTTATTAGTTTATAGAGGTGCTAATGGTGGCACGGTGGCTTGCACCTCAAGGTCCTGGGTTTGTGTGCATGGAGTTTATATGTTCTCCATGTGCTTGGTGGGTTTCTCCGGTTTCTTCTCACAGTCGAAAAACATGCAGATTAGGCTAACTGTTGCTTCCAAATTTCCTATAGTGTGTGAATGCTGACCGGAGGTCCTACCTGGTCCTACCAAATGTGAATAAACACAATGGTCACCACTGGACTCCATGGTCCCTAGTTGGTCTACAGAGATTCCTAGATGGATGGAGATGGAACAGTGCTAATAATAATAATAATAAAACAACTTTCGAAAACATTAAAATGCAAAACTCTGGCCTATTTGGAACACGTTTCTAGTGTTCTAGTGTTTTTGTGCTGTGTTGTTTAGTCTTTATGCCTCTACACTAACCTGATGTTTATATACAGTATCCTATTAAATGTGGAGAGGTTATGTGTGAAATTAAAAATGTGCAAGGGTTTCCTTAATAAAAGAATGCATTTATATACTGGTTATATACCATTTCACATTATCATACAACCATAATAATGAAATGAGCTTTCATACAAAAAATATAGTTTATGTATCTCCCTAAAATAAGGTCGTTGTCCATAAAGAAATGCCTTCAGATGACGCCTATCCTCAGATACAGTTTACCCAGTCAAGGGCAATAAATGTCCTCTCATCTTTTACTGTACAAATGAACAGATTTCCTTTATTATCCATTTTACACAACTGGAAACACATATATTTACTTTTAAAATACCAAACCAAAATAATTATTCAAGATTATTATCTCTTTACAACTTATTGTTAGTTCTATTGATTAAAAAGCCTCTCAGGGTCTTTCTGATAAAAGTCGTATATTCTATATATATCTCTGTTTATCAAATATGATTGTCAGGTTGGTAGGCGCTGCTTTTGAGACGAAGGTCACTAAAGGCACTAAAATGTCTGAGCAAGCATCAGACAAACCTGCTGTTCCGAACAACAATAATAATTATTTAGAAAAAAAAACAACAACAATCCACTGCTTCTGAACTGGGTAGGGAAAGGGAGGGAGGGAGGGTGGATTAGGGTTGGGCTTAGGTATAGAGAGAGAGGTTACGCTACAGGAGTCAAAGCTACAGAACAGTCCTGAAATGCTAACTCGGTTCAGAGTAGAAAGCCGTTTCTCAGCCGCTTGTCGAGTTCTGAGTCTTCTCATGGCCTGTACGTTTTGATCACGTCCTTGATGGGTCGCCGGCAGATCGGGCAGCCAGCGTTGATCTGTTTCTTGAGCTTGAGTCCACACTCGTGACAGAGACACATGTGTCCGCATGTGTAAATGACAGTGTCCACCTCTTGATCGAAGCACACGGTGCATTCGCTGCTCTTGGTGTTCAGTGGCATCTCTGTAAAGGACAGGCTGGGCGAGACGGGGGGGCTAAGAGGAGAGCTGGGGGCTGTTACTGAGCACACAAACACATAGATATCAGGATTTAGTTACAGTAGTAAATAAGTCATTGACAAGACATTACTGCTGTTCTGCAGCGCAAAATACTACTCAGTATCTGTGTACAGTATATGCATGTATTTGTATAGCTGGGCATATTGAGTTCAATTAACAAACACACACAGTCTTTACAGTTTTTTAACTACATTTTCATTACGTTTTAAAAATAAACCAATCCTCCAGCCGGCACAGTGGCATAGTGGTTAGCACTGTCACCTCGCACCTCCAGGGTTCAGGTTCAAATCCTGCCTCGGGTCTGAGTGTATCGAGTTTGAAAGTTCTCTAGGATTGGGTACCGAAACCTGGTATTAATATGGCATCGGTACCTACAGTATATAACCGGTATGTACTAGAACCGGATCAGAACCCTTAAATGCCTGAGCGATCAATTGACATATTGAAAAGAGAAAATGCACACACGTCAGAAATGTCTAAAAATACAAATCCAACTAATCGTTGTGGTAACAACCCAGCATGTGTGCAGTATTCACACCAGTGGCGGCTGGTGCAAAAAAAATTGGGGGGGGGGGGGCGCAAACAAAATTAAAATTAAACTTTTAATGCTCGCCTGTAAATAAACTTTTAATGCTCGCCTGTAAGCATCATTACGACTAGTATAAAATAAAGGCATGACTCTCATCACATCCAGTCAGCCAGCTCCGCTTGCCGTAAGAAGTGCTGGAAGACTCGTTGAGAATGGTCCAATCGCATGAGCCCAAATATTTAAAAACAATATTGATTCGCTAAGAACAAAAGTGGGAAGGTTCAGGGCGCACAGAGCTGCACCCGAAGGATGATTTGAAAAAAAAAAAAAAAAACAATCAGAGCTCAGCCTCAAGTCACATGCTTTTCAAAAAAGTACCTGTCTAGATAGACACTCGTTTGTCCGGCGCCCCGCGTACACGAACACAAATGAACATAATACAGTTTAGATTTTTTTTTTATTGCAAATAAATTATATTAAGAAATACAGCGGAATATTGTGACTAAATGACTTTTTCATTATTAAAATAAATAATTATTATGTTAAATAATGACATGTTAAAGGAGCACTCTTCTCTCTCTAACTTTAAGGGGGGGGGGGGCGTATTGACCGGCTGCCACTGATTCACACTTGCTCTGTTTAGCTAGCTAAGCTAAACACACTTTGCTAAATTATTGTAGTTGGGCTAGGTAGTATGAACATTTGTTGTTTTTTGTATTTACTTATATTGAATATATGCTTTGAACTTTAAATAAATAGTTTATTAAAATAGTTTTTTTTTTTTTTTTAAAGGTGTTTTTTAATGTTTAACACCATTTTTCTTTAAGTATTGGTTAAGGCACTGTTAAGGTACCCGTATCATTTTAAAAGTATTGATTGGGCACTGGTATCATAAAAAAACAAAATGATACCCAACCCTAATGTTCACAGGGAGATGTCCCCCCCACAGTCCAAAGACGTAGAGATTAGGCTAACTGGCATTCCTAAATTGCTTGTAGTATGTGTGTGTGTGTGTGTGTGTGTGTGTGTGTGTGTGTGTGTGCCCTGCGATGTATTGGCACCTCATCCAGGGTGTACTCGGCCTCGAGCCCTAAGTCTACTGGGATAGGCTCCAGGGCCCCCGCGACTTTGTATACGGGATAAAGAGGTATAGACAATCGGTGACTGAGCAATCTTTCTAAAAGTAAATGTGTTTGTACAGGACAGGGTGATCATGTGACAGGAGCTGAAACAATATGAAAATGAGTTCGAGAATTTCGAAGAATGTATAAATTCTTCGATATATAAATCATAATTCCCTGTTGAGTCTGGTTCCTCTCAAGGTTTCTTCCTATTGCCATCTCAGGGAGTTTTTCCTTGCCACTGTCGCCGTCACCCTTGGCTTGCTCATCAGGGACAATCTCATTATCTAGACACATTTTTCTTACACATATATACATTTCCATAAGTCTTCTTTTCATTTTCATTTCATTTCTGTGACGCTGCTTTGAGAGAATGACCATTGTTAAAAGCGCTATAGAAATAAAATTGAATTGAATTGAATAATTCATAATTATTTGGCAGAAGAGTTCAATTCTTCCTCTTTAAATCAAAAGCATGTATTGTTTAATTTGAACAAAAATATATATTTTTTAGCATTATACTTACACTAATTTTACCTTGCTACATGAAATGATTATAAAATCTTATCTATGTTAGTAAAACGTTTTAAACGCTTCCTTTTTGTCCTGAACAGAAGGTGATGAGGTCACTAAGGTGGAGGCTTAGCTACAAAGAGGAGTCTAGATGTATCAGATAGATTATTCTGAAATGAACACTCAGAGCGTTGTACGTTCACTCACCGAGGGAGGACTCAGAGGCAGATGAGGATCTATTGACACTAAAAGTCAGGTCAGAGTCGCTGTCGTCAGACGCTGTGCCATGGGATACAGAGGGGGACGTGGATGGACTTGCCTGCAGTGTTCCTTGAGAGTTGAGAAATGAGAGCGAGACAATTTAATTCATTGCGCAGGGGAAGATTGAGGTTTGGTATATACTGTACTTGTGTAAAACTGTTACGAGTTTTAGAGTGGGCGCACTAAACATCAAAATTCGAAAATGACAAAACAGGCTTATTTGGCCTGTTTTTCCTGTGTTTTTTTGTGGATACCATGGACCCCTCTTTTAATTAAAATCCATTTGATCAAATATGTTGTTCTAAGCACCACCTTACTAGACTGAACATAAAGGATGAAAATCAAGGACTAGATATTAAAGAAAGAAATCGGGATCCTATGAAATGGTGAGTCAGTGCTCCTCTTTGGCCTCCCAATCATAATAGAGAGACGCACATACTCAGATGAGGTCACACAAGCGTGTTATTTGCGCAACGTCGAGCCAGCTACTTAAGAGTTGGTGGCCCTAGCTAGATATTTAATATTATATATGAAGCAATTAAGATACACTATATGTGTACAAAAAACTTGTAGTGTATCGGTTTATTCTTCTTTTGTCTGAATGCAAACACTCAACAAATTAAACTTAAGAACTATTTACACTTTTCAAGCTTCAAAATCAATATGGTTTCGAAGAACGGTCAAAAGACTGTCTAACACCGAGTCCTTCCTTCCTTCTAATAAATCGAACACTAAACGGTTGCTACCGTAAACATATGAAATTGACCTATGACCTTTACGTGAGCCAATAGTCACAAGTATGTCACAAATAAGGTTACATTTACATCTACGTAATAATGAAGTCAAATACCACAGAGATCCACCCAAAATGTACTTTATGGCTCCAACACTCCAGCCCCTAATTGTCTATGCTTGGAGCATAACAATTACCTATCTTCAAACCCAAATGGAGCCTTAATAATTACTTTCTATCCCTCAAACCATCATTTGAAAGAAGACAGTTTCCATGAATTACAGTCTTTATGCAAAGTCTTAGTTTTCTTCTGTTTCTTGCAATGAGCAGAGTTTTGTTATCGGTCTTTCCAACTGACCGTCTTTGCCGCAACAGTGGCTGCAGTCAACTCCATTCTGGGGATTGTTATTTGTTTCAGTGGCGCGACTCTTGTTTTACCCACTACGAACGAACAGTCCTTTTCTCCATTCTCATTTGTGAGTAACAGGTAGGAGACTGTGCCATAGCCCACTTCACTTGCGTCGGCGAAATGATGCAATTGAGCAGACATGGTAGGACCAAAGTTGTCTGGCTTGAAACATCTCTTTACACTGAAGTTTGAAAATTGTTCTATGTCTTTTTGCCGCATTAACCACTTTTGTGCTTGCTTCTCTGGAATATTCTGATCCCAGGCCCACTTGTCTTGGCACAACTGTCTTAGGAGAAGCTTCGCTGGGAGAATACAGGGTGCTACCAGACCAAGAGGATCGTATATAGAGTTCGCCACAGAAAGTATTCCTCTTTTAGTAGGTCTTACTTGTACATTTATGGTAAATCCAAATGTATCTGTGTCTGTACGCCACCGTATACCGTGAGCTCTTTCGACTGGTAGATTGCTTTTGTTGAAATCTAAATCTTTGACTTGTGTGGTTCTTTCCTTGGCTGGCAAGGATAACAGGACAGCTCTGCTGTTGCTCACCCACTTTGTCAAGTGAAATCCACCCTTAGAGCACACTGATATCAGACTTCTTGTTAGTTCAATTGCGGCTTCCTCAGAAGCTACCAATTTCAAGCAATCGTCCATGTAAAAGTTTTGCAGAACAGTATCGACTGTTTCTGCTGTTGTCTCTGTTTTTGCATCTATTGCAGTCTTTCGTGATGCCAAGCATGAACAACTGGGAGAAGAAGTTGCTCTGAACAGATGCACCGTCATCCTTTATTCTGCAGTAGGCTTACTAAGATCTCCTTCAGGCCACCACAAAAATCTCAAAAGATCTGCATCAGCATCTGGGACTCTCACTTGGTAGAACATTGATGCAATACGCCAATGAGAGTGTTAGTCAGATCAGGTCCCTGCATTAGTTGCCTATTCAGTGAGAAGTTCTGGTAGGTGGCTGTGCAGTCGAAAACAACTCTAATTTTGTTCTTTTTAGGGTGATAGGCGCCATGGTGTGGGATATACCACACTCTGTCTGGGCGTTCTAGTTGTTCAGAAGGCACCTTTTCTGCATAGCCTTTGTTAATTATGTCGGACATGAAAGCTTTGTAATCTTCATAAAACTTTGGATTCTTATTGAGTTTACCTTCAAGTCCAATGGCTCTTTGCTCTGCCACGCATCTGTTGTTAGGGAGCTTGACAAGATCATTCTTGAAGGGTAGTCCTATACAATAATGTCCATCTTTATACTGGATTGATTGTTCAGCAGAATGCATGAATTTTCCTATCCTCTTGCGACATTTCTGGTTTGTCACTGTACTTGCGTTCAGGGAAATCTGCATTGAATTGCTCTACCAACAGCGTTTCAATGTCTACAGCCACAATCCTGTTCACAGTGAAACTTGAACCTTTCACCTGATCTGATTCTGTGTTTGCGTCAGTTCGTAAAGGCCCATTAACTATCCATCCCAATGCTGTCCTAATAGCATAAAGTCCATTTCCTTCGCTATTTATTACTTGCCATGGTTCTATTGCTTTGTGTACATTGGCACCAATAAGCACACCTATATCTGCCTTAAGAGGAGGAAGTTTAACCTGCTGCAGATAAGGCCATTTTCCTAAGTCTTTTTGTTGGGGGATATTCTCTTGTTCCACTGGGATCTCTTTCTGGGTAAACACTCTAGGAAGTTCTATGTAGTCCTCACACTCTAAGCCACATATTTCCAAGCCTGACAACATGTTGCTATGAACCAATTTCTCTTGTCCCATAGTACGAAGGAGAATCTCCGTCCTTCTGCCTTTCAAGTTCAAATCTCTCATTAAACCCTCTGTGCAAAAGGTTGCAGAACTTCCTGGGTCAATGAAGGCATATGTCTTTACAACTTTGTCACATTTCTTTGACTTAATCTTCACCGGGATTATGGCTAGGATACATTCACTGTTTCCGGCCCCAGTGTACCCACACGTTTCATGGTCTACCGAAGATAAGCTTGCTTGGAATTCATTCTCATCACTACTACTGTATCTGGTTCTTATTAGGAATGTGCAAAATACTTGGGTGCATTTTAAAACATTCTTGACAAGTAAGTCTTTTCTTGCAGTTTTTGCTTAAATGCCCCCGTGTGAGACATCCAAAGCATAGTCCCTTTGATTTCAAAAACTCAATTTTGTCCTTGTGTGCTTCCTCTTTAAACTTGAGACATGAATTCAAAGCATGGTTCTTTTTACAGAATGTACATGCTTCAGACACTATCTTATCACATTGAGGTTTTGTTTCTTTCTTTATCTCGACTTGTTTCATATGTTCGGTACAGACATTCGTGACAAAACTACTACCTTTGGAAATACCTTTTTTGTACTTCAAGTCAGGAGTCTGGCTTTTCCTCTCAGCGCTTGCACCGGTTGACTCTTGAACGTCTCCAAACAGTGGGTCATTTTTTATTTTGGCTTGACGATCAATATAATCCACTATGTCTGCAAACCTGGTTCTTCTGCCAGACCTTTCATAAATGTCATATGCAACATTTTTCCAACGCTCTCTCATCCTGTATGGGAGTTTGGAGATGACAACTCTCATGTTAGTAGGGTTGTCCATTTCAGCCATGTAATCCACATCCTGCATAGTGTTAAGGCATCCAGTCAAGAAAAGAGCAAACGTGTTCAGCATCTTTCCATCTTCTGTCTTGATCTGAGGCCATTTCAAAGCCTTTTCAATATACGCTGAAGCAATTCTAAGTTCATCACCATAATGATGTTGCAGTAATCTTCTTGCCTCTTTGTATCCTCTTTCTGCACTCATATGTCCACAACTCTTTACCAGGTCTTGTGGTTCACCGCTGGTATATTGCTCCAAATAGAACAGCTTGTCTTTATCATTCTCAGTCTTATTGTCAATAGCATTGTCAAAGGCTCGTAAGAACGATTTAAAGTTAATGGGGTCACCCTTGAAAACTGGAACATCTCTTTGCGGAAGCTGAGATAGATTTTGTTGCTTCAACATCATTTCCGTGATGTTATTTTGCCTTTTCATGGTTTGGAACGAGCTGTGGTCTGAATCTTCAGATTTAGCAGTATTCCGAGTGGCATGCATAGCTGTAGACGTTGGCTTTCGTCTGGTTACAGATTGACCACCAGAGGCTCCATCATCAGGATTTTCGTTTAGTCCCAGATTTATTGGATGCTTTGATTCCACAGAATCGTCATCGTCATATTCAGCATAAGCTTTGAGTTTTGCATCAGAAATAGCAATTGCTGTTTGTAGATCTAATTCCTCTAATTTAGCAGTATTTAGCTGTAGTTTAGTTTTCAAGTTCATCTCTTCTACTTGCAGGGCTTGCTTCGTCTTTAAAACAGCAGCTTTGGCCAGTAGAGCAGCTTTCTCTGCTTCTTCCTTCCTCCGTAGAACTGAACTTGATGTGCTGGCTGAAGATGCTACAGAACGTCCTGCTGACGACCTTGCTTTGCTCTTTTTTCTCACTGCTGATGCAACCTCAGAAACACTGTCACCTGGATCAATGTCCTCATCCTTTGCTGCATTGTTATCCTTTACAGTTTCAATCCACCGTACTGTGGCAAGAACAAAGTCACTTATTTTTGATGACTTGGGTTCAAACCAGACACGCTGATCATTCTCCCTTTCTTCATCCAGCAACAACTCCTGAATGCTGTTGTTTAATTCGATGAATTCCTGATACAACTTGGTAAGACTTGTAAGCGTTTGCTGTTCTATTACTTCAGCATTTTTATCATCTTCTTTTAGTTTATCAATCATTTTCATGTGAATGGTGATTTGAGCCATTCTTGACCTTCTCAAATTAATGAGCCTGTCCCGACGCTCCTCTAGCGCTTTATGGGCATACTTGACCGCCATCATTTGGTCACTCTTATCCGAGTCAGCTGTTGCGTCATCCATGTTTCAACAATGGTTTCGGGACGATGACTTTGCAGACTGCGCTGGCAATATTACTTTCAATAGTAGATAATATTTTAAACTGCAGAGACAAGTTTAAATATCCTAAATGACCAGATTATCACAGGAATTCCGTGCGCTGTTCTGACATACTTTCATCTTTCCCGATATTCCGCACGAGCACCTCTCTCGTTTCGCTTATCTTGTCATGTCCATGATACTTAAATCCTGTTCGATAACAAGTGTAGTATCAAAATTGGTCATCCAGTTTCCACTTCGCGTAGTTCCAATGCGAGAAGTCTTTTGACTTAATTGTAATGGCGATCTATGTTTTCCTGTTCTTCGCCATTTCTGTAAGGACTGGTACAAAGGATTTGACGCGTAAAACCACAAAACTTGTAGTGTATCTTATTCTTCTTTTGTCTGAATGCAAACACTCAACAAATTAAACTTAAGAACTATTTACACAAGCTTCAAAATCAATATGGTTTCGAAGAACGGTCAAAAGACTGTCTAACACCGAGTCCTTCCTTCCTTCTAATAAATCGAACACTAAACGGTTGCTACCGTAAACATATGAAATTTACCTATGACCTTTACGCGAGCCAATAGTCACAAATATGTCACAAATATGTCACAAATAAGGTTACATTTACATCTACGTAATAATGAAGTCAAATACCACAGAGATCCACCCAAAATGTACTTTATGGCTCCAACATAGTGTACATTAGATATTGTTAGTTAGCTTGAGGCTCTCTGTGTTTCTGTTAATGATATCATATCCTTTGTAAGATCTGACGCTGATTATGGTTTCACCACCTAACAAGTGGACATACTGTACATGAATTACTGTATGTGAACACACCAAGAATAATCACAGATTCTGTAATATTAGGTATTAAAGTCAACCAGAACTCAAAGTTTGGGATTTTATAGCACCAAATGTGGACCTTGCGTACAAAGAGAGAATATGTATCTAAAGTGCATTTACTTTTAGACCTTACTTGATTGATTAATTGATTATTATTATTAATAATAATAATATTATTGAAAAGAATACCAGAGTCAATACTGGATTGTTTCAGCTCTGCAGTGTCATATTGTTACTGTTATATATAGTTACATAACCCTATACGAAGTGAGTGTTCAGTTCATGCCCACAGTGGCGACCAGAGCTGCATCTCAATCCTTCTTTCCCTCAAGAATGCATCACACACTCATAAACAAAACTGGAAGTAGAATCACTTGCTTTCTGACTTTCGAACCATTCGCAGCATTTGCCTTAGGCACATCATCGTATATATACAGAGTTCAGAAGTGTGCGCCTTAGTCTCTGTGCATCTGCATCTGCTGCTCAAGGTGATTTCCATTCGTAAATCATTCTGAAGTAAACACTCGTCCCTACATTTTACGTATAGCTATAATGTACACGTTCTAACATACTCTGCCAGAAAATTAGCCCTGTGACATCAATGTTTACAGTTTAAATGCCAGGTTTTTTTTTTTCCTAGAAAGCCATGAACACCGAATATCCTACAGGACATGCCATTTGTTTAACTGCCTTTTCACCAGCATACCCTGTCGACTGATGTATCAGTCTGTGCGAGCGCATGGCCAGCCTACGCTGCATACAAATCACATAATTGGGCTCAGGGTTTTATTTCGCCGCAATAACACAGAGCAAAATAGCATCCCATAATAAGGCAGACTGAAGGATGAGCAAGGAGCTATTTCTGGGGGTATAAAAAGCCTTGGAGAAAACCAGCTTAATGAGGCAGGCCAGAAACGCCTTTTCTCCAGCGACAAGAGAACTGAATGACAGGAACAGGCAAATCCCTCTCACAGCAGAGCTCTATTTCAGAGCACTTAATAACCTGTCGAGCTATCCTGCACTAATATTTAACATTATGCCTAAAGGTTATTTTAAACTAAACGTAAAAGAAAATATTTTTCAAATGTTTGAATAAAGCTAAGATCACCTCGCACTGACACTTGCCTAATATCCTGAGTCGGTTGATGGCACCACGTAGAGCAAAGAAGGTCCACAGAGCCTGAGAGGAGTCGACACACAGCAGACGTCCACGCGCTACCCCGTTAATCCCAAGATGCACTTCTCCGTCGGGCAGAAGCCTGAAGCTCAGCACGTCACCAGGCGCGGGCGCAGGGAGCCCACGCTGCACCACCCAGTACTCCTTACGGTCTAGCAGAGCATCCGGCTCAGCAGGTAGCTCTGCAGCGTGCAGCGTGCCCGGGTCACATGAAGTCATGCCAAAAAGCAGCATGCCGAGGCAAGGCGGGCCCATGTGACTCACCTCCACAAACACAGTCTCACCGAGCCTCACGGGCCTGTCACTGAACACCAAAGTCCGCATGCCATCCGAAGTGTGGACGCAGGCCATCGCGCGGTCGCTGGACAGGAGCACGTCGCCGCCGCGCACCGGGTGGAATCTCAGGTCGAGATCAAGGGTGGAGGGAAGGCCATGGGATAACCTTCGAACACCGAAAGAGGATGAGGAGGAAGAGGAGGAACAGCACGGGCTTAGCTGCGAGGAGCTGCTCAGGTGCAAAGCGGCCATCTTGGCAGCCTGGTTGCTCTCTAACTGGTTGTTGCTGTAGTTGGCTGAGTCATGGTTGCTTGGAGGCAGGCAGGCACTGAGACGCGCCACGCTCAGGCAGCTTGTACTGTCGGCAAACGTGCTTTCTGGAAGAATGGAGAAAATCATCAGGTCAGGTATTACACTATCTGGTCAAATAAGAACCCTCCATGTGACACTTTCAATAAAAGTAAAATAAAAAACGTGTTTCTAAGATGTACTAACATCATAAGATACCACAGAGAAACTTCTCTATTAATCTGAATGGACGAGAGATTCTCTGCTGTGCCGTTTCCCCTAAAAGGCAATGTACAATGCATGCATCCTGTACTGTACAAAATGTCCAAAGGTTTTATGACAACTGTAATTCATCATACAGTCACCAGAGGGCTCTAATAAAACAGTAAAACTGCTTCTTTAATTTCCCAGTGAAATAGATCAGACAAGCGGATCAAGGTGCAGGCCCTGACTGACAAGCTAGACACAACATTCGCAAGGGTCTGGTTTTACTCAGTTGGCAGACTTGTGGCCTCCCAGGATATCAGTCCCAGCGAGGCTCTCTCTCTCTCTGTCTCTTTCTCTCCTGGGATCCACGGCGACTCTTACCAAATATGGCCACGCCGACCGACAGACAGAAGATAAATAATGAGACAGAGTGGATAGGAGAAGGAAAGAGTGCTGTTTGGCCTCCTACACTGTGTGTGTATTTTGCTTTGGGTGCAGGATATGAACCAGCACTGTACCACCCACACACTAAAGCCGCCCGCCTGTCAAGGCGTGATAGTGACCATCGGCACCTCTGTCATCATGACGTCTGTCCCTCTGGCATTCTGCCGTCCTCAGGGGCCTCTTTAAAGCGGTTTAGAGTTAGTGGAAATACATTCCTTAAACTGCTATCCTGATGCTGATTTTTTTTCCATGGGACCAGATTTACCGTAATACAGTAAGTATGGCTTTTTATGAACAGCTGTTAGCATTCATTCATTAGAAAATATGATATCTCGCAAGACACTGTTCTCTCCAGGTAATTTCTTGTCATGTTCTCCCCATGCTGTAAATATCCTGCTGTTTAATCACCTGGGCCACTAACCAAAAGTGTTTTAATGTTATTCTTTTTTGAATGTTGTAAGCAGATGTGAGATGTATACTTATTACACTTCTTGAGTGATGAAAAAGTAGTGTGTCCAAGCACTTACCAAGCAGTGTGACCTCCTGCGTGATGCCGTAGATGTCTATGATGGCCCAGAGTGGACGGGCGGTACTCAGGCCGCAGTGGAACAGTACAGCCTCACCGTCATTCACTGTGTAGAAGACACGGCCGTGCCGGTCAGCCCAGAAAGCCAGCACGTTGTCCTTTGCCGCCAGTCTCTCTGGCAGGGCCTTGGCCCAGTATCCGGGCCGTGCGACCAGGTCCGGGCAGGCGTATTTGGGGATGTCGGATGAGGCAAGCTCACCCGGGTCTAGACTGGTGAAGCCAAAGCGTAGTGCGCCACTCCAGCCTGAGTGCACCCCCGACAGGCGCAAGCGTACCTGCTCGTAAAGACGGATGGGCCTCTGGCTGAACGTCAGGCCATGGCAGAAGCTGTTCTTTCGCGTTGCACGTCGCAGCTGCGCATCCAGACGGATGTTTTTGCCCTTGGCGTGCGGGTGGAAGCGCGGACACTCCAAATTAACAGCCAGCGCAGATGATCGCCTCTCCACAGTCCCATGAGGAAGAATGTAGTACTGGCGATTAGCCACAGGGCGGTGCTGTAGGTTTGCATCTACTGGAGCAAAAAGAAAATTCATGCACAACGGCTTTTACATGATGAAATTGAGAAACTGTTATAAAAACATAGGGAATAGCAAAACATTAAAGAGTTATAGAATACATTTTATGCCCAATATTTATACTTAGTACTGTTACTGGACAGTTAAAAGGTCACAAATCACATGAGACTTGGTGGTGCTTTGCCAAATTGCCAAATGTTTTGTTTAGTAATAAACGACGCTGTAAAATCTAAGAGGTGCACCAGAGTTCACATATTACTCCCCCGCTATTAACAGGGATTAAATGCAATATTTTAATTCAGTGCCAGAATATGAAAACAAAGCTGAACGTTTTGTTAATAAGACATGACGTCAGCCACAAGAAGTAACAGCTGCTCCTTAGAGAAAACAATGCGTTTATGAGTCACACATCAATTACTGAAATCCCTAGAATCTCTCGAGACTCTGACCTATTAGTCCAAGTAGACTTTGCTGTATTTAAAGAGCATTATTCCTGTAACTCTCTTCCGATGGGGGGAAAATATGAAGGGGGGAAAAAGTTCCCACAACGTCCCATTCCTCCCTCTGACATCGCACACATTTGCTATTGCTGGCCAGATAAATATACCCCCCCAATCTCACTTTAATGGACAACATGAGGAGAACATTTGCCTTTGGCCATGATCTTGGTGGTTAACAGCATGGAAAAGGCTTTTACGCCTGGAACAATAGCATACCATCAGCGCCGCTAAAGGCCATGGACATGACAGCATTGACAGATCTCCCAGCAGCCAAGGCAAATATAGCCGTTTGAAAAAAAAAAAATCAGAGCGAGCCGCTAGCAGTTAGAATTGCGCTGTCCACTGTGAACAACTGGTCTTGAGCAAAACATAGATCGAGCTCTGACATCCATGCTGGGTGTGTCTATATGAAGAAATGCAGATCGAGTGTACTTATAGAAATATCCATGCAAATAAATTCCACACACATATATATAAAACATATATATATAACATATTCATATTATATAAATCTAAACAATAATGTGTTAAATAGTGCGCTGTATTCCCAAAACCAGAACAAAAAAAATGAGCAGTGACCCCAGTCTAGGCTCAACAGATCCCTGGGGCTTGCAGTGGTTCTGGTCTCGGGGAAAGCCCCTTAACTTGCTTCAGTGCTGAATCCTATTATCAGTGCTTTCCATCTCGGTGATGTTTTAATGTGATAACATTCTAAACCATGATCCTGCACAAATACCTCACTGGAAGCCCATCACTATAAATGGTCTGAGTGCTCCTATTGATCACGTTCTCACGATCATGATCTTGAATGTGCATTATACAACACTTAGTTCCAACCGACTGATCATGGATGAGAGGCACTCCACGAGTGGTAATAATAGACAACTATAGGTATCACTCTGTGTCAATATGTTCTATTAGTATATGAAACTATTAAGGACATTACCTGTCGGTCACAGTGTGAAAGTAGGCCGTTACAGTCTGCAGTACTGAGGAGAGAGCAGCTACCCGCCGGAACTCACATTCAAAAGCAGTCACGATGAATCGAATCGAATCCACCCAGGCTTGGTGATTATATCATTTCGGCTGGTCCCTCGTGATTCCCTTACCAACTGCTCCGTCTGTTGGACAAGCGATTGTACACCCTAGCGCAATAGATTTCCATTTAAAGCTACCGTATTAGAGATTTAACCCCAGTACCTGGAAGCCGGCGTATCTATTCTGAAGTGGAAATATAAAGAGAAACTTATGGGATCACCACCTCCGTGTTTTATTCTCCTCAACTTATGGCCACATAGTACCAGAAAGAATTTAAAACTACTTTCAACGCTGTTCACGTCCACTAACTGCTTGCTAACGGTCACCAGCGCCCTGTCGGTTAGTAAGTCTTGCTAGTCGCAAAAGGATATGTGTTGGAAGAGCAAAATAACTGTTTCAACAAATCTGTTGATAATAAATGGAACTGTTGTTTTGTATAAAAGCAACATTGCACTCGAGGTTGTGCTGTTGTGCTGGATATCAGCACTCCCTCTCGTGTGATATTGCTTAATTCATAGACAAAATTCTCATGTGCATGTACAGAAATGAACTTATTGTGAGAATTGTCCCTATGAAAGGCAGCAAGTTTCCTTTTTAAACTAAACTGAGCTCAATAAGAACAGAACACCCTTGTAGTGTCGGGAAAAAAAAAATCATACCAGGGTAGACTGATGACTAACGTATTACAGTTCTACCTGTACATCAGACTGGCTATGCCAGGTCTAGGGCCTCTAAAGCAATGGTTCTCAAAGTGGTATTTATGAGCATAGCCAGGGGTCTATATGAATCAAGTCTGACTCCAGTCAAGTTCCAGTCATGTTGTGTTCTGTTAGAGGAATAAGAAGCTCTGTTTCCAATAAACAGACAATAGAACTTAAATAGTGTCTTTGACATTTAACTAGTTGGATTATGTTTATTCATAATTTGCACTGTATGGAAAAGTGGGGTTAATTTTACAGTTAAAGGCATCCTAGGCTACAGAACGTTTGAGAACCCCTGTATGCAATTAAAAAAAACAAACAAATAAAATCTCGTTTGTACTGTAATGCCAGTCCTTCTCGAGCACCCGCCCAAATGTCTCATTATACAGTATACACTTACTGTATGTACTGTACATGCACATGGTTCAGGTCATAATCCTAGCATTGTCAGGTTTTCACTCACACAGTCACGTGTCAATGATGTTACCCAGCTAAGAAACAAAAAATGCACAGTAATGTTTCTCCTTCAGTACGAGTACATAAGCATTGAGCAGGTTAACTAAAATTCTTAGTTGATTATGTTGTTTAAAATCCTTTGAATAGCTTTTAAAACAGCTGTATACGGCAACTTTGAATCATATTACAACAGGATTTTCTCCCTTCCAACTCAATAGTGTTCCGGATTTCTTTAATGATTCTATCTCTTTTTAGTTTCATCTGATTCTTATGTACTGTAGTTTCTTAAAGAAATGCTAAAAAAAAAAAAAAAAAGAATGGTCCAAATATTATATAATGTCTGTTAATATTGGCTTTACATTCCTCTTTTTTTTTTTCAGTTTTCTTCAGTAAGCAAGAACACTTGATAAACATCTCAGTCTGCAGAGATGTTGTTTGGAGACCAAAGGTTTATTTCATAAATAGATCGGAGGTGCAAGGCAAAAAAAAAAAAAAAAAAACCCCACCAGTCGCCTCCTCACAAGCTGTGTGATTTAGGGCCCTTTTTCCGCCACTGTGTACAGGCGAAAGCGAAACGAGAGCCTTGAACTCCGCTTGTGAAACACAGCATGGTTTTGCTCACGTTCCAAATATAGATCTGCTTGATGTGGCGGCAAATCGGGACGGTGGCATTGTGGCTACAGTCCAGTTGTCGAACCTTACTCGAGTACATCCGCGAAAAGCCGTTTTGCGAATCTCACGGAGTCACCGAGTTCTACAGGAGTAACCACTGCAAGCTTTAACATGTTGTGTCGAAAAACTGGTTTTAAAACATAAAGAATAGTGAGCAGTCAAGGAACAACAGCAGGCCTTGTTATCACATGCCACGAAAGTCAAAATGACACTTGTTGTTACATTTCGTTGGCTACAGTTAGAGTAACTGAATGTTAACATGATGCAAAATATTGATTTGCATTTGCACTGCTGTACATGCTTTGCAATGTGTATGAAGATAAATCGCATTCCGTCTTCACCTAAAGTTGTATATTTTAATGACATGACAGATAATTGTCAGACGACTTGACTTTCTCGAAAGGAATATAACCGATTTCGCAAATGAAGGAACTGAAAAAAGCTGATTGCTCCATAGTTCACTTCCACATGGAGACAAAATTGACCACGGGACAACACTGAAGCAACAACAATAATTGTCATAAATGAATTGATTGAGCAAATGAACATAATTCAGTTGAATGTGCACGTATTATATACAACAATCAGGCTTGCCAGTTTTCTTCCCAATTTTTTTTACCAGGCTTGCCAGTTGTTAGATAATAGTGATGAAGTAATTAAGGGCTATTCCTATGTTTTGGAAATCTGCTTGAAACTGACCTCACATATTCCTAAATGATTCTTCTTTAAAAAATGATTAATAAACAGTGAATTGAAATGAGCATGCATGTGAAATCTGTGTTATTGGAGAAAACAAAATATCCATCCTTATCCTAACACCGTCACACCCACAGTTATGTCGGAATTATAAATCACTCTGCAGCTGGACTATGCACGTGCGAAGCATGACATAATGAAAGCTGTAGTCCAATGTTTCCTGTATCATAGTGCCTGGTCTGGTAATTAAAAGAAAGGGCATGTCACAGCAGAGACACCAGAAAGTGAGAAATCTCACTGGGTATACTTAAAAGATTTTTTTTGTATTCTTTCGAAAGGAAACGTCTGTGATAAGCTTTCCTCTGGGAATCAATGCACATTATGTAGGCTCATTCGGAATCCAGCACTGCAGTACTGCTTAACCCTACAAAATGGAAATAATTATCGTTCAATCATAATTTGTAATTTTCTCCTAATATAAATCATTGCATAAGTGGAATTGAATTAAATCTGTATTATTTCCACTAAGTGACTCCTAAACCATGATCGTGAGATCCTCATGAGGTTTTCACACAAAAAAAAAAACCTAAATAAATCCTACATTCTGTCTCAGCCATCAATTTTAATTTAAAACCCATCAAATCGAGCTCAAGAAATTACAGGATATCCATAACCAGAAATTAATTACCCATGAGTGATTCCTCTCTAGGCTCGTCCAAAACAAAACCCAAACATTCTTCTATTGTAATTCCCAAAAATTCACATCTGCTTATCATTGCGAATGTGGTGTTGCCAGTCACATAGTAAGTCACTTATTAGTCCTTTGTGCGTTGTGTAGAGCCATCAATCAAAAGTCATTGGGCAATATTAAATGCAATTTATCCATGCACAATTGATTACCGAACGATAGGAACGGCACACAACGGAACGCCTCTGCTCTATCCTTGAAACATAAATACTATTTGCTATGCTATTAATATACACCATCCTGTTATACTTACATGCACTCCAACTTGTAGTGGAGGCATTTTTAAGATCTGACCTAAATTTCTACTCTTACTTAATACATAATCATATTTCCATATGATATATTTAACACAAACATCTTTTAATATCGTCTTTACCATTTTCCTAATAAGCACTAATGCATCTTGGATTCATTTTCTCATATAAGGGTATTAATTATTACATAATTATATTACTGAAATCAAGATTCTGAATCAGATCAATCAAGTCACTTGAGTTTGCCTATGACAATCCAGAACATTGTCATTAGATTTCTTTGTCTCTCATGTAGCTTCTACAGTAGCAGGCCTTATATGAGGTTATGCGCCACAAGCAACATGAATCACAGAATCACAAGGATGTATTAGGGTAACAATAGCTGCTCTAAAAATACACGTAAAGGTAATTTAAGTGCTGGCAGCCGAACATACTTGTCAATAACATAAATAGACGGAAGAACAAGGACAGTCGGCTGCCATAAAAAGCCTGTGAAGTAATAACGTCTCGTGTTTTGTTGCGCATCATATGCTCTTTCAAAACCGCACGGAAAGTCAGACATCACATCAGGCCATACTTTATAGAAATAGAAAAAGACTCCTGCACATTAAAAACCTCTTACTACAGGACAATTCCTGGTTAGCCCACACAAGACAAGTCTGGGTACACAATTGGGTTGGCGGGGCGTATTTGAAGACCGAGCCAGGTTATTTCAAAAATCAATTAAATAATTTCTGATAACTTTTTACACACCCTGGCTAGTGCAAGCTCTTACTAAGTTATGTAGATCCCTTATAGTAAACCCAATTATGTCTTATGTCTTTCTTTACGATGTTTATCTTCGTGTGAACACAGCAAATTCATCATTACAAACACTTCGCAACACAGGCTCATTAATCCGCCATACAACATAAACATTTTATACGTATCTAAAAAAAGGAACATCTGGATACTGTGCGCTTATCCCGCGTTCTCAATGCACAAGGTGGAGAACAGCCAGTGCCAACCCATGGCAGGGTACAGGCGCATACACTGCTCATGCACCCAATCGTACATTACGGCCAACTTGGAAACACAAATCTCTGGACTGTGAGGAGAATCTGGAGGAAAACCCACAAAGCACGGGCAGAACATGGAAGCTGCATGCACACAGAGCGCAGCGGAGAATCGAACCCCCAACCCTGAAGGTGCGTGATAAGGAACTGAACCTATAGGAATTCTGGTACTGAATTATCACCTATAAGATTATCTACAATGCTTTCAGAATTACACTCCAGCTGGATTCATACAGTATATACACTGTAGGATTGAACACTGCTGGAGGTTGTGCATGGGTTTAACACTCAATAATCAACAGTCGGTGAGCCATCGCTGTCAGCTCTCATCTTCCTCATCCCACGCACTTATCCTGTCTCTCTCTCTCTCTCACACACACACACACAGTTCCCGATGCAAAAAAAAGCACAAGCGTAGAAACTAGGGCGCGCTCCTGCATGCACGCGCTCGCATTTCCCCCGTTCTACAATGCGTGTCACGCTCGTGCGTGTCCGTGTCTTTACCTGTAAGAGGTTTGGGCGCGCTGTTCCCCATTACTCCGAGCGATCGAGCTCCTCTCGTGACAAGTGGATCCTGCCTCTTCCGCGCGCTTCCATCTAGGAGTGAAGGTCACGAGCCGATCGGCGCACCGCTAACGCTAAGCGCGTGCTCATGAGGAGGCTGAGGAGCGCCGTGGCTTTCCTTCTCATCTTCATGTGCCAGTGTGGAGAAGAGCAGCTCTTCTCGCTCCGTTCACCCTTACTGGCGCACTGCCGCCGCCTCCTCCCCCGCACCTTCCCTTCAAATCTTTCTCACAACTTTAAAGCAATACGCACTGAGCAAGCACTGTGGAGCTGCACGGTGTCGGTTGTCATAAATGCATTATCATATAAATGAATAAATGAATGCACAGAAAAGCGCGAGCATTCACAGATACAGTCAGACTGTACAGTGCACAGAGTTAAAAAAAAATGGAAGTAATCCAATCTATTCTGCAAGAAAGTTAAAATCTGCCATGAATTACTACTATTACTTACTAGTGGTAATGGTAATAGTGCGGCAGCATGGTGGCGTAGTGGTCAACACTGTCTCCTTGCACCTCCATGGTTGAGGGTTCGATTTGGGTCTGTGTGCATGAAGTTTGCATGTTCTCTCCATGCTTGGTGGGTTTCCTCCAAGTACTCCAGTTTCCTCCCACAGTCCAAAGACATCCAGGTTAGCCAGAATTGTGTGTAAATGAGTGTGTGTATGAATTGGCACCACGTTCATGGTGTACCCCACCTCATGCCCGAAGTCTCCAGGCTGCCTCTGATCTTGTATACAAGATAGAAAAGCGGCATAGAAGATGAGTGATTGAATAGTCTACTGTGCATGAAAGTTGGGAGGTGGCAGTTAATACAATGTGCCATGAGTTACTAATACTATTACTACTAATGATAATAGGGCAGCAGCACGGTGGAATAGCGGTTAACACTGACACCTTGCACCTCCAAGGTTGGGTTCAATTCCCGTCTCGGGTCTGTGTGCATAGAGTTTGCATGTTTTCCCTGTGATTAGTTGGTTTCCTCTGGGTACTCTTCTTTCCTCCAACAATCCGAAGACATTCATTGCAGGTTGTTTTGTCTTCCCTGTAGTGTGTGCTTGGTATGTATGAGTGTGTGTGACCTTGTGCTGTGTGATGTGTTGGCACCCCATTGAGGGTATTCCCTGCCTAGTGCCTAGCTCCCTTGGATAGGCTCCAGACCCCCGCAGGATAAGCAGTATGAACAATGAACAAATTAATTCATTAATTGATAATAATAGTGCAAATGTGATTTAGTCCTTGATGCCAGCTCAAGTGCTACATAGAGATATGTATAGTGGCATTACATTACAGTTACACTACATGTTTATTTATTTAATACGCATGTCACTATGTCATTAAGCAGTAATATGATATACTGTATGTTGTTGTTAGTTTTTTCGGCTGCTGCCAACGAGGGGTCGCCAGAGCAGACCATCCGATCCGCATAGCAACTTGGTACAGGTATTATTCCGTTTGCCCGTCCTGATGCAACCCTCCCATTTTATCCAGGCATTGGATCAGCACGGCATCCAGTGGCTGTGGTTTGGGCACTGGGTGGGTTCTGAACCCAGGCCTCCTGCATGGACTACCACTGATCCACCAGTGCCCTATAATATAATAGACAGTACTGTATATGATCAAATACTTTTAACCAGATCCTGGAAATCTTACAGCACCACCATTATTATCATCCTAAATGTGTGGGACAACCCTGGAGCTGATGCAATAATGCTACCTGCTGAACCCACATCTAGTTCCGGCTTCTGTGAATTCATTGTGATATTCTACTTAGACCAAATCCGAAACACTAGACAATAATATCATCAAGTGATAGGAATAAATCAAATAGCAAATGTATCCTTGTTTTATACATAATTAGCTAGTGCCACTGCCACCTCCACCCGCCCCACAGCAAGCATGCCAAAAACATATTAATGATATGTGATCAGTTACTTTTTGCGGGATTGAGTGTTATGCCTGTGCTGCTCAGAAAATTTTGAATCTGCACTCCAAGTCATCTGCCCAGACGTGTCAGGCTGTTACATATGTCACAGCTGTTAAAGATACATCTGTCTGTCACATTCACCATAACCAGCATGGGTTGGCTTTGTGCTCCTTGCCCTGAAATTGCTAACAGCAGTGCCTTTTAATAGTTGGATTTCTGGAACGGAGACAAACCCCTACTAAGATCTACAGACCAGCAGTCTTTCAAGCAGAGAGCTCTAAAACACAATAGCTAACAATAACCTAAAGGGCAAATCATGATTGAGAAAAGTTACGTTTGAAGTTTTATGCTCTCCTAAAGCTTGTTAAGAATGGTGGACATTTTGGGGAATTACACAAGTCCTTTATGAGGAAATTCCCTGCTCCACACCCCAGCCCCCATCCCATCCTTCCTTGACTGCTGGGATCTTTTGCAAGCTGTTTCCTGTCTTCTGAGCTGAATCCCTTTCTGAAGAGCTCTGTCCAAACGGACCGGGCCCATCATTGCCGGCCACGAGCCAACGTCTGTCCAAACTGCCTGCAGGGAGTCTATGCTCACAATAAATCTAACATGTCACCTAGCATGCGTGCATAGACATTTAGAAGAGCAGTGGCCTTTTTCCGATTCTCTACTGGGGGCAAAGCAAAGCAACTCTCCAAAGACGTGAAAAAATTGGAAGAAAAGTAAAGAAAAGTTTAATTTCCTATTATTTTTCCCAATTCTAGCCTAGGGATAGAGTGTTGTCAGCACTGCGTGCAAATAGGTGGAAACCATTCTCTTTAAGCTTTCACTGTATATATTGGCAAAACACATTGTTATAAGTTAAACAAACCTTCCATTAGCAAAGATTTGAATTACTGTAAATATGTCAGCTGCTCCGAAATTCCAAGATTACAATGATGAAGTTGGCCCATTGAAGAGGTGACCTAGACAAATTTGCCAACAGCTTTGTGTTTATTGCATTTTTTTTTTTAAAGCAGCTGACAGTTTGCATGGACAAATGAAAGAAAGAAAAAGAAAGGAATAAGGGAAACTATTGTGCTCCTGCATTCTTTAACAAGAGAAGTTCTTCGCCATGGTTCGAAAAGAAAGGGTGGCAATCGCCATAGGGATTATACAGGAAGTACACGTAAGGCAGCGATTGTGACCGCAGTGTTGGTCATGATGTAAACAAACACTGCAGCTGTTTGTTTGTGCTGTACTACCAGTCTAACAGGATGTACGGTATATGATGCATGATAAGCTGCCCTTAAAGATCGGTGAGTGAAATAAAGAGGTTTCGGAGTCCTGACTCTGAGCACAGCAGCGCATCCAAATCAGCTCGTTAGACACACAGTAAAAATTACTGGCGATAAACGAACTTCAACAGAGTTGAATGGTTTCCTACAGAGGTTCATTTGATGGTTTTTAACTTCCCTGGCATTAGTTGAACAGTACACATACTCAATCACCACACTATAATGCTGAAAAGGAAAAAGGTCCATATTCCATGCTTGATAGAGGCCTGAACTTTAAGATTCATTAGTATCTGCTTTCCTGCTGGAACAGTTGATAGCACCACTGTAAACATGTGCGGAAGAATCTGATAGACAGGGGTCAAAATCCGTGTGAGTACAGTTCTCCGGATTTTACATTGTTAAAAAATGAAACTCAATTTCCAGTGCAACAGATGATATTCATTACTAACGAAGCACTATGCATTTCTCAGGGAACAAAGCTGTCAGAATGTGCTAGAAAGCTTGCCCTATCATATCGTCCT
Source organism: Clarias fuscus (assembly GCA_030347435.1). Lineage (NCBI taxonomy): Eukaryota > Metazoa > Chordata > Actinopteri > Siluriformes > Clariidae > Clarias > Clarias fuscus. The sequence goes on along the minus strand of CM059214.1, from coordinate 11,028,780 downwards.
TGGACAGCAAAGTGTTAGATTTGCTGTCTTCTGATTTCTGCTTGGTTTCCAAGGCACTCCTGAAATGCTAAGCAGATGGCCGATTGGGAGGATTGCATGTGGTTGTCTGAGTGGTGGGGAACTTTTGTCCAAAACCCCAACTAGCAGATCTAATGGCAAAGTGAGTCATAAGCACCCTCTGAGAGGACCGTTTTCATTAGACACATGTGCAAAAACCTCAAGTAGAATTTATTTTCTAAATCTAATTAGCAAAAGAAATCCATGCAGTATGACTTCATTTTGACTTGCTATTTGATCCCATTATTTTATTTTAAAAAAAGTACATATAGGACTCGTTTACTGACTGAACAAAAGCAAAGCAATGTGTTATCATTTCTATTACTAATGAGCAGTCGTTAATTGAAATACTGTCTGCATGAAACTCAACAATAGCATATCCATCCTATCTAATTCTTTAAAATAATTTTGACTTACATAAATAACATGGAAATCCGATTTTCCCCCTTTTTTTTGTTACGATGCTGAAATGAGAGCCGATATCCTATAATGAACCGATTCTGACATCCTCAGATGCACTTCTTGTGAGGGGAGACATGCGCTACAAAAAAGTAATGCGAACGATATCTGCTGCATTCATGTCATAAACTACATAACTGGATCAGATTGGAAAATATTTCCAATCTGATCCAGTACTCGTTTAGCAATAAAGGTCAGCATCAGCCCACAATACTGATTGAATCAATAGAGCAGCATACACAAAGTGTTGCAATGTGCTCTGAAGAAACTCGGTGCAGTGGGAGTTTCTTAGAAGTTGTACTATGAAGCCTGTTCAAGGAAAAAAAAAAAATCCATGAATAATTATAAAAACACACTGAAACAAGCAATAACACAGAAATGTACATTAAACGTCTTCATTGCCTATATTGGCTTACATGAATCAACATGAGATGACATGCTTGGCTCATTCGAGTTAAATCTTGGCTTGTAACACTTTTTAAACAACTGAAAACAGCCAATAAGTCTAGATGAAGCCTGACATAGTAAAAGAAGAAATATGGTTCCATGGCTGATACTGTAACAGGTCTCGGAACGGGGTTGTGTCTTTAACAGATGTAGACCACTGGCCTCATTTCCCCCAGCTGTGCTATTGTGCTTGCATTCTTTGGCAAGACAAACGGATGCACAGCTACCTAAGTTTAAGGAAATGCATGTAACCATTAAAAAGAAAATCAACAAATGTGTCCTGCTTTGTCTGAGGGACCACATATTGAGCAAAAAAATATGAATCTCATTTCATTACTTACGTTGGTTACAGACACAAACAAGGTTGTTTGTACAGTGTAGATAGAGATGACATAGAACATAAGGCTACACGCTTAGTCCAATGGGGAGCACCGGGATGCTAATGAGTCCTTCAATGTTATAATTAAGCATGTAAAAACCCAGAGTATAAATATTGTATAACTTCTAGCCTTTAAGAAACCGATTATGACAATGAAATAGACATTTAAAGTAATACTGAAATACAAACTGTCCAACAGGAAACAAAAACAAATACATTCACCTGCTACTTTAAAAGAAACAGCTGTACCCCTGCTCATGCATGCAATTATCCAGTGATCAAGAACAGGAATCTGAACCTACAGCGTGAGCGAGGTCAACAAAAAAACAATATGCACAGCTGAAGACTGGACAAACATGTTTTTTTTCCAGTCTTTAAATGACCACTGTAAGTAAGACTGTGCTCACTGTAGCCCCAGATTCCTGTTCTTGGCAATGTATATGGAAATCAATATAGAAAACTGATTTAAAAACAGTTTTCAAATAACAACACTGTACACTGTGGAGGGAAAATATATCTTAAATCTAGTCAAATACATTACTGTGCAAAAGTCTTGAGCCACCCCATCATTTCGTCATATTCAATGAAATGAAATGATGCAGATTTCAGAAACTGGGACAAAAGTTTTATATTCGAGAGGTTCCAAAGTGCTTAAAGATACTATTGAAAAACTGGTCTGTTCCAACCGCTGAGCATTCAGCATCATCAGTATACTAATCATCTGCACCTATTTCTCACTGGTTTAAGTTGGATGTTTTTATGCCTAAATGATCGGTCACTGCGTGACATAACTGAAACTGATGACTGATAATGAGAGCCAAAATCTTGTCGAAAATGAGAGCTCAAAAATCTACATGAAAAGCAATTAAGTATGAAAAGAAATGAAGAAATGAGGAGAGGCTCAAGGCTTTGTGTAGTACTGTATAACTCATTTATTTTTATTTAAGATTGAAAAAAAGCAATAATTATTCATCATTACAGATTATTAAGCCTATATCTAAACACATTTTTAAAAAGATATTAAGCATAAATTTTAAGCAATTTAAAAATATATATTTGTTTAAAATGAACAAAATCTTCTAATAGAACGAGAAAATGTCCGCTCAAAAAATTGTCAAATTTGTCTCAAAATAGTCTTAATAATCTCATATTTGTTTTGTTAAAATTTTATTTACAGAAACTGTAGATTATTTGGCTAGATTCGTGATATTTTCACTTGCTGTAAAAAAAAGCTATAACTGTGTTTTTGGGTTGGTTTATTTTATTTTTTTTTTTTTTGGTAATTACAAAGAAATGATTCTTGAAGGCATGAAGGCAAATTTCATGGATTTTGTCATGGGCCAAATAAAAACTCAAACAAATGTAAGAAGGGACTAGATTGAAAGGAGAACCTTCTCCAAAGAAAAACAAATAGCTGAGAACATTCGGTAAAAATAATTAAATGAGTGCATGAATGAATGAATGAATGAATAATAATAATAATAATAATAATAATAATAATAATAATAATAATATAGGTATCATATCATATAGATTCATCTTGTGAAACATTACACTGGGGGATTTGTATTTCTTCCATTAGAGCAGATAGATAGGGTTGACAGTTGCATGAACTTTCCCCCCAAATTCTTAATGTACTTTTTATAGTGAATCATGATTAATTTAAAATTACTGATTCAAAATTCAGTATCAGTACTTACAGGCCCATATCAAAGGCAGAAAATGCTGATAACGATCAATCCTATCCTAATTGTGTAACACGTGTAGTCTAAGAAATACAGAATTTCTTACAACTTAACGCATAAGTATATTATATGTGTAGCTTAACAGCAGCCACTTAAGTAACCAGAGCAACTAATTAGCTATTTGGCAATATTATACTGGAATTACAGTTGCACGTTTTGCATAGCCTTTTTCTTGCACGCTGATATTTGTTACTTGTTTGTGCGGTCATTCTCTAGCGTATTAGGGTATTTGGGCTGTAGAAACAGAAATAGAAATTACCTGTGTTTATTGTCATTATCTCATCTATAACCTTTTAAAAGCATGTTCAGAATGCCTGTTCACAAAGAAAAAAAAAAACAGCTGGAATTTTTGGTTGTCATAATGTTTTGCTGACGTTAATTTGGCAAGGTTAGGGACACTGGAACAATGTGGTTTTAAGTGTTTTTTTAAGTTATAATATCGCTGATGAAATGATGAAAGAACAACTTCAACTACATGACGATGAGATAAGGTGAACAAACGTCCCTAATACATTGTGGCAAAAATGAGTTCAAAACAATAATGACACCAAACCACTCGCCTGAGCACCGAGAGCGCTGCATGTTTATCGCTGGATCACTCTGGAAAATGCTTTCAAGGGTAGTAAATGAGAGCACATTATAAGAAAGCACCACAAAAATACCAGACAACAGCAATTTAAAACAGCCAAAAGTGAAAAAAATAATAATAATAATCCAGATTAGGTCTGAGATATGTTCTGTGAAACTGGACATGATACAGTTTGGATACTATGCAAACACCATATTAGAATGCAGTAATTTGGGAGATAAAATGCACATCACTCCAATATTTATGAAAGAAAATTAAACACATAGGTAAATTAGTGATAGGTTAGTTGTTAGAAATGTCTCGCTCTTTGTGCATGGAGGTTGCATGTTCTCGTACTTGCCGGGTTTCCTACGGGTACTCCAGTTTCCTCCCACAGTCCAAAGACATTCAGGTTTGGCTAATTAGTTCCCAAACTGCCCTTAGTGTGTGAATGACAATCGGCATCCCAACTTCTGGTCAGTAACTGCCATAGAAATTCCAGGGTGGGAAGTATTCACCAGCCAATGTGCCAGATGCCACATGGACAGACCAAAAAGTAAAAAATAAATTTGTAAAACATGCGACACACGTGCAATGTGAGGGGAAGCTGTTGTGAGGGGAAACATTGTCCCAATGTTTTATCGAAATTGTAAACCCTATTAGAAACTTAAGGGACTGTGGTCGGACTTTTGTGAATGGATGCTCATTGGCATAAATGCTCCAAATAAAGGTAGTAAAATGTTGTTATTTTGGTATTGTATTAGCAACCTTGTGTTCGGGTCATTCATTCAACGTCATTTAGCAGTCATTCTAACTTAAAGTTAAAGTTGCTGTTCGGTTATGTCTTCGAATGAACAAATAGTACAAACAGAAACTACAGTGCACAATCTTTAAAAAATATCTGTTGTCCAAAATGCCTGTGCATGGCTTAGATACATACCCAAAAAAGTCCCTTATAAAAATAAAAAAAGGGGAAGTCATTACAAGTTACATTGTAAAACAGAAAACTGTCAAATGTGTCAGATATGTACTCCTATAAAAACTAGTAAAAATATGAGACTAGTACAAAGCCGTTCAGTTCCATAAGTAATATAAAATCGACCGCTGTGATGGAGTGGCTCAGTGTTAAATATCAACTAATGAATATGTTAAAAGAAAACACAAGGCCATTTGACATCATTACATTTTACAGCTCAGTTCAGGAACCATTTGGAGCAATGGGGTACCAGCGTCAATGTTCAACTCTTAAAATGTGAATTCTTATTGGTGCCAAGGAGATGTGGTGTGGGGTGATATTCTCAAAAGTGTTATGTCAGCGGTTAGGAGCAGCTCTGCTGGATTTCTTGAGGTTAACCATTTGGTGCTACCATTCTCCTTCACTTCTTCATAATTCCCTAAACTAAGTTTAGTTTCCCCCAATCAGTGAAAAAGTGCATAGAGCATATCTCTTTGCAAAAAAAATGTTGATCATACTCTCAACATTAATGCATAAACATGAAGTAGTATTAGAGGAATAGGATACTTGTTGTTATAGGAAAATAACCACAAGTGCTACACTTTACATTACGTTGATTATTTTACAAAAGTGCACCACATATATATATATATATATATATATATATATATATATATATATATTTTTTTTTTTTTTTTTTTTTTTTTTTTTAAATTCAGTAAAATACATGTATGAAATCCTGAACTGCTGTATCCTTACATCACTTAAAATCTCAAAACAATGGAAACAGTTAGATTAGCTTATAATTTTGTCCAGTACATTTAAATATTGAACTTGGTTCAATAAAAGACAATGTGCCAGCATGTCATTAACTTTCTGCAAAGCTTCATTTTTAGTTTAGAACCTGAAGACAGGCCAGCAGTTGCTCTCCATAAGTGAAATATTGTTTAGATTAAAGGGATCTGGTTCTGGTAATACACCAGTCATTTAGGAGCAGGTTTGTTCTGGTCAAATGCTTAAAATGAAATAGGTTTATCAATCCAAAAAAAAAAAAAAAGATTTATACAAAAAAATCTTTAACTAGTGTCTTTATAATTTCTTAAAAACTAAATAAAATGTCACCAGTTATTTCTGACTGAGTAATCTGATTGAATGAGAGCTATTAACTGTATGTATCACTCCATGTCACAGGTGTTCTAATAACCGTTAATTACACTAACTGTCAGTCACCAGCAGGGGTAAAAGTAGGTTCGAACGGTCTGCAGTACTGGAAAGAGGGCAGCCTGCCAAAACCAACATTCAAAACCAGTCATGGAAGATGATAATATTTTGTCATCCTAAACAACATTTCTTTGCTTGATAATTGCTCATAATTCGTTCCAAAGTGCCTCTGAATCATCCGTGTTGTTCTCTTTATAGCTAACATGAGCTACAGCGCTAACTAGCTTCTAAACCAATGCTGAATCCCAAATCACTCTCTAGCCTTTTCAAGCGCACTACAAATACAAGTGGATTGTACCTAATTAATGCATTAGCTGTCTATTTAATGTTATGTGGTGTTGAACCTTGAAATTTAGACTAAAAGTACATTGAAAGACTACAAAGGCAAAAGAGCATGCACATAATGCGCGGTGTGGAGTTTCTTATGTCATCTGCATGCTGTTTTAAGTTCTACCTCCCATGAAGAATCACAAAACAGCACTGATGTTTCAGCTGCCTGACAAAGCCCTAAGGTCAAATGCCAGGAGACTGTAGACAAACCGAGACTACTACTGCTATTATTATCAACCAACTCTCTAAACAACATTTATGATTAGTATGACTTTTTAAACAGATCAGCGATCTTTCGTTGAACGAAAGGAAGTTTCTTAGTGCCGCGGGTTATTTCGAAGAATACGAGGACTTTCCTTTTAGCAATGGTGATGTTATTATATAACGGAATGACTGATGAAAGGTGTCAGTAGCTGAAAAGGACTGCGAGTGTCAATAATATAAGCAGTGAAGTGTAAATACGTACAATATGAGAACATGCATTGGTGTTGGATGCATTGATCCACTTTTTCCATATTTATATAAGATCAATATCTGAACTTGTTGTGCTGGCTGATGCAAAATATCAGGGTTGGGAGTACAAGGGACTAGCCGATTCGATATTATCACGATACCTAGGTGGCGATTCGATCTGTATTGCGATTCAAGAAGTATCACAATTTTATAAATATCTAGATTCTTTTTCGATTTTGTCACAATTTTAAACAAACAGTGCATGCCAGTGTATGAATAGTTTAGAACGCACCACCTGTAGCATTTTAGAGGAATTGCAATATTTTACCACCTCAAATGCAAAATGAATTAATACATCATTTCACCTAATTTGACGTTAGTCTGGCGATACATGAATTACCACAACAACAACAAAAAATCACATATTTTCCTCCATCTCTCCAAAATAATCACCGTTGTTTAAAATCCTGCACTCACACACGGACGCATAAGACTGGCACCTGTACAACCTGGCGGTCAACTGGATTTGACTTCCTTTGGTCAAGGTGCACCTACAGTATAAGATCCAACAAAAACAACTGACAGCCAACAACTTACAACATACACCACAGATCTCCGAGCTCACGTTAATGTTCTTCTGACTACCACAGACTGGAAAACACGCTGTAAAACTGCATGAGGTTCCAAATGTGTGAATGGTGACTGGGTACGTCGGGGGGGGGGGGGAACTTACCACAAAAAAAAAAAAAATATCGAGAAAAGTTATACTGTTGTTTCAGGGACCTCCGCTTCTGCAAACCAGTGGAATGTAGCCATGTGTTCTAAACAGGGCTTACACATTGTAAGATTTAATGAGAGCCACATGAATTTGAGATTAATGAGAGGTGAATTCAATCTTTCAGTAATCCAGTCAGAGGCCAGGCAACCCCGTTTGCCATGTCTGCAACATCTCATCATGCTGTAGGCTGTTTTAAAAAGTGAGTCAGCCTTTATTGCTTAAGAGCTCTGTGCCCTGTATGAAAGAAACCAAGGCATCTCTGCACAGTCACACACAAGTCTTTTTGGCGAAGATCCTATGAACCATAAGCATTTAGTCATTTGCTAGATGATTTAACCGAAAGTGACTTCACAAAAAAGGCATATTTGAAACCATGCATGTAGCTGTGTGATCGAGGGTTTTAATGCGTTACTCAACATTGGGTTTTTGAAAGTTCTGGGGTTTGAATTCTATTTGAACAATATACTGGTTAGTCATCAGTTCACTGCTGCCTTATACACTGATGTCTAATTACAGTCAGCCCCAGATATATCAGTACCCTTTAGTATTCAAAATAATAACCTAATAAACTATATAAAATAATAAACTAATCAAATAAATAAACTTGATTAGTTTATAATAAACTAATAACAAAATAATAATCATGGCCTATAGATATAAGATAGATATAATACTGAATACTGAACAGGCAGATCTGAATGGCCAGATTCTTGTTTATTTAAGGGTCCTGATACCTGAGCACTTCATGTGATTATCAGATAGCAATGGTAAGGTATCAGGGCCAAAACAAGACAAAGGCAAAGACAAAGTGACAGCAAGCGAAAGATCAAAGATCAAGACAATGACGAAGGCCAATGCCCCAGCTGAGGACTTCTAAAACAACTGGCATGATTGAGCAACAGACAGAGACATGCCATCAGTCTAGTATGTGCTCTCAGTCAGAAGTTAAACTGTAAAAAAACACATAAAATCACACATAAGCCTTAGTAAGGGTCAACTCGTCCAGAGAGGGCGAGAAAGTTTATTTTTAGTTTCCCAAGCCCTGTTCAGTCTCAAGGAGATGGCGGAGCTCTGTTTATGTTTTGTTTTCAGTCTTCTTTTTCCCAATTAATAATCCCACGCTATCTCCAAACGGGAAGGTCTTCCTGTGTATGTCATAAGTACTCTCACAGACTCCTGTTTTGTTGAACCCCTCAGAAGCCCTGCAGAAGGGCGCTTATAAGTAATACTACATCCCGTGATGCAGCTCTCTAACCCGCGCCATGTAACAGATATGAGCACCTTTCAAAGGGGCCAGATTGTGATGCAGAGCTTTGTAGCTACCAAAGCTGTTCTAACTGGTGAACAAATCATAATCACCCAAGGCGTGAGGAGCAAAAGGCTAGTCAATATGTGCCAATCCTTGACAAGAGTACCTGTAGTGTAAATTGCTGAAAAAACAAATTATATGATAGAATAGTGTCAAAACACAGTGCATCAGAGCGTTTGTCATTGTGCCCATTCTACAGTACAATGGGCACAGAACTGGACCATGAAGCAATGGAAGAAGGTAGCCTGGTCCAACAAATAATGTTTTCTTTACATCATTAGGACATCCAAGTGTAGTTGCATCAGCTACCTGAAGAAGGGATGCCACCAGAATGCACTATGGAATGAAGGCAAGCTGGTGGATGCTCTGTGTTAAACCACCTACCACTGTACTACCTACCTACTGTAAACATTGTTGCAGACCAAGTATACTCCTTCATGGCAACTGTATTACCTAATGGCAGTAGTCTTTTTAAACAGAATATTATGTCGTGCCACACTGTAAACATGGTTCAGGAATGGGTAAAGGAACATGACAGAGATCTTAATCCGATTGAGAATCTGTGGGATGTGTTGGACAAAAAGGTCATAATCCATGGAGGCTCCATCTCGCAACATACAGGACATAAAGAATCTGCTACTAATGGCTTGTTGCCAGATCCCAGAGCATACCTGCTGGATTTTTTGTGAAGTCAGTGTCTGGATGTTACAGAGCTATTTGGGTGGCAAAAGTGGGAATTAAACAATATTAGGCTAATCAGTGCATGTGCTAAGTAAAAAGCTATGATTGGGCATACGCACTTGTACTGTAGGACTTTTGAACATACTGTATACGATTTGTTCCTATTTTAAGAATGACATTTTCAAGTTAAATCACAACTGCTTAATAGGGATCAAATTTAAAAAATTAAGATTAGTCATCACAATGCATTTTCCCCCAAAACTTGTGTTGATTTAAATATACAGTACAAGTGTCATTATTACAGATTCAGCAATCTAGCAATTTGAACTGATGATTTAATTATCACAGTATAGGTACTCCAGGTTTGTCAAGTTGTCCAGGAGTCAAGTTTGCCGAATATCAGTTGGAGCCTACTAAATGGAATCATTCTGTATCTGATTTATACTGTATCTGAAGGCCACTGTATCAGTAATATTATTAAATCTCAAATTGTTGCCTTAATAATTAAAATAATTTCGCATCATCTAGAAGCCTGAGGTTGTTCTTGCTTATTAATCTTAAAATTATTGTTTTTTCTTCTAAAACGTTTGAATCTTTCATTTACAATGACATTGTGGTAATGACAGCTGTCTTAGAACACTGTTTCTTCAGCTAACTGAAAACGTCTCCATTGTTTGTAAAGCTTTTATCTTTGTAATTTAAATTCAAATTCAAATTCGAATTTTACTTGTCACATACACAACCATACAAAGTTTGATGTGCAGTGAAATGCTGTTCGTGAACTAAAAATGGAAAGATCTTGAAGGGTGCCAATAATTCTGGAATTGACCACATGAATCATCAGCAGTAAGTGAAGATCGTGAAAGTCTATTTTAAATACAACATTTGAGTGCTTCACTATATTGATGTTACTTCTCTCTCTCTCTCTCTTACATACACACACACACACACACACATACACACACAGCCATGCCCAGCTGCTCTGTCCTCTGTCAAGTGCTATTTTAATACCAGCTTTAAACTAGTCAAGCGAACCTTGTGGCATCTACTCTGCACAAGGTTAGCAACACCCTGTTGCCAAAGCAAATGGGCCCCCTGGAGAGACTGGCTACTGGGCTCGTCGTTGGGGTCGAGACATTATGAGCTGCTTTTGGCCTGCTGCTCCGGACACTGATTATTTACTGGCTCAGGATAGAACGATGAAAGACATTCATCTATTCATGTGCCGATAAACACGCGAGTGACTTCCCTCCTGACGTCTGACTTCATAATTCAATATAAATATAATATAAATATAAATAATAATATAAATCTGACCTAGTACAGTTCTCTTGTAAAAAATGAACTAAGACTTATTTTACATCACTGCCCTCATAATGCACCACATGTCAGATTTTTTACAACTAGAGAACCCAACTTGACAGGCTATAAAAAATCTGGATAAATTCAAACCCTGTCTTTTTATCTGCAATAAAATAAAAAGCATGTTTTCAGTCATCCAAAACATGTTCCATCAAACCATTAACAAATCCTCTTGCAAACCGCACTCAATATATAGACAGGAAAAAATAGACACATATTAAGAGCACACCTGTGTCCTATAGTCATATTTTTCTATAAATAGATCTATTTATGAACGGTGGTTCTCAGGCTGACTTTGAACGGGTCCTCTTGTGTTCACGCAAATCCTAGCCTTCCTTGAGCTTGCAGAAAAGCATGTATCCTTCCTGGGAGGAGGAAATCAAATCAGAGGCTGATCAGGTGAGAGAAAATGACCTAATAGCATCGAGTACCTGTTTATCCAAATCCAGACGCCTATTCATCCATCAAGTATCCATTTCTCCATCCAGGAAATACTTTCTCTGTGAATGGTAGAACGATGGATTCAAGGAGTGAGGTTTTCGACATTGTTTTCGCATACATTGCGAAAGGAAGATGAACAATCAACTGTCACATCATATGTAACGAATGTGCTGGGCGAGCACGTCGACACCTTTTTTCGTACACTAAATTAGAAAGAAAGGAAAGCCTGACCCTGCAGCCTCCGCCCTGGATTTGTTAAAGTGACACTGTGTTCACGTGTCTGTATTCACAGCTGTATTTTTAAGCAGCTTATTTTTCCACTACCCCTTACACCATTGTGGGGCACTATTTTTACACTCACAACAGTGCAGTTTGCCTTCGTACAGTGTCAGAAGCGATGGAAAATTTTAATTGTGCCTTTCTGTGTGAGTGATAAGAAAAGAAGTTCAGGGTTGACCTAGGGAGTGTGAGCGTGTGTTCTTGCAAGAACAGAGAGGGCTTTGAGAATTATCTGCCTGGGAAACGAAAGAGAGTCATCACAAAAGAATGCTTCGACATACTGAATAGTGCACCTGTAAAAAAAATAAATAAATAAAAAAAAGAGAGACGGGGCTCTTCGGCTCTAACGGTAACAGTTTGCTTTAAATAAAACCTTTGTTCTTAGTCAGAGAGCGCTCTGATGACCGATCAGTTTAATAAACAGCATTTCCACCACACAGACTATAACTGCTATATAATTTTATACATGAGAAGAACATTAGGGATTCTGATGTACAATGGTGGATAAAATACACATATCATGTACTGTACATCACCCTGTTACTATTACTCAAGTTAACATAGAAATCCTCCTGCGTTTTCACTTGAGCAAAAGTAAAAAAATTCCTCCTTTAAAATTACTTTATTATTAAAATACTGAGCTTGTATTAGCTTACAGTAGCCTTTGTCATAGTAATTCTCTCTCTCTCTCCCTCTCTCTGTGTTTCCCAACCTTTCTCCAACCAGCTCTGCTTCTGATTTCAAACATCTGCAACACCATCAAATCCCATATTTAGGCATAATTGTCATTAGGTTGCGATATTCCCGCTTCTAACACCATGCAACACCATAATGTAAAAATGTAAAAAAGTACAGCTGTAGTGAAGTAAAAGTAAAAAAAAGTATCCCATAGCCACAATCATCAATTCCTTGTGTGTTGGAGATAACTAATCAGTATAGCCAGTCTAGTGGATACAAAATAAACTTAGGGAAATCCCAAGCCATGTTTTTAAATGCCCCACAGAATGTTAAATTACAATGTCCCTTTTATATCACTGACTCTTGGTTTCTTTATTTGAGCATACACATAACCCCTGATTTAAAGGATTTGTTCTCCAAAACTTATTCACCCTTAACGACAAGACTCAAGCAGGATATGAACAAGTGGACTTCTTTGCCAATTTCCTTTTTTATGTGAAGAATTAACACAATTAAAATGAATGTGCTCCCCTGTTTACTTTATTTATTTCAGTGCATACCCTGTTATTTGAATCCTAACTTTTTTAAGGGTCTGAATACAGCCATCATTAAGTTTATTATGGAATAATAAAAAACCCAGGATTAAATTCACTTCTCTACTCAATCCAAAGGAGTGTGGAGGCGGATCTTTGCCCACCATACAGCTTTACTATTGGGCTGCTCAGATCAAACAAATGATTAGATGGCTTTCGAATGATACAGGCTCCCTGTGGGTCAGTATGGGATCCTTTGCATGTGCCCCGAGAACACTAACATCTCTTCCATTTATTAATAATTATAAGGAGATCCGGCCAGTAGTTGAAAATTTTTTGTTATTAAATACCCTTTTGGCTTGGGAAGATGTCAAAAAATATCTCCATTTCCACCTCCTCCGGACCTGGGTATAGAAAGGTATTTTTCATTTAGCCGGTTTATTTACAGATAATGTTGTCGAATCTTTCAAGACACTTAGAATGGATTATCAACTTCCTAGAACAGATTTTTTCAAATTTCTCCAGCTACATCATTTTATTCAATCTGAAATGAGACAGGGCAAAATCCGCTTTGGAATGTCTGATACTGAAAATCGTCTCCGTCTTCCGGGGGCGTTGAAGGGCCAGATTTCCTAACCGTATGGCTCCCTTTTATCAGAAACCTCTTCACCTTTGAATCCTCTAAGAAAGGTTTGGGGAAAGGATATGGGCCGATCATTCACTGATGATGAATGGCTCTCTATATGTGAAGAGGTCTACAGAACATATCTCACCCCTGTACGCCTACACAAAATGTATCCGAATGTATCTCAGCTGTGTTTTAAATGTAATTCAGAAATGGGAACATTGATGCATCTATTCTGGGAATGTAAGAAAATGTTAACTTTTTGGTATGAAGTGCATGACCTGGTTCAGAAACTTCTGGCCAGAAAATTCACTATGTCTCCAACTATAGACCTGCTAAATTGTAAATCTTATGGTCATCATCTCGTGTACCAATTTTAAAGACGTGTTTGGCACAAGTGGCTAATCTTCTCCCATTGGAAAAAACTTACGTATGAGTTAAGTTTTTAATCTATTCTAATCTGATCTGTTCTGGCAGATATGGGCCCCTATGTGGGATCTACTTGAACAATCATGACTCTTTCTTTCTTTTATGTTTTCTTTTACTGGACTGTTTTGCCCTTTGGTTTTTCCATGTTCACTCTTATATTAACAGATTATCATTTGTGTTTAAATGTTGTGGGTGTTGATTTTTTTTGTTGTTGTTGTTATTAAATATAAATAAATATATAATAAAAGTAATACAAAAGTAAAGCAAACTGTAAATGTACTTAGTCACCTTCCATCTCTGCTGATGAAGGCGGCCTCTACTCTTAAATCTCCAGTTCTGTTAACTGCAATTAATTTGATGAAAGCTCTGTATGAGTTAGTAGTAAATAATGGCACTAGAAACAATTGCATGATTTTTGGACTCATATGTTTATTAGTTCCCGAAATCCATCTTTCACAACTATGTAATATACTAGAGAGCATCTGTGATTATCTTGTGTCTTTGACATTTTCTCATTCGATGTGCTTCATATTAATTATTTATGTAAATATTCAAAAAGCATCAAATTAAAACAAACAATGCACTGATGAATGAGGCTGTTGATTGGACAGTTTTAGAATGGCCATGTTCAGTATATTTCAGGCAAAACTCCACATAAATTACTGACCATGCATACATTACCTGCAATAAATTGCAGTTAGATAATTTCACAGGTTCATACTTTAATTTTGATTTCTATACAACTAATTGTTATATTGATTGATTATATTAGTTTGTCAAGTCTAAAACACTAACTATACATGTCAAAGTCAAAAATTATATAATTTCACCTGTACATAAGGCTACTTAATGGAATGCAGAATTTTTGTTTTAAATAAACGTGTTTCTTTGACTTTTCAAACCTTTACAAAATCCATATCACTGAAGTCCTCAATGACGTCCTGCCTGTTCCATTAATCTGAATTTTACTCCTTTCACAATATCCTGTGCTGAACAGTACAAATTTGAATACACACACCATTAAACCCCTAATTACTGCAGTCCAATAAAGCTTTTGCCCAATATTTAGCTTTACTCTCCGATACTTTTCAGTGTTTAGCTTTTTCAGGTTACTGACCCAACACATGTAAAGTGAATAAAAAAGGTCATTTCGGTCCTCTAAAAATAACGAATCTTAACGTAGTGAGCACAAATTTCCGAGGACGTGAGAAGAAACACAATGCCTATTGTGTGAAATAACATTTAGTGATAGTGTGTTGTATATTTTCTAGGGTGAATCCCGTAACAACTTGCATATTGGCAGATGCGATCAGAAGCAAGGCCAGTGGAAACCCCAAGGCAGCTCACTTATTTTCTTTTGATTAGATCTGATTATTTTGGCTCCCTCATCCTAAGCTCCACTCCAACACAAACAGCATTGTGAAGGCGCCTTTTTCAGATTAGGTCAAAAAAGTCAGAGGAAGGCTCAGACATTTTTAGACAACGGTGAATGGGATTTTTTTTTTTCTTATTTTAGATTGAACTTTGGTTAATAGTCATGTTATTGGTATCAAAATCTAACTCAAGCAAGCTTCATGGTGGTTAGTTAACCTACTGAAACTCCTTGAACCACAGTGATGGGTCTAACAGGCAGTTCGCAGTTCACTCATTGCCAGTGCATTGTCTTTTCTCTCTCTCTCTCTCTCTCTCTCTCTCTGACAAATCTATCCGGAATAAAGGATGATGAGCCATCATCTCTAGACCACGGCATATCACGTAACCTTTCCCCAATGGAGCCTGAATTAACGGGAAAGGTTGGTCATTTTGCTTTTCACCTTTAGCCCCTGAGTTTCTACTGGCTTCCGTCCATCTGTGCCATTCTTTCCTCCTGCTTTCCGCCCCTCGCAGTGTGTAGAGACACTTCCCGTGGCCCTTCACTTCTGAAGAGGGGTCTGATACAGCACGAGTGCTGGCTGAGGAGGCTATTTCGAGAGCTGTAAATATGGCAGCTTCCTCCCTGATAGTGGAACTAATAACTCGAAGGATCCTTTTACATTATTAACAACCAGCTCAGTAGGCAGGCATATGCTCCTCGCTCAGTGTCTGTTTCAGCTGAACACGTGTCAGATGTAGTTCGTATTAAGATTGATGAGAGCTGAATTTAGTCCAAGGCATCATTCTCAATCCTGCATGCCTTATAACAGTCCTATGTAGTTAGGTTTGCTGTAAAACACACCATGTGTCCTCCATTTTTAGAACCACAAAAAAACAGAGTCCCTTTTGAACATGAAATCTTTTTGTACTGAAAGGAAGTTTAGTTTGAGATAAGAGAAGAGTGCATGGCTTGTGTACTAGCACACTTCCTTTCTGAACTTCTCTAAGCCAAAGTCACGTTCATTAACTTCCTGGTGATCCAAGACATCACCAAGTGCCGCTGTGTACATCTGCATCACGTTCCCCTGATCATAACACTGTGAATTTAATACACACCATGTGAACTGCTTGTAACTGGTGTATTGAGATGCAGATTCAACATATCACAAAGTAATTACTTGATCTTCTTGGGTAACATTCAAGGACTGTTGCAGATGTGAGTCATGTCTAGCTTGTCTAACAGGTCTGTTAGGAAAGCAAAGCCGAATCCTGGCCGCTCCCATATGAAAGCAAACAGAGCCGTACTCATCAAGAATCCAGGCCCCTTTAAATATTTAAGCGTTGTCAGCAAAGTGGTTTCGTTAACCGAACAAAGAATTTGAGTGTACATGACCATATAATGTGTGATATCGACCGTGGTTTAATACAGTGCTTTATTTCATTGTGATATTACATAATCATACATACGTATTTATTAGTCATTTAAGCACATTTCTACATTTTTATTGCCTGTTATTAAAAACTTTTTGGGGACAGAGATGAAAGGTAAGCTTTGCTTACTCTGTGTACCCATAAATGCAGAAAAGTACAAAATGTGATATAAAATATTATGGCGTAAGCAATAAAAATTCAACCCAATAAATTTCCCCACTGTGAGACGAATAAAGGTATATCTTATCTTATCTTATCTTATCTTATCTTATCTTAGAGAATCTATTAGTAATGGTGACTAGACTGGTCTTCAGTGTTAAAGCGTTTTAGAAATCAATTGATTTATAATGTATTAACTGATTATATTGCATAATATTTCTCCGTAGCTAACGTATCTATTAACTTGTTCACCACAAGAGGGCGCACCTGTAGTTGGCAGTCTAATTTTTTATTGAGGACAGAAAAACGAGAAGTATTTTCAAGAGCCTTTTAATTAAGTATTAATTAAATGTATTTAATTGTTTGTTTGTTTGTTTGTTTGTTTAAAGTATTTAGTTTTCATTAATTTGTCTCACAGAACAAATTTGTTGGGATTGTGCTGCTAGAACTATTTATATGAACGCAAAATGAGAGAAAAAAAAAATTGTGTTTTGTTATCATTAATCCCTAAATAAACTTCAGCACCACCAAGCTGCCACTTTTGGGCTCTTGAGCAATGCCATTTACCCACACCTGCTCATATGTATAATAAGATAAAATATAAGTTGTTCTGGATAAGATTGTCTGCCAGATGCCATATATGTAAATGTTTGCAAAAAAATAAAATAACTTTTAATTATCAGAATCAGAATCGGGTTTTATTCGCCAAGTATGTTGAGACACACAAGGAATTTGGTTCCGGCTGTTTGTAGCTCTCAGAGTACAGACAAACATAAAAACACTGTACAAGTAATTACACAGTAGTTACACAACGTTTTGCTTATGATTAAATATGATTAAATAAGGAGGGAGGACCCTGTGTATGTGCAGTATAGTGTACATAAGGGGATTGTAAAGTAGGGCAGGTAGCGCTGTGTGTATCATATGTACTATACTAGGTAGTGCAAAAACAAAGGAATATAGTAATATAGTAATGAAGTAATGTGCATGTAGGGAGTTTGATGTAGACATGGTGGTACACAGCAAAATCCTTAGTCTTGAATTAACACCCAGAGTGTTGATTTAACACTTTCAGAGTACATTCGTGACCATTAGGCCATATATAAACACTTGGGGTGTTAAATCAACACTGGGAATTTTGCAGTGTACTTTTATACTATCACACATGCTGGATGATCTACTTATCTTCTTAATGAGCGCATTTGTCCAATTATTTGGAGCTAGCCTTGAATACAAAATGGTACATTTAATAGGTAAACATGGCAGTTAAAATTGCAATAATAATATCTGTCAAAATATTTACAAAGTGTTGTTGTTTTGTTTTGTTTTGTTTTGTTTTGTTTTCAAATTATGCAGCCCTAGCCCTGCATCTAACACCTTCAGGAGGCTAGGAAATCAGTATATCTCATACTGTCACACTGCCTAACATTTACGATCCTAGTCACCATAATACACAGGATATCCAAGCTATGGCATTGTGCAAACATTGTGCAAACACCAATGGTGGTTTACCACATATTTTATCATTCTAACCATATTAGTAAAAACTATTACGGAATGATGGTTTTGTGCTATGTTAAAGAATCACAGATGCCATCTGCTGGATAATAGTGACAAGGCAAGTCAAACAACTACATTAATACTGCTTAGTCCAAAGTGCCAAATGCGCTGGGGACATACAAAAACAAGCATTAATACAAAAATGCGTGCACTTACATGACCCCTACATGAGAAAATAATGAAAAGCATAGTAATGATATACTTACAAAAGGCCAATGTCCCTATTACATTTAGTCGTGGTCGATGAAGTCAATAAAATAGAGGCGAGTGGCATTTCAGGGGTCAGATATCACGCTGGTATGTCATCGCAGTTTCTATTTTACTGTTCCCACAAACTGAAAGGTCCTGGGAACGGACAGCTCCAGCAATTCAGAAGCCAGTGGTTTAGTACCCTGGGAGTAATACTTCCTGTCCCACTCCAAAAATTTCTGGTACAACATTCCCAGTCTGAATAAACATTCCCATGATTTTCTTCAGACTTGAAGAAAATAAGAGATTTTAAAAAAACACTGTGAAAATATACGACTATACACCAATCAGCCATAACATTAAAACAACCTGCCTAATATTGTGTAAGTCCCTGTTGTGCTGCCAAAACAGCTCTGATCCACAGATACAGGGATTTCACAAGACCTCTAAAGATTGTCTAAAGCTTTGTATCTTGAGAGAGCTCGGCCAATCAGCTCTCTCTAGACCTCCGGCTGCGAGAGGTTACAGCACCACCCGGGATTCGAACTAGCGATCTCCGGATGATAGGGCGAGCGCTTTAACCACTGCGCCACTCGGAGGCCTTGTCTCAGGAGATTCGAAAGAAAATTATAGACAAGCATGTTAAAGGCAAAGGCTATAAGACCATTTCCTAGCAGCTAGATGTTCCTGTGACTACAGTTGCACATATTATTCAGAAATTTAAGATCCATGGGACTGTAGCCAACCTCCCTGGACGTGGCTGCAGGAGGAAAATTGATGACAAAGCAAAGAGACGGATAATCCGAATGGTAACAAAAGAGCCCAGAAAGACTTCTAAAGAGATCCAAGGTGAACTTCATGCTCAAGGAACATCAGTGTCAGATCGCACCATCCGTCGTTGTTTGAGCCAAAGTGGACTACATGGGAGACGACCAAGGAGGACACCATTGTTGAAAACAAATCATAAAAAAGCCAGACTGGAATATGCCAAACTACATGTTGACTTCTGGGAGAATGTCCTATGGACAGATGAGACAAAAATGGAACTTTTTGCCAAGGCACATCAGCTCTATGTTCACAGATGGAAAAATGAAGCATATGAAGAAAAGAACACTGTCCCTACTGTGAAACATGGAGGAGGCTCTGTTATGTTCTGGGGCTGCTTTGCTGCATCTGGCACAGGGTGTCTTGAATCTGTGCAGGGTACAATGAAATCTCAAGACTATCAAGGGATTCTAGAGAAAAATGTGCTGGCCAGTGTCAGAAAGCTGGGTCTCAGTCGCAGGTCATGGGTCTTGCAACAGGACAATGACCCAAAACACACAGCTAAAAACACCCAAAGAATGGCTAAGGGGAAAACATTGGACTATTCTAAAGTGGCCTTCTATGAGCCCTGACCTCAATCCTATTGAGCATCTTTAGAAGGAGCTGAAACATGCTGTCTGGAAAAGGCACCCTTCAAACCGGAAACAACTGGAGCAGCTTGCTCATGAGGAGTGGCCCAAAATACCTGCAGAGAGGTGCAGAAGTCTCATTGAGAGTTACAGGAATCGTTTGATTGCAGTGATTGCCTCAAAAGGTTGTGCAACAAACTATTAAGTTAGGGGTACCATCATTTTTGTCCAGGCCTGTTCCATGAGTTCATTTTTTTTTTAAATAATTCCGTTGAAGCAATGTCTGACTTTCATTGGTTAATATTAATAGAATTCTTATTTATTATTACATTTGTCAGATTAAAATTATTTATGTGACCATTGTGAGTTTTTCTTTCATTGACCGAAGGGTACCAACAATTTTGTCCACGTGTGTATGTGTAACTTATAAAGTTATAATGTCAACAGTTAACATGCTAGTTAGGAATAAACAATAATATCCTAGAATTTAAGTATAGTAAATGAGGTCTCACTCCATTTTCTTTATTCCAATAACTAATCCTTTGCGTTGCTATTACTATATACCATAACTTACTTTTCAACTCCCCATTATAATTGGGCTTTTAATCCATGTACTGTACATTACACAGAGGCATGAACTACACAATGATTACAATGCAAGAACTTAATGCAAACATAAATATCTCTAGAATGTCAAGCACAACAGAGTATAATAAATACACAGCCGCGGAGAGTCATAGGGATACCCAGATGACATATAAATCATGTAAATAATACTGTTACAGTTTCATAACTCACTTTCCAGTCTGCAACCGCAGGGTCTTGCTTGCAGTGCTGTGTGCATTTAGAAAGTCTAACATGTGTCCTTGCTATTTTTGTAGATGACCGAGTTCACAAAGCTAACCGGTTGCAATATCAGGGCCAGATTTAAAGCTTTGGGGGCCCCGGGGTACTTCAGGTTTGATGGGCCCCACGTACAAAGGCATTCAAGTGTAAAGAATAATAACAATTTTTGTTTAAAAAAAAAAAGGATATTATTAATAGGTCATGCACAAATGCACACACAATTGTAGACTACCTTCCACAAGGTAAGAGTAAGAAAAACACACAAATCTGTTGCTACCTTGACTGCTGTTTGTAGTGTAAGGATAGGCCTGTACATGAGATAGAGTTTTGCACAATAACACAACATTTTATCTTCACATATCCCGTTGAATTTTGTGTGCTCGGGCTCATCTTGATTCCTCTTCCTATGTTGTTAGTATATAAATAATAAAGCCTCTAGTATACCAAAGCAGAGACATACTATCTGCCATCCCTCCTTTTGACATATGGTTCTTAGCATGTGTCAATTTTGCATAATGAGGAAACAGGAGAAACAAAAGACTGCAGGCAAAATATTGCCTCCCAAGATATAGTTTAAAAAAAGAAACAATTTTGTGAACAAATTATATTGTTGTATTAGGGGAAAGAGGGCTTTATGGCAAGAAGGGCCCTTTTGGCACTGATCTGGTACTGATCTGGTACTGATATTGCACTAAGCTGGAACTGAGCTGGCACTAATCCAGTACTAATCTGGTACTGATATGGGACTGACAAATATAAGCATACCCATATGGACTGAATTAATATCCTCTTATCACATCTAAAATCTAAGTATTAAATTCATATACGTTTAATTAAACTGTATTTCCCAGATGATTTTTTTATGCCAGAGCTTTTTCTTATGGGTAAACAAGCAGAACTAACCTTGCCGGATGGAGACCTGACACTCCGCTCTGTACGCTTGACTGGAGGAGATCAGCTGCTGGGGAAACAGCGCCGATGACTCGTTGTTCCCCATCGCGAGGGTTTTTCTCACAAGCAAATGGTCCGCTGCAGCACCGAAACCCCTCAGCCTGCTTTTTTTTTTTTTTTTTTCAAAGCTGTCACATTCCCGACACCCACTGAGGGCAAGAAGACTCACGTGACGCTGAGGGCAAACAGAAAAATCCCGCCCGCGTGCGTTTGAAATGATAAAACAGGGCACACGTGCTCGAGTTGTGCTCATCCACCCAATGACGTGACAGAGCGCGAGCTGAGCCGCAGGCGGGAAACACGGGTCCGCCTCTCTAACGGCACTGAGCTGACAAAGTCGCAGGCGACATTACAGCTGACTACAGGACACTCAATAAATACTTCATAACTAAATTACAGACCCGTTGAGGTGGAATCTGTTTTATTAATGTGTTTGACATGAAACAGTGTAACTTTAACCCACGAGCTATGAGCCCATGCTTTATTGAATTTATGACCTATAATGACCCTAAGCAAACACGTTCAATAAATAATTACATTTATTACGCATCTTATATACAGATATACTCGCAGTCAAGTCCATGGACTGGACAAATTGTGATGTCTAAACAACTAGGTCAGAGCAACTCCAAAACTGCAGCTGTTGTGGGAAGTTTCCTGGCCTGCAGTGGTTAGAACCTACCACAAGTGATCCATGAAAGGTTTATGCTGGTTCCAATACAAAGGTGTGAGAACATACATGTCATTACTTTTTTGGTGGCAGTGGGTGCACTCAAAATTAGGCGAGTGGTCATAATGTTATGGCTGGTGTAAATAAATATGATGAAGCCCAAAGTTTATTAAATTTAATGAGAAATAATAATCATAAGAAATAGTTGACTATGATATATAGACGAGGCGGCACGGTGGTGTAGTGGTTAGCACTGTCGCCTTGCACCGCCAGCGTCCAGGTTTGATCCCCGGCCAGGCTCGATTCCCGTCATGTTCTCCCCGTGCTTGGTGGGTTTCCTTCGGGTACTCCGGTTTCCTCCCACAGTCCAGGTAGTAGGTTAATTGGCGTTCCCAAAAAATTGCCCGTAGTGTGTGTGTCTGTGCTCTGCGATGGATTGGCACCCTGTCCAGGGTGTACCCTGCCATGTGCCCTAAGTCTCCTGGGATAGGCTCCTGAGTAAGTGATATATAGACGGGCTAATCCAACTCTAGTTGTTATAAAATCAATTCAAAACGTTGCCACAAGGGGTCGCTGTTCACAAACATTATAAATGCTCTCGAACGCAACAGATCCAGCGTCCTGCCGCTTCTGCTTTCTTTGTCTTACTGTCTTTGTCTTACTGTCACTCTCAATCATTTTCACACCTTTTTTGTTCAGTGTCTTTTGTCTATAATATGTCGTTTCTTTGCTCTCTCTCTCTCTCTCTCACACACACACACACACACTTACGCACAATTTTTTATTCCGTTTATCTTTTGTCTATCCCTTGACATTTACTTGCTCTCTCTCTCGCTCTCTCTTACCTGTTTCGAAAAAATCTGTCTGTCTCTCAGGGTATTTCACTCAGCCCACTCATTTCCCTTACAAAGAAAGAAATCCTAAATTAATGTTTTTTTAATGATTTTCATTAATAAATAATACATTTAATACACAATATTAGTTATTCCTGTCAGAAAAAAAGCTTAGAAATATGTTTAAGTTTGTCCTAAAATTATGTAATTAACTGAGGGGGTAAAATTTGTTTCATAGTTCCCATCATGATTACAATATATATATATATATTTTTTTTTTTTATTATTTATTTATTTATTTATTTATTTATTTATTTTTATTTTTTTTTAAATAAGGGAAGGATAATCTCACAGTGTGAGTCATAAAGACGTGCTCTCTCTGACAATGGAAAGTAGTCTGTCTTAAAAAGGATCACGTGATCCTTTTTCCATATGACTTTTAATACTATATAATGGTAACTTGATTTGTGTTTAAATTCTGAAAACAGTTCACCACAATTTTGTTTGTTTGTTTGTTTGATTTGATTAATTGAGGTAACTAAATTCATGAATGAAAATCAAAAGGAAAAGTTCTCTGTTATTCCGAAGGAAGAGAATATATCATAGTTATAAGTGCTGGTTAATTTTTCTCAAACATTATGGGGTACTGTACAGTTTTGGGGTACAATATTATAATATAATACAACTATCCAAATATTGGGCAGATGTGTACCATCATGTTTATTTGTTAATTTGTGGCTATAAATCAGTGTTGTCAATATATTAATATTTCAATTATAAAGGATGAAAGGATAAAAGTCCCTCACAATGATACACTACAAAGTAAATATTATTTTGCCTATCATGATTTTATATCTATTCATTACAAGTCACTTATTGTTTGAACTTTAATAGCTAATATTGCTGTTTTACTGTTCATTCTATAACTATATTAATAGTTGATCATGATATCCACCACCATTACACATATAATTTTGTTGAATAAAACCAAATGCTGTATATAAAATTATTCAGTCCAGCATTGAAAGGTTTGTAGATTTCTGCTTTTTCTCCATTTTCTCCATTTTCAAATAAGGAGCAATAGTGATCAGTGATTTTAAGCATTTAAGCTGAACTGAGACTGACCTTTCAGTTTGGTTGTTTTGCATATGCTAAATTTGTTTCTTACCACATTTTAAGCCACAATCCATATTTGTAAAATGCTATTTCTGTGGTTATTATTCCCAAAACAAGAAGTCTAAAAAAATAGGGCTGACATTATAATACAAATAACAGTGAATTAAAGTAATTTATAAGACAGAACATTTCTTAAATCAGAAAACTATGACATTTAAACACAGCAAAAATAACTCAGATTAACATAATTTAAGCAATCATATCATGACAAGATAAGGTCTTGTCAGATTTGAGTATTTAATGCTTTATTACTCAGCATAAGCCTTTTACCCTTATTTGTCAGCCCAAATACAAATATCTAATGCTTTCTTGTAGAGTAACTGACCTATGGCCAGATTGGTTTAGTAATCCACTCATCCAGGCTCTCTTATCTCATTACATTAAAGATAAAACACTTTATCATATTATAGTCAGATAGATTTAAAGACAGATTAGATAAAGATGTGAAAACCTAGGGTGTCAACATAACACCAAAACACCTTTACTATCTAAATACAATGCCAATTACTATGGCTTGGAACACTTTGATGATAGGAAGTCTGGCTGGTTGAGTTAAAGGTCATTGACCACTTCCTTCCATTCTATGGGTGTGAACAGTATTGCTTAGTGCAGATGAGCTGGGAAATATACGGCGCATATTCTTATGACACTTGACCTTTAATTTAAACTCTTTATTCATTCAAGAGGAGCTGGATGTGTGTAGGATTGTGTTTCGGTATGATTATTACTTTTTTTTTTTGCTTCTTTTCCTGTTAGCAAGAGAACTGTCAACTGAACCAGCCAAACACTGTTTTAAGATGGCCCTGATTTTTTTTCCATTTATTTATCAGTCACATAAATCACATATGAATCAACTAGATCATGGTTAGTTTTTCTCCTAACTGTAGATGAAATGCATGAATAGTGTGTAAATACAACACATATACCGAAAGCCAGGATGAGACAGTCACAGGGTTGTCAGAATCTTGAGCCTGGGTGGTATTTGTTCTGTTGTCCGAGACTAGTGGAGGAAAACAGGCTGAGCCACTCTTTTAAGAGACACCACAGATCAGAGTGATGGGGCAGGAGAAAACATATGCCTAAACCTAAACTCAATGACCCAAAACACCGGAGGAGGTCCACAACAGAATGGTTTCGGAAAAACAAAATCCTTCTTTTGGAGTGGCCAAGTCAGAGCCTCAACCCAATAGAGATGCTATGGAGTGACTTGAAGAGAGCCATACACATGAGACGTCCAAAGAACATGACAGAGCTAAAGCAGTTATGCCAGGAAGAATGGGCTAAAATTTCTCCTAACCGATTGGCTATTGGAAGTGCCTGGTTGTAGTTATTGCCACCAAGGGGTGTCGACCAGTTATTAATTCCGAGGGTTAACTTACTTTTTACGCTATCATTTTGAATGCTGAATGAATGTGTGTTCAATAAAGACATGAATTATCAGAATCTCTGATGATTCCATAAATATGTATGATTTACTATAAATTAAATTCTATTTAACAAAATAAATATCGAGTCTAAGAACAGGCCAGGTTAAACAAATAGGTTCAAATATATTTAAATATGTTTCCTCTAGTATTCCATTTAGTTTGTTTATTACTTCATGTTCTAAATCTACTTGTAAATTAACTGTTAATTAATATTTTACACTCCACTTCAAGTTGTTGTTACATCTGTGCATTAATCGAACCACTTTGTCACTATTAGAAAATCCCCTCTTTAGTGCTCATAATTCTAGTGCATGTTGCAGTTGAGTGAAAAATAACCAACAAATTGAAATTTGTTTATAAAGAAGGCAAATGAATAACGAAATGTGCCACAGCACTGGGTCCTGGGGTCAAGTCTGCGCAGTGTTTCCCACGTTCTCGACATGTCTGCATGTATGAAGAAGAAACCTTCATCTGTCACACGTACATTAAAGCACTTTTAAATTCCTTCTTTCACATATCCCAGCTTTTTTTGGAAACTAGTGTCAGAGTACATAGTCAGCCATCATACAGCGTGCCTGGAGCAGAGATAGTTAAGGGCCTTACTCAGTGGCCCAACATTCTGATTACTATTTTAGGCACATTATATTTTTCAATACCCACAACTTTGATGAGGATCAGATCACATTTTATGATGAATTAATGCAAAAAAAAACAAACATGAAATTCCAAAAGATTCATAGACTTTTTCTTGCCATTGTAGATCACCTTCTGTAATTTCAGCGTGGACATTTCGGTGCACAGAAAGTTCACTAAGTCATAATCAGCTGGCTGCTGTCACTGCCGGGCTAATTTGCAAAAAAGAGAATAAATGAGCTTCTCTGCCAACCCAGAATGGCTTTAGAAAAGCCCTGTATGGCCGAACATTAAGAGCACTATAGTTGTCACACTTTT
Organism: Clarias fuscus; assembly: GCA_030347435.1. Classification (NCBI taxonomy): domain Eukaryota; kingdom Metazoa; phylum Chordata; class Actinopteri; order Siluriformes; family Clariidae; genus Clarias; species Clarias fuscus. The sequence continues at coordinate 11,002,111 of CM059214.1, read as the reverse complement.
CCCAAACGCCTTGCAGCTGCTCCTATTGTGCTCAGGGAAGTGTCTGGCCAAGTGCTCACCCAAGACCCCCTGACACGGATCAGAGCAAGCTCACTGAGACCCTGTGCCTTTGACAATGGAGGACATTGATAATGATTCTATACAGCACGACACCACCAAGAAGAAATTCCAGCGCAAACAGGGTTGAGTGCCGCTACATATGGCCTAGTCAGTTTGAATGTGAAAGGGCCAGGCTGTTTCCCACATACATTTCACCACTGACTGCACCCTAAAGGCTTCTGACCAGCTGAGAGTATTTACTAAGCAACTCAGACACAAGGTTCAAATATCTGTAGGTTAGAATAATAATAATAATAATAATAATAAATCAAGGTGTTAATAAATATTAAGGAAATAAATCTCTGATGATTCCATAAATTTATATGATTTACTAGAAGCATATAAAGTCTATTTAACAAAATAAATCTTGAGTCTAAGATCATGCCAGGGTAAATAAACATGTTTAAATATATTCTTTTTAGCAAGTTTATTACTTTATGTTCTAAATCTTCTTGTTTAAATGAAATGTTAATTCATATTTTACACTCCACTACAAGTTGTTGTCACGTCTGTGCATTAATCTAACCGCTTAGTCACTATAAACAAAATCCCCCCACTAATGTTCATAATTTTAGTGCACATTGCAGTGGAGTGAAAAATAGTATACAATTCGCTATTTGTTTATAAAGACAGCAACTAAATAACGAAATGTGGGCAGCATTGCCACCGCACTGGGTCCTGGGGTCAAGCCTGAGCAGTGTTTCCCACGTTCTCGCCACGTCTGCATGGAAGAAGAAACCTTCATTTGTCACACATACATTAAAGCATTGTTAAATTCATTCCTTCAAATATCCCAGCTTGATTGGGAGCTAGAGTCGGAGTACATGGTCAGCCTTTATACAGTGTGCCGGGAGCAGACATAGTTAAGAGCCTCGCTTGGTGGGGCTCGAACCACCAACCTTCGTGGCAACCATTTATTGCTTATTTTGCAAATTTACAGGTACTGCCTGAATGATTATTTAAAATGGATCATACATCGGAATGTATGTATGTATGACACAGATTCACACAATTCACACAGATTTGTTTGAGCTGAAGGATGCAGGGGTGTGTGTGTGTGTGTGTGTGTGTGTGTAGGTTTTTAGTGTAAACTTCTGTTCAGTAACCCAGGACCATAGCTATCGAACATCACATCAACTGCCCCAAAACCAATCTGCACTTCCAAACTTTAAATTGCATCTTTTTTTATTATTATTATTATTATTATTATTATTATTATTATTATTAAGATTTTAGATAATTTGGGATTTATATAATTTTCACTATTACTACTTTACTACATTCTAAGCATTTGTTAACAGTAACAAAAATAACATCTTTGAAGAAATACACAATTTACTTTGTTTTTAAAGTGTTAAGGTTTTTTATTTTAATGCCACTAATTATATTTATTTGGTTCTTTCTTTTATAATGCAAGACTATGTTTCAGTATTGAGTAATAAACCTGTTGAGACATTAGTTTTATTATCAGACTCGTGGATCTCATGTTCAGAGTTGCATCCACGTGTGCTGAATGCGTCAGAGTGCTAATCTGATCACAATCTGACGAACTAAGAAAGTCAAACCTACATCAACCTTCAGGATCTGATGCTTATTAATATATATTTAAATTTAGCAATCGGTTTAGGTTGTTTAAATGATTTTGCTGGTATAGTAACTCTTCCTCTAAACAAAGGGACAACTCAGTATAGTCTGCATCACAAGTGATGCATTTGTGAACCCAACTCTCGTTTCCTCATTTCAGGTTTGCTCTGCTGTACCCATTTTTGTCAGTGGTCACAGTTGATGTTCTCTCACTGCATATACACAGTTTTTTACCAATAGTGTCATCTCTGTAAACAATCTGTAAACATTTTGTAGGATGTGGTCTGCACACCTCCTTCGTCAAGAACTCACTGACAGAGGAATAACAGTTACTGCATGTGCAATTTGAACAACTTAGTTCAGTTAATTAAAATTATGCAGTGAATTGCATTATTTTCTGTAAAGCCCTTATATTTATGAATACAATAATAGCAAAATGCTGTACCAAGCATCATCTATTATGGGTAACAACTGCACTGCTTAAATCATTTATTTATTCTAATGAATTAAATAGCTATCATCCCCTGCTTTAATGTAATCTTTTTTATATAATAAAATATATACAATATATATTTAATTTTTAAAAAATTCCCACTCTACGCAAAGTTAGAATGTTTTATATTAAGCTTTTGTGTTTCTTGAAAATTTATGACGACACAAGTGATTTGCATGTATACAAAACATTTTATTTGTCAGTATCAAAAACATATCACAAAAGGCGTAAAAAATATACCATATGAAATATATTAATTTAGCAAATAAATATCACATATTGAAATGATCAGTCTCATGAAAGTCACTCCCATTAGCACTGGTTGTGACTCTTACAGGACCGGCAACATTACACACACTTGAGGTATTTCGTGTTTGTTTACAAGTAAACAAACATTCTGATAGGCTGGATGAAGGGCTGAAAGGCAAAGGCCCTTGAGTGAGCCATGTGTTTCTCCTTCATTGTCTTAAGGCAGAATGAGTCTATCCAGACATCAAGATTATAATTACATTCATTGTTCAGAAAACCAGGAAAACAAATAAACAAACCACAGAGGGGACATTTAGTCAGGTTAGCACCATAGAGTCTAGCAACTTGCAGTCACCTCAGAGTATGTGTTTATGATAACCACAAATAAAGAGGACTCTACCTGAGAAAACTATAATACCGGGTGTTTTATCATGTGCCAGTGCACAAAACAGAAGGCCAATGATTATCAGTTGCAAGGCTTAAATTGCAGTGACTGCAGAAGCCAGACATTCAGGAACCTCACATTAGCTCCAACAAACATCACGCATTCACACTCTGATGAATGCCTACCCTCTTTAGCTCAGTCAACAGGAGTGTTTTCAAAACAAAGGCCGTCTGGAGGAAAAGGCTGGACCAGCCACTTATTCTTACCCAGAATTACATTGATACACTATTGAATGACAAGCACAATTTTAATTGTCCAGCAATTAAAACTACCACAGTCATCATGTGAATCAACAAGACCTGGGGCCAGTCTGTGTTTTGGAATCTAACGTTTGGGTAAAAATATTTCAGAAATTACAGTTATCTGGACCTCCTATTACTATACATTTGAAATATGAACATCACGTCCTACAATAACAAAGAAGTCCTGTCAGCAAGTTGGTGAAGGAGTGATAGGACTATGATGGGACAGGAAAGACAGTGGACTGGCACCAGCATGTACAGGAATGGAGACAGGAAAGTTGAAAACAGTGCCATTCTTGCTGAGTGCCGGGCTGCTAGCCTCCGATGAGCAGGTGGATGTGGCGAGCACCTGTGACTCGAACTGCAGCAGCTGGCCCATAAAGCTGAAGTTGGGCGAGATGATGCTGCGGCGCTGCTTGACGAACTCGAAAGCTTCGTCCAACTTGACGCGGTTGGTACGCATGAGGTAGGCCAGACATATGGTAGCTGAACGCGAGATGCCCGCCTGGCAGTGCACGAAGACACGGCCACCTTTGTTTCTCACAGAGTCTGCACAAAAGAAACACAAGAGGTCATTTTAAATTATCACATTTTCTCAAAGTTTGTATGTACACAATTGGGTCAATGATGGAAAGTGACCCTGAGCTGAAAATGGCTAATGGGGACTTTTCTCTGTTCTTAGCTGCCACCCTCCAATTTCAATTGCAAATCCAAAGCCTGCACTATTGCTAACAGGGGGGGGGGGGTTGACTCATTAATAAAACAGGAAGAAGTTAATAAAGGGTTGAGAGTGGGTGTTGGGGTAACAGTCCCTTCTGTGACAGGTCTGAATACACAATAGGAGTGGCCACCACCAACCCCCCACTCTGCGAGAATCTAATCCGGGAGGAAGGCAAACTCAGCGGCAGAGAAACACAGCTTTTGTTTGTGTAGAACAAAGGAAGACAAGAATGCTAAGTTGAACCCCTAAAAAGCAGATTCAGCCATGGCCTGCTGCTTTCTATGAAAAGAGAGCTCCTCTTTAAATAAGATGATGTAAGCCGTTGTGACTGTCAAGCTTGGTCCATCCAGCTGGTCGTTTCGGAGGGAACTTTTGAAAATTTGAATTCAGGGAGGGGGAGGGCTGGGGTTGCCTGCCAAAGTCTGTATACACTAACATCTGCTCTTGTTTTGGCAAAGACTGGGAAGTGATAGCAGATAAACCAAAATACAAATCTTACCGATAAATTCGATCGCCTCGTTAAACCAGGAGCTAATGTCCGCTTTGTGGTTGTCTTCAACTGGAATGCTCTTGTACTGATAATGGTCCTCAAAATGATTGGGGCAGTTGGCAGAAACATTTATGAGTGCTGTGATGCCCAGCATGTCCAGCATGTCTTTACGGGAGGCATGGTAGGCACTTCCGAGATACAGAAAGGGCAGGATTTCCACTGGGCCACCCTGAAGGAGCAGGACAACAAATCATTAAAATCTTGAACGTGAGTGAGTTATATATAGTTATATATATATATAGTTATATATAGTTATATATACACGTACACACACTCCATAGGCCTTACCTGATCATACAGAGGAGTAGTGCATGTGTTGCAGCCCGTTTCAGCACTGTCAGGAGGGCAGTTGGCACTCAGGGGCAAACTCAGGCCCTGTGGAGGGGGCGCTTTGGTACACATTTCAGGGAACTCCGATGAAAAGGTGTCGAAGCCACCTAAGATAGTAACACAAAGTGGAAAGAGGTGTTTAATTACAGTGTATCAACAGCTGAAGTAAACACTTGACTGTCACCATAGAAGGACACTGAACCATAAATAGCCGGCACTGTTTTGGTTACCGCGTACCTTTCAGAAAGACGATGTTCACTCCGCCAGGGTTGTTACGACTCAAAGCGGTCACGGCCAACATCAGAGTTCCGTCTTTCTTCACTTGGTTGAAGTCTAAGCTCCGGTCATCGAGCAGCACCACGGTGCGGTACTCCCCGGAGAGCAGCTTGCTCCGCGTGTCCTCATTGGGAACAATGTGCTCGAGCCCGAGCCCGCCTCGCGCCCGCCGCCGCACTATGGCGCTGAAGCGCACGTTAGTCGAGCCGCAGATGTGAGACGAGCTAAACGAGAAGAACGACCGGCAGTCCAAAACAAGACACCCGGGCTCCGTTCCCTCCAAAAGCGTCCGGAGAGAGCCACAGTCGATGTTCGGGACCTCCATTATGACCATAGTAGGACGACGGACAAGACGGGACAACTCTAAATACATAAAGTGACGTGAAAATTTATAAATATAAATCCGAAACCGTGTGCTCGCTCAAAAAATAAAACAATTCCTGAATGTGGCGGTTTTTTCTTTTTTTATTGTCCCTCGTCGACAATCAGTTCGTTGATCCGAGTCGTTTTTCCGTTGTTTCTTTCTGCTCTAATGTCTTCGAGGGGCTCATTTATATCACCAGCGTCCTGACCGCGAGCCGTTGACGTCAGAAGCGCCGCCCATTCTGGCAAAGTGCCCGCGCGCCCACGTCATCCACAGTTCAACGGGCGGCTCCCTGACACACAGCGGAGTAGATGAGTTCAAGCGCTCTCATCAATCCCGCCTTCATTTTACTAAAGCAATAAAAACATGAAGAGGATAATGACATTTGATCAATGTCAAAGTGTTTATATAAATGTATACACGTGGTAGCGACAATTACCAAACAACTCAATTCGATTCAATAAAAAATTATTTGTAAAGTTCTTTTAACAATTGTCATAGTCCAAAGCAGCTTTACAGAATCAAAGAAATGATAGAAAGAGTATGAAATTTTTGAGAAAATATGTGTGAATCAAAAATAATCAGATTGTCTCTGATGAGCAAGCCGAGGATGACGGTGGCAGGGAAAAACTCACAGAGATGTCAATAGGAAGAAACCTTGAGAGGAACCAGACTCAACAGGGAACCTTTGCTCATTTGGGTGATAACAGATAACTGGAAGTTCAATATAACAGAAGATGTGGTAAGTTAAGTTAAGTTAAGTTAATATGGAGTCCAGGTTGTTATTGGAGGCTATAACAACAAAATCAGTACTACTACTTCTACTACTACTATTACTACCACCACTACTTACTCACTCATTATCTCTACCATTTTAGAGTCGTAGGGGGGTCTGGAGCTTATCCCAGGAGACTTAGGGCACAAGACGGGGTACACCCTGGATGGCGTGCCAATCCATCACAGGATACATACACTCACACTCTCGTTCACACACTATGGGCATTTTGTAAACACAAGTAGCCTTTGGACTGTGGGAGGAAACCAGAGTACCTGTAGGAAACCCACGCAAGCACTCCATGCAAACTCCATGCACACAGACCCTGAGGTGGGAATTGAACCCTGGAGATGCCAGGCGACAGTGCGAACCACTGCACCACCATGCTGCCAACTACTACTACTACTATTAATAATAATAACAACAACAATAACAACCATCATCATAAGTATTTTTAGGTATGATGGCTCAGGAGATAGCACTGTTGCCTTGGCTGACATTAGTGCATGATAGAATGTGTAAGTGCGTGTGTGTGCCTGTGCCCTGCCATGGGTTGGGTTTTCACCCCTTCCATGGTGTTCCCTGCCTTGTGCCCCGAGTTTCCTGAGATCGGCTCCAGCCTGCCTCGTGACCCTATACAGGATAGACGTGTTGGAAAATGTCCGAATAAATTTATTTATAGTAAATATTTCAAAAGGAAGCGGGACGTGAGAGCTGACCTTTCTCTCTCCATACGGTTGTGCTCTATCCAGTTGAGGAATTTTTCAAATTTTCCATGATGTTATTGTTTTTATTCTCCTCCTTGATCTGAAGAATAACAAGGTAATTAGGCGAGTGAATACCTGTCACGGCACTCATAAAAGTTTATACTTTGTTTTTATTGTACAGGCCTATGCAGTGTGTAATGCGGCGAGAGCAAAGGCTAACCATAAAAGTTAATCACTGTATAGAAACTGGAGGTCTGGTAAATTTCCATCAGCAGAAAACACCTCACAGGTTCAGCTGCAAGGGGATCACAGTGACTATTTGTTTCAAGGGGCTGAAAAATGCTTAAGTTAGTGAGCAAGCATTTATGGGAAGCTGTAGCTGCAGGTAGTTTTTGTTGTATGTAGAGCTTGTTAATCAGGTATTGTCAGTTAATTCATATTTCCAGAAACAATGCTGACAGGTTTGGAGTTTAGATTTGTTGTGTACGGCGTTGTCATGTTGCCATGGCTGTGGTTACTTTAATTTGTGTGGTTTCCCTTTGAGCTAAATCTAACCTCTGGATTACACCAAGATTAACCCTATTTTGTTTGGTCTCTAATTCACTAAATACCATCTTCCTTCTATTATTCCTCTAAATAGTCCATGACCGAACAATATGGCATTCTCTAAGCTTAGACACATTCATATACAAGGCACTGATGGTAGTTTTGCTCAAATAAACATTTACAGAAGGAGTTCTTTCTTTGTACATTCTAACCAGGACACTCTTCTGAAATGTTTATCTTATTTCCTGCTTCAGAGCCTCAGTGCGTATGCCGAAATGAAAGTAGGACAGAGTACAGTGCCTGACGCCAGCACTACATTTCTGGTGCCTGAGTCAGGAAGTTGGACCTGTAGAGCGCTCCTTGAAGCATTTTAAGCACAGGGTGTCCACAACAGAGGAAGAAACAAAAAGTAACACTGGGGAAACTTGCCATGAGTGAGAAATAAAGTAACATCCATAGCTCACAGTGATGAGTCAAGAATGAAAATCAAGCCATGGGAAGGGAATATTACTCATGGGTGGAGTGTGTAAGTGTGTGTATGTGTGAGTATTGGGGCAGGGGTGGAAGGGTGTATCGAAAACACAATGTACTGTACCCTGACTTACAGTAAGCAAAAGATTCAGTATAGAGAAGTAGACGATAAACCACTAGTTTCCATTTTGTGAAACATTCCTCGATATTTTGAATGTTTTTTTTTTTTTGATGGCAGTTCTGGTATATATTTGTTATTTGAATTATACTAATACAGTAATTTATTTTTTATGCCCCCCCCCCCCCCACCAGTGTAAAGCCTTAGTAATGGACCCATGACTGTGAGTTCCTGTACTAAACCTAATACTTAGTCCTGCTTGTAGAATACAGATAATAATAATATTTCAACATAAAAAAGACCTATGATGTATATGTGAAACACCAATTTACTGTCAATATTTGGACAAACCTATAGTTATGTGAGTCATCCATCTAGTAAGTTTACATCACTGTTGTTCTGTTTCCATTTTTTTCTCTTGGTATGAAAGGGAACTGAAAGAAGGGTATATGCAATACATTAAGTTCCCTAAATATAGTGTTACACTTTTGTCATTTACTGACATGTGTGAGAGGGTAACTGTCATAAGTCTGGGGAAACTACATGGTATATCCTTTATTTCTTTACTGCTATTCAGTGTATGGACAAGTGTTTTCTTTCTGTGAGGTTGAAACCATGCCCAGTTTGTACAGTACAATGTTATGTAATATTCTTTTTATTCCATTAGTTTTGAATATTTTTGAATATAAGTTTTTTTGTCAAATGTTTTTTTTCCCCCCTCTCATTGTGAGGATGTTTTTGGCTGCATGACAAATGCATATATTGAAAAAAATTAAATATCCATTATATAAATAAATGATTGACAAATCTATGCATGGGGCTCAGAAAATAAGTACACAAATATACAAGAGTCATGGTAGATGTTTATCTATCCTTTTATCTGAAACTATTTTACAGGTCTGAGGTTCCAGGGGTCTTTGAATAGATAGACCAAAGAGGTTTCGGGGATTAAAAAAGTAGTTTCCCCCCAACCTGTTGTAGTGGTTTGTCTTTAAGTAGGCACTCGTATCTCAGATGTTTTTCATTTGTCATAGTTAATTATATATAAAACACTATAATATTTTTATTATATATTTTTATTGAATCCATCGGAAGACAAACACGCTCACATGCTCATTCACAAACATATTAGCCTAATCTGCATATCTTTAGACTGTGGGAAGAAACTGGAGCACTGGAAACCCATCAAGCATGGGGATAACATGAAATCAAAAGTCGAAATCAAACCCGGAACCTGGTGTTGCAGGGAGACGGTGCTAATCACTAAGTGGGGTTTTGATATCCTCTTAATTTTCTCATTGTACAGTATGTCAGAGTCTTGCTCAAATAGTAAGCACTTTCAATATTATAACCCAATCACTCTGGAACATCCAGACTTCCCAGACTTGCCAAAAAACATCACTTTCTGGTTATATTTTACAAAATACCTTGTTATATGTCAGTTTCACAGTTTGCTATAATTCTGTAATACATTAAAGATATAGTCAGCTTATCTTACAAACTTATCTTTTTGAGCCCTCAAAGATTACTATTTTATACATGACATAAAAATAAATAAGATGCAGACAAATAAAAGTGCTTTTTTTTTTTTTTTTTACAAAATTTGCATGACTAGCACCAGTTGCAGAAACCTTGAAATATCGCCAAAGGTTTGTTTTTGCAAAATCATTTAAAAGGTGCATAAAAATCATGTGATCGCTATCTTTTATTATTTTATACTGCTGTCCATTAGTTTGTGTTCTATACTGCTTATCCTGTGTACAGGGTTGTTGTAGGGCTGGAGCCTATCCCAGGAAACACAGGCCACGAGGGGTCAATCCATGGCCAAACTTGGACTTTGCCAATCCAACGGAAGGCACACACATGCTACGGGCGATTTGGGAATGCCAGTTAACCTAATCTGCATGCCTTTGGATTGTGGGAAGAAACCAGAGTACCTGGAGAAAACCCATTGGGCAAGAGGTAACATGCAAACGGCATGCACACAGGCCTGAGGCAGGAATCGAACCCGAACCTTGGAGGTCCACGGCCACAGTGCTATAACCATTAAGCCACAGTGCTACCCAATAATAATAATAATAATAATGATTAAACGTGAACATTTTTCATGTAAAAATTTTTGCATACAAAACCCTTTCCTTTCCTTTTTTAAAAGTAATATTTGAATGCATTATTTCCAGTGGATTTGTAAGGCTAAACAAAGTATTTTTAACTAAATAAACATTTTGGTCTTTCTTTAAGCATCAAGCCATTGAAAAGCCATATATTTATTGTTATTACTTGAGGCGAAATATAATCTTCAATAACTTTGTGTTGTGTTTGTTACAAAATGTCTAATGGAAATATTAAACAGATTAGTCATCTGAGATTATTACTGCCATGTGTGAATGGTAAAAAGGAAAAAGAAGAAAAGAAGACATTTGCTCTAATAAAGAGAGATCTGAGAGGATGATATGAAGAAAGATTACAGAGTTTAATCACCGGCTTTGATGTAATAAAGAATGTAATTAGGAAACATTTATTTAAAAAGCTTCACTTCTTAGACACCTAGTCAAAAAGTCAAAATCCAAACACCTCTTCATATATTACATAGTGCACTTCATAGTTCATCATTTCCCCATCCCATTCCCCATTGTAAGGGTATTGATAAAGGGAGTAGAGCGCTGTTTGCAGCACAGCCCCAGTAAAGGCGGAAACAGAATCATCAACCACGCTGCACTCCGACCAATAGAATTGTGCAAAGCGTCCTTAGAAAACGTCACTTCCGCTAGGTTCACCCGCTAATGGTTGAAGCAAGGGCTCGGAGTTGTATCCCGGTACAATCTTATCTTCGCTTAAAAACACTCAGGCACCATGACTTTCGATGTGCGGAGGTGAGTAGAAACTCGAGGTCGTTACTGCGTTCATTGAAGCCTGATTTAATCTTCTGATGTGCAGAAATTGAAGCCCGGCCCCCTGGGAGCTGTGGCATGATGTCACTGGGGATTTAAAACAATGAAACACTACTACACTAAAGCTCGAGTAGTTACTTTGTAACTGTTTAATAACTCACCATCTGTTCGGCTAATACACACTAATCATAAATACAAGTTTGATACATAAATCTCAAATTCGTCCTCTAATAACATCAGACAGCTATTTATGTCCTTTGATCCAGTGGAATGTTTGTACAATTATTTATATATAATTAAAAACGATAAATGGGTATGGTCTGAAAGCAAAAACACACCAATGTAATGTATTGACCGCATCATTTGGACATGCACAAAAGTGCAACGCCATATGGAACGATAACTTCCAACCAAAATATTTATCCACCTGGATGCTGTTTGATAAATGTCTGTATTCAACCATTCCAAGCAGTTCTAACTATTGCACTGGTTTGGTAGGACAATTGATTTAACAAATGTTGACCAACCGTGTGAATGACTTTGGTTGGAAATTGCTGGAACTTCACTGGAAGGAACATCAATTCTAAGGAAAGCTTTTACCTTACCGCTGATAGTTGAGGAGTTTGGCCTGAAGATCTTACCACTACCAGTAGAATGGAAAAATGCTCAAACCGCTCTTTTAAGTGAAACTGTTTGGAGTAACACTAATGTACCATTTACCTAATCTGTACACTAACCCTCAAGAGTTTGGGATGACTTGCAAATTTTTTCATTTTCGCCTTTGTTCAAAAGTCATTATTACATATTTTGGACTCCTGCAGCATTGTTTTACAACGTAGAAAGGAAGAAAAATCAGGAAGCGCCATGGAGTTAGAACGTAATGCCAAACTTTTAAGTGGTTGTGTAGTTTCAAACTTCACTAGGGATGGAACTCAAAAGGGATCAGCCTAGATGTTGATTCGATTCAGATTGACATTCTGTTAGTATCACAATTTTTTAAATATCCAGATTCATTATTATTATTTATTATTATTATTAAATCTATCATCTATTAGTATTTTAAATTTTCTTACAGTTCTAAACAAACCACACAGGATTCTGTGCTATTTGCCAGTGTGTGAATAGTTTAGACCATGCCACTTGCAGGATATTAGAGGATTGGCAACATTTAAATAAAAAAAAGTTATTTAAAAAAAAGCAATGAACATCAATTGTCACAAAAAAGACTTACATCACTGAATCCCATCCACAAACCCCCCCCCCCTCCCCCCACCCACCATTTCTAAACCTTACTCAGTAACTTGATAAAATAGAGTCTGATTAAAAAAAAGAAAAAAAAACACCCGTTTGGAGCTTCAGATGTAGACCTTTACTCATAATAACCATATTGTTGTTATTTCAGAAACAGTTGGGACATGCAGGTAGTGATGTACAAAATGGATAAAGTATCTATTGCGGCTATAATCCCAGACAATGTGATACGGGTTGCAACATATTAAAAACATGCCAGTGTGCGATGGCGCTGCATAAATAAATATTGCATTATTTGGATGACTATTATTTACTTTGGTTGGGTCACATGAATGGTCTGATTCATGGTAACGAGCACAAACACCCACACCCGGAACTTCTGGAACTGATCACGATGATAAGAAAATATACATAGAAATACTTGATGTGATCATAATAATGATATGATGGACGACATAATAATATTGTTTTTCAGATCTGTTGTGGTAGGAAGATTATTAAAACTCTGACAATCAGGATTAATAAAGTATCTATCTATCTATCGAGAGCCATTTAACAATTACTGTGTCAAGTTTAAGTGACTTGGTTGGATTTTATTTTATTGATTTATAATTATGCAAAAAAAAATTTGAGAGCATAATACTGGTGCGGTTTTGCCAGTAAAAATGCCATCCAGTCATTTACAAAGTACCAAGTTATGTGTCTTATTTTGAGGTTGATATACACTCAATAATAAAGAAGTATCCCAATACTTATGGTTTCCTTCAAAAGTATTGGAATGGTGATGCAGTTTTTAACAATATACAGTACAGACCAAAAGTTTGGACACACCTTCTCATTCAAAGAGTTTGAATTTGTATTATGACAAGAAAAAAGCAGCTAAGTAAATAAAAATGAGTGGCCATCATTACTTTAAGAAATGAAGGTCAGTCAATCCGAAAAATTGGGAGAACTTTGAAAGTGTCCCCAAGTGCTGTCACAAAAACCATCAAGTGCTACAAAAAGTAGGAAAGCCAGGAAAGGAAGACCAAGAGTCACCTCTGCTGTGGAGGATAAGTTCATCCGAGTCACCGGCCTCAGAAATCGCAGGTTAACAGCAGCTCAGATCAGAGAGCAGGTCAATGCCACACAGAGTTCTAGCAGCAGACACATCTCTAGAACAACTGTTAAGAGGAGACTGTGTGATTCAGGCCTTCATGGTAGAATATCTGCTAGGAAACCACTGCTAAGGACAGGCAACAAGCAGAAGAGACTTTGGGTTAAAGAACACAATAAAGAAAACTCTTTGAATGAGAAGGTGTGTCCAAACTTTTGGTCTGTACTGTACTTGTTTGAAATCAATGAATGAGATAAAAGATCAGAATTTCAGCTATCAGTTCCTAAACGGCACATCAAATTGGGTTCAACAACATAGAAGATGGATGGAGCCTTTTGTTTGAACCATGGAGGTATGAGCTGATAGCACCAGCTGGCATGAGGTCATTTCGCTGAAACAATTTTCATTAAAGCCAACCATATTGTTCTACTCAAAACATTGTGGCATGTCATTAACTTTGACTATGTCTTTAACATTGATAGTCTGCTAATTGAACCAAGTACCTTTTGCTCATTGCTTTGTAACGCTCATTTGCTCATGGAAACCATTAAATGTCATGATCGTGTGTGTGTGTGTGTGTGTGTGTGTGCGCGTGTGTGTGTGTGAGTGAATGCACACACGTACATTTATATGTTCGCAAATGTAATGTTTAATAATTTAACAGCTGATGGCAATAGTTTCCTTTGCGTATACCTATATGGCATCAGGTTCTGTCCCTGATTTTCAGTCATTTGATTACCATGACATCATTTACAACAGCAGACATCAGAATTTTGTTACCCCACATTAGACTGCTATGTATTTTTGCTGATAATTATGTCCGAGGTATATTTTAGAGCCAGAAATAATATCATTAGCCTATTTAACACAAATGTTCATGACTGTCAAATAGGGATGGAAATGATCAAGGAGCAACCGATATGATATGATACCCAAGTGCCGGTTCAGTTTATATTGCAATTTTGTAAATATCCAGATTCTGTTTTTTTTTGTAATTCTAAAGAAACTTAATTTGTTCCTACGCTGTCTAGCCTGCCACAATTGTTAACATTTTACCCCCCCAAATGCAAACATATAAATGAGAAAAGAAATCTAATTTGAAGTTGATGCATGAATTGGCACACTAAAGAATGACAATACATAACTTATAATTTCTTTCCCCATCTCAACTGTCAAATGAGTTGAGTCGCCTGAAGGGTGCTAATAAACAAAGGTATGAAAATTAAACTTGTGAAAACCGGTTTGAAACAAGTCCTATGTTTAATGCCTCCAGGCATGTTTACTGATGTAGTTAAAGCTCTGAGCTTAGCAAATTTCACATCACGTGGTACTCTGTGCATAGGCAGTGATACTAAAGCATACAAAAGCTTCTGACACGATGCTATGGCATATACTGTGCTTTAGGCTTTATGAAATGATGTTCAGGTAACTAATACTTTAAGAGCATTCTCATTTATAACGCTTCCAAACATAAGCTTCCCTTGTGCCTAAATGTGCACTAGACTGTCTAGTGTTTTTTGTGGGTTGCCAGTTCTTCCGACCTATGACTGTGATCCACTTCCGCCTTCTTTTTGTGTCTTTTGGTATTTGAAGGCTATATTATCCATGCCTTGTCTGTTGGTACACCTCCTGCACTACTCCTGTACAAATTACAAAAACGTGTGTAGGGAATTTGTGGATATATTTTAGTTTCTGCGCTGGCGCCGGCAAGTAAACTCCATTTTGCCATCCGGATATAAGGACCGACGTCGTGACCTCCGATTCAAAAGATATGCAGGGAAAAATGACTAGATATCAGCTCCTCCATATTTTTTTTAAATGAGATCATAAGTATTAGAACATCTCACAGAGAGGTGTTTCTTATTGCTCAGATGCATCCTGTCAGATAAATTGTTTGTTTGGTTATTTAATTACTCTGAATTTGTTTGGTTTAAGCTCTCCGTTTTGTCTGTGAAGACTGCATTTGTTGTTAAAAAAAAAAAAAAAGAAAAAAAAAGGTAAACCAACATGAAGACCAGTGAGCACCATTTTGAAGCTGAGTAAAGATGAAAAAAAAAACAAAAAACAGCATCATTGCACAAGCATGAGGCATAGCCAGTACAACAGTTCGGAATGTCTTGAAAAAGAAAAAAACACCACTGAGGCATGAAATGAGTTGGCCAAGGAAAACAACCGCAGCTGATGACCAACTTTGAGAGATGTGAAGAAAAACCCAGAAACAAAACTCAGCGGTTAATTATCGAGCATTATTTACAGTCAGAAGGTGCTTTGTCAATTTGCTATATGATTTCGGACCTGCCAGTGGTTCCAGGCTCAAGCTCAATGTTAAAGAATTCATTCTAATATCTTAATCTTTCTATAGTCACTGTGTACACAAGGACATTTATGGAGGATGCTCCACAAAAACATATTTGTAATGGTTGTTTTAAGTTTCTGAACTTTGTAAAGGTATGAACTCTAAGGTAAATCTGTTCATCTGCCATTATTTGAAGCTAATCATCAACTTCAACACACATCCTGTCACTGACTATATTCTCTGTATATATGGAGCGGGATGTTTTTTATTCTTTACACATCTCCCAGACCTGTTTTAAATTGTTCTGTTTACCAACTAATGACGTCATAGCATGCAATAGTGAGTGACATGTTACAAAGGAATGGAACAGACCCGTATGGAATGTTAACTTTGGTGCCAAAACACAGACAGGCAGGGTTATGGAATTTTTTTACAAGCTGACATCAGCCAATTAGACATAAATGCAGAATAGAAAAAATGAAACAGTATTAAAGTCAAATACATGCTCATGTTCTCGACAACAGTGCTAATTACCAAATGCACCTACAGAATTTTTTGCTTTGTTGTTTTTAAGTCTGGCAACCTTTGGGGGTTTAACAAAATAATTTATCAATGTAAAAATTTATAAAGTATAAAAGTACTTAATTGTGCCTTTTATTAAACCTTTTCATATTTAAATTCTGTTATAGATTACTTGACTTTAAAAATATTAAGAATATAGATTTTTTTAACAATATAGTTTATTATTATTATTATATATGTAATTTATTTGTTAAATGAACAAAATAAACAGATGAACAAAACAGTTCATCTGATATGTGATTTGAAAAGAAAAATAAAGGAAATAAAGACCAGACCAGTGTTTCGACACAGATGGTATGTATTGTCCCATTTCCATGCCCTAGCTAGTTTCCACATCAGAGGAAGACTTCAAAAGGCAACAAAAGAAGGTACACTTAAAAAGAAAAATAATAATATCCTACCCTGGATTAGGAAACCCTTGTAATATGGTGAACAACAAAGGCACAGTAAATTTGAGATATGGGTTCCAGATCTTATGGAAAGCAGTCATAGAAAAATGAGTCATACAAAAAATTTTTTAATTGGGAATAAAGTTCATAATAATCTCGTATTTTTTCTTAATCCAAAACAGTGAAATATATTTTTCCTAGCTACAAAAGTCAGTAAGTTAAATAACCTCTTGTGTGTTACATTGATGTGAATATCTGGAAGACCTAGGATCTAACCGTGCTGCAACATCAAAAAATTACAGCCGGATCATCCATAATACTAGATGATTAACACTGTAGTGTAACACATGACCAAAACAATAGATTAAGGTGCCATTCTCAGACTTATCTTGACAACAGGATCCACCTTATATAATTACAATGGTCTGATCAGCTTTAACATTATAACCACACGCCTAAAACTGAGTAGGTCTCTCAACAATGAGCCCTGGTCACTAATGACCCTGTTGCCAGGTTATTAGTTTTTCTTCCTTGGATAATTTTTTTTTTTGGTCTGTTTTGACCACTGCAGACCAAGAACATCCCACAAGAGCTGCAGTTTTGGATTTGCTCTGACCCATCTGTCTACCATTACAAATTGGCTCTTCTCACTGTAGCTACGTTTTCAATATCTTGTTACAATGGTGGTTGGAGCTGGATGAGATATATTGGGCAGCAAGTGAATCTTTTTTCCCCTAAAGTTAATATGTTAGAATTAGGAAAAATGGACAAGCATAAGGATTTGAGCAAGTTTGACAAGGACCAAATTGTGATCAGGGATCACTCCAAAACTGCATAGAAGTGCAAGTGTAGATCAAATTGAAGGAAAGGTTAATGCCGGTTGTGATACACTTTGTGTCCTGACACCTTTCTATCACTGTCATGGTGGCAAAATGGGGGATCTACTCAATTATAGGTGGGTGCTCATAATGTTACGGCTGATCGGTATATGCACAGTATAGAATATTAAACTGCGTAGATTTGGTTCGATTACAGACGGATATCTCCGTTGCATAAGTCCAGACTTCCTGCCAGTCTGTGTCGTCAAGAGAGCGTCTTAGGGCTTTTTCTCAATCTTACTTAGGAAATGATTGATTTTCACAGAGTTGTGTATATTCACAGAGAATCATTAAAATACATCATACACATTCTTATTGCCTCCGCGTGCTATTTATTAAAAGAATAAGTGTCAATATCAGCCATTCATGTTTCTGCATTTTTTAAATTCCATTTTTACTCTACTGACGTGGTGTTTGTGTACTTTTTTCGTTTCAACCATTTTTCAGGAATTATGATTTTTTGTAGTAGTAGTCCACGTCTGAGTCGTAACGCAGGAAGTGAAAACCTGCTCTGCTCTTTAACCAGAACAAGTGACAGTAAATATCATGCTCCATATGCTCTTTCTTCGGTACGGAATGTACTTGAAAGTAGAATGTGCTCATTTTTTATAATGGCCCACGGTTTTCTTTTACGGTGTCAACAAAAGAGCTAGAGTATGACTCACTAACGATCCAGTTCTGAGGGAAATAAAAGTCTTTAGCTGAAGGACCGGCTTTTAGGAGTCAGCAGCAGAATAGAGATTTTGTGGTGCACTGGATTTAGCCACTAACGCTATTGTAAAATTCATGAAAAGGCATTTTCCATGAAGGAACAAGAGCTGCACGTAGCACACGCAGAACTCGTTAATGACCTTTGAGCAAGCGCAGTCATGTATATACTGACTCAGGCCAGCTAATTCAGGCAATTTGAATGGCAGGATAAATGGAACTGGGTTAATGGAGGTTGACGAATCAGTGTCGTAATCATGCATACACCAATAAAAAAAAAAAGTTTTGATTTATTAACCTAATCAAGCCAATAGAGCTAGAGGAAACTACTGTAGATTCATGGCTTAAATACAATAAATGGTTTGGTCACTGTTGCTGTAAAAAATGTAAAAAATCTTATTAGTTGAGGACAGTTTTACCCCCTTTAATACCCCAGTTACTCAAGTTTAGCCATCAGCCTTTTTGAATTAAAAACCGTTTTTGTCTGTTCAAATATCCTTTCCTCACGGTTTCTCAATCCTGTAAATGCAGGAGGTGGAGTAAGAAGGGGGCACGTCAGACATATCCGATATTTGATACCAGAGGTCACCTTCTTCACTCCCCCGATTGCGTCAGAAATGATGTTCACATCGCAGCACACTGTGGAAGAAATGCTCCCAGATGTTTGTGTTTTTGCAGCGGTGGTGCGAGCGAGAGCCAGGCCAGGGCTGGGACGCAGGGAAACAATTTGAACACCGAAAAAGGCCTGAAATACTTTCTGTGCTGGAGCAGCGCAGCTGTAGAGAACTCCTAAAAAAGGCAATGCTCAGGCTGCCGAGATGATTAACCCCATGATCATAAGTCATGCTGTAGGATTAGTGTGTGAAGAGTTTGATTTACATGAATGCCATACTTGATCCTTTCACGTGGTATTAATAATGTTGAGGCTGTACTTAATAAATGTTTTTATTCCATTCTTTCATTAGTGCTTGGATACCATCAAGATAGAAAGTTTTCTTAGTACACAGGAGCCATGATCGAACTCGGCTAAGAGTCGCATCGCTGTACTGTGCTTGTCTTCTGAGTTTTCTACCTTAATTAACATGAAATTATTTTTGGAATGTTTAACCTTTTTTCAAATAAACAAAAGAACCAAATCCTATAATATAAGTAATGGCTGTTTTCACAATAGCTACGTTTACATACTGTTTTATTTTTATTTTTTTTTACATATTCTTCAGTCCGATTGAAACCGTTTCGATAAGATTCCAACTTAACTGTTTACATGGATGCTGATTTGATAAGGTGTATTTTTACATACAGAAAGCATTGAATCAGAATCAGGATGTAAACCCCCCCCCCCCCCCCCTGGGGGGGGGCCCAAGGCAAACGGATACGACAGAGGTGTTTACATGATGGGGTTTTATCCCGAATATTAGTGGAATCTTAGAGTCCACCTTGTAACAATACAGTGCAATTAAAAAGTAGACATGAAGAAAAGACCTTGTTGTTGTTATATTTATACAGGTTGAAAAGTCTTGGGATCTTAATTGCCTTATAAGAAATGTACTGTATGTGCTTCTTTAATGCATTTAAAGTGTAATGTTTTGTAAAATCATTTAAAATGAACAATCACACAATTGTTTACTAATTTAACACTTTGATGTTTTAGAATGGTAAAAAGTATGCAGAACTATATCCTAATACTACACTGAATATTGTGCAAGGTTGCAGTTCAAAGTTCACAGTACTGCAACCTTGCACAATATTCTGCACATCCGCACATTATTTATCCGCACATCTATTGCCGCATAATGTTGCTGAGCCTAGACCTGACCAACCCCAGATCATAGCACTGCCTCCAGAGGCTTGTACAGTGGCCACCATGCATGATTTGTGCATCGCTTCATGCGCTTCCCTTCTTACACCGATACACACACACACACACACACACACACACACACACACACACACACACACACATATCACTCTGGAGTAGGGTCAATCCAGACTTATCAGACCACATGACCATTTTCCATTGCTCCAAAGCCCAATCTTTATGCTTCCTAGCAAATGGAAGCATGTTTTTCTGATTAGTCATTTCAGCATTATCCTTCCAGATTTTGATAATGTTTTAAGGAGTCCTTAACCCAATTCCAGTAATTTCATATCTCCTTAGTTGTTTTCGTTGCTTGATGCAGCCCAATAATTTGACTCTTATAAAATGGCGACCTTTTTGTCCAGACAGGGTGTTTCTCCTAATGAGAACAAGACTTTGCAGCATGGTCAGTTTGTAAAAATGTATGTCTGTTTGAGCAAAAATAACAACCCTGCTTTCTCCTCTGTTTAGTTAAAGAATGAGCCCTTAGTATCTCTGATGTTTGCTTCGTGAGAATTGGTGGGCAGTTGTGATTGTTTACTTCCTCTGAGGGTGAGATAGGCCGTTTAGTCAAGTCTAACAGCACTGCCTCTTAACTCCGTCACACTGTTATGTGAGCATACCACAGGCCATAAAGGTTAAATTTCTTTGCAGGAGTTGCAGGCTGATGTCTAACACAAAGAGGAAGAGGCGTGATATAAAGACGCCAGGGGCGATCCGTGTCTGAGTATTTCTTGGGCTGCTGCCATGGTTAGCATTCCCGTGGCCCTGTCAGTGCTTTTCAACTTGCTGGGAACAGACTGTGCCTTTACGCGTGTGCTTCCCAAGAGCGTTGGGTGTTCACCTTTTCTCTCTCCTTCTGCTTCCTCTTGAGTATTCGTCCTCACTCCTAACTTCTTTCTCTTCCTTCCAGGTTTGATATATACAGGAAGGTGCCTAAAGACCTCACCCAGCCCACATACACTGGAGCATTCAGTAAGTAGTATTTACAGCTTCCTTATCAGCTAAAACATGAGTCTGTCTAGGATTTTGCACCCCCCTCCCCTTCACTAATCCCACCACGTTTCATACTCATTGATCAATTGCTATGCTCTTTGCCCTGAGCTGCATGTCGTCAACATTCCAATCTTCCAGCTGCTTCCTCGCTGATTGCTTACTTTTTCAGACCTCATGACACAGCAGCGCTACGGAGTGTTACACAATCATAGGTGTTGTCTCTTGACTCAAGTTCTATTACCTACTACAATGGCATTCCCGCTTGCATTCCTGTGGCCTTTGTTATGACTGGTGAGGCCTAAAGTGGATTAGCTCATCTTTAGTCATATTAATTAAAATAGTATCCAAGTAATCCTTCACCTAGGAAGAACAAATATTTGATATTTCAGATCAGTTTGCAAGCAAATAATGGCTTAATGATTGGCAAGTACCAGAATAAAGGTTCATCAGCATATTATTTTTAAGTCCACTCTAAATGGAAGCAATGATCACATCGTCAGTACCTAAAGCTGTGGTGTATTTGTCATAGTGACACTCCTTGCTGTTTGTGCTGTAGCTAAACATTAGCCTGTGTAAACTGGAAGGAACCGCAGCACGCCTAAGAATGACGTGGCTGTCATAAAGTCATGTGACCCTCTGAGTCACTGGTGACTGTCTCCATGTAAATAAGGCCCTATACAACCTGCTTACTTGAGCATTTTTTTTTTTCAATATTCGTTTCATCACATGCACACTGATGTGTACAGGAAGTGTGGCAGCCTGGCCACATTCACCATCGCTCGCCTCTAGGTTGATTTAATGACGTAACTTCACAGTTACTAGTACATCTAGTACATCTTGACTCTGTTTTGAATAGGGTATGAAAACATGTATGTTTCATATATAAAAAATTAAAAAAAAACTCTTCCAACACAGATATAGAAGATGTTGGGTGAGGGTGTACTGGGGATGGGGGATAAATAAAATACAGAAAGTATTAATATATTAGAAATTATATTGGAAATATTATTTTTAAACACACACACACACACACACACATTATATATATATATGATGTGTGTGTGTGTGTATGTAGGTATGTATGTGTGTGTATATGTGTGTGTGTGTGTATATATATATATATATATATATATATATATATATATATATATATATATATATATATATATATATATATAATTTGCACACACACAAAATATACACAATATTTTATATGTAGACATTTTATGTCAGGAATTATATCAATATAAAATAGTCTTTTGTATTTTAAATGAATGTAGAAAATGTTCTCTAAGTCTCCTGTAGTGTACTCATTAGTAAAGGAAATTGTCCATGTTTTGGTTAAAGTTAAAAAGAGATTTCGATATAAAACTCTTTTGAACGTGAACTCATTTTTACTGCTCTTCTGACCTCTGAATCAGGGTGCTGTTTGTAATCTTAACAGTAAGCCGTTTGTAACCGTTTTGCTGATTTCTAAACCGAAACCCCTTATGCGTAAGCGTGTGTTCCTAACCTCACTCTCCCTCCCCACAGTCTCGATCTGCTGCTGCGTCTTCATGCTCTTCCTCTTCCTCTCCGAGCTGACGGGATTCATAGCCACAGAAATGTATGTATTGTCACTGTTTTCTCCAAGCTTGCATCAAGCGACGGTTAAAAGCGCTAACGGACAAGATGTTACCGCTATGTATGAGTCACCCAGGTTGCCGTGGCAACCGCCTGTTACGCTTCTCTAAATGTTTACATATCACACATAACTGACGAATGTAACACAAATGTTAAACGATATCAATGGCTGATCTTTGATCTAATGAGAAAAGATGCTTTTCGGATACGGTGTGCTACTTACATAACGAAGTGAACTGGGTGTTATAACCTCTCACAAGCCGAAGTGAGTTTCACACAGGATATTTATCTACTTCTTCTCGATGTTATTTGCTTAGCACGGGTGTGTGGGGAAGGAGAGAGGAAATGAGCACAGATTCTGCCTTCGAACATTTCGGGTTTTTTTTTTTCTTCTCCTTTTTTTTTTTTCTTCATTAAATAAACAAAATACACTGAATACAGTCCTTACAGATACTTTTGATTTACAAATGCAAATAAAAGTAATAAAAGTATTGAACACTACAGTATTAATACATATTACATATGTATTAATGAAATGTAATCATGTAAAAATTAAATATCCAAATATACGATATACCGTTACAATAAAGTGAAATATAAAAAAAGAGCTGTAAATGAAAAGTATAAAGTGCATACATCATATGAAATTCATCTGAGGAGGTGATGATCATTCATTTTTTTTTCCAGTTTGTTTTAGAAAGCTCCTTACCATATACAAAGCAAAGAAAACAGCTAAAGAGGTTGCTGAAATTACTGGAATTGGGTTAACCATTTTCCAAAATGTTCTTAAAACCTGGAAGTACAGAACGTCAGAAATGTGGTTGGAAAGAAAGTGATGAATGACTGCTCTGAGCTCACTTAAACGCTTGGTGAAATTGCATTGTAAAAAATCGACAGGAAAGAAATCTCAGCTATGTTTGATTGTAAAAGTAAGAGCATTTCCACACCTACAATGTGATGAGAACTCGCAGGGTTGGGACTAAACTGCTATGTTGCTCAAAGAAAACCACTTGTTAACGAGACTTAAAAGGAAGAAAAGGGTTCAGTTTGTTATAGAGCATAAAGATTGAACTTTGGAGCATTGGAAAAAGGTCATGAGGTCTGATGGGTACAGACGCATACTCAGGTTTAAGATTTAAGTTTTAACAATAGACAACTTCTCATTTCATTGCCCCTAGTGGAGGTTGGAATAATGTACAAATATAGGCCTTTAAATAATTAATTTGAGCATCCAGTTGCATCATTACTGATTCAAGATCTGTGTAAAAAAAAAAATTAGCAACAAAAATTACCCTGTGCGTTTTATATAGCGTATATGACTATGTGAAACGCACAGGGTAATCTCAGGGTATCTAAAATTACTAAACAGGAAAGTCTATTTACTCACTGCTGAACTCTCGAACACTAGGGGTCAGGAAAGCGGTCCATTGCCAACAGGTCATATTCAATCTTTTTATTGGACCTATTCCAAAAAAATTTATGACTGGGTTATTAATACGAGATTGTGTATAGAAAGACTAAAATAACAAATGTGCCTTTATTGCTGTCTGATAGTCCAATAAAATGCATGCATGTGCTGCTGTAACACAAAAACAATTAATGTTTATTGTCCTAAATTATTTCCTAGTTTCCCTATTGGCAATACTCCACCTGTTTTCGCATCATTTTTCGACTTTTGAGAGTAACCTCCATCAAATGCAGCGGACAGCGATTGCTTCTGACATAGTTACTACGGGCTGCTGCAGCATGAGCATTTTCCAAGTTCTGTGCTTCTTACTGAGAAATTCTCTGTTCTGATGACTGTACAATTTTTGACACTGGAGGCTCCTTCCATAAACCGGACTAAACATGTCCATGTGAAAAGATTTATTATACAACACGCATTCCGAGTAATCTGATTGGACAAGAGGCTTTCAACTAGTGTTGAATTCCAAATCCTTCTGTAACCCCCTGACCAAGGGCACTATTTAGTGTGTGGGACAAGGGATTGCACACCCTAGCACACTAGCTTTCCGTTTAACACTATTAGGAATTTAGCCCCAAACCTGGATACGGATATTCTGATATTCTAAAGTGAAGTAAGTGGAAATGTAAAAAGACACTTACAAGGTTTAAATAACTGTCCACCACCTCCTTGGCTTATTCTCCTCATCATTTGGCTACATAGTCCCAGTAAAAATTAAAAATGAATTAAACTAATTGTTGGTTGCCAGCTCAGCTAGTCGTGGTTGATTATTTCCACCTGTCATGGAAGAGTGTGTGCGCGCGCGTGCGCGTGTGTGCGTGCGCGCGTGTTAATTGAGTTTAATTCTTCTGTTGATTGATAAATTGTTTTATTATAAACTGTTGTTTAAAAGCCATGTCCAACTCAAGGTCATGTTGTCGTACTGAATATCAGCACATGACGGCCTGACCTCGAGTGTGATATTGCTTGGATAGAATTCCAGTTGCAGTTATTGTCAGAGATGCTGCAGAAAATGAATCACCACATGACAAATCAGATTTAAGAATTAACACCACCTTTGATGGCTAGATACAAATTAAATGAATGCAGTTATATCATGTGGTCTAATTATTGTTAGTGATCATAATAATATTTGTCTTTTCTTGACAGAGTAAATGAGCTCTATGTGGATGACCCAGATAAAGACAGTGGAGGGAAGATTGAAGTGAGTTTAAACATCAGTTTGCCAAACTTACACTGTGATTGTGAGTATATACATAAAACACATCAATATTCATATTTTTTGTTTTTTTTTTCCCTCAGTTTTGATAATTATAAAAGAGACTATATTCATATTTAGTTTTACCTTAGTTTTCCTAATTTTAAGAGAGAAGATTGTATTAGTTGTTTTACTGTTATTTCCATGGTCGTGTCAATAAAAAAAATGTTGTTCACAGTTGACTAAACCGAGACTTCCGACACAGAAAATGAGATTTAACTTACCATCATACTGTGAGTTTTCAGTTTATGTGCTGAACAACTGAATTTGTCATAGGGAGCAAAACTTCCCCATCTCTATGCAAATGCTACGTAAATAGCACTCCCGTGTATGGTAAAACTCTGAAACTGCTGTGTCATCATGTTCTTTACATAGGCTGTAATTTGCTTCCTCGATAGCAAAAAAAAGATGGTCTGGATTTCCTGGTGTGACGGGGTGAATCAGAACATTTCAACCCAAATGTTTTATCAGATTTTGGTACTTGAAGTTAAAATCCAAAGAGTTCTCAGATAGCATGGGGAAATGGACAGTGTAATACTAGCCATTGTACAGTGTGCAAAGGGATTTTATTACACATGATAAACAGGAAGTTGATCGGAGGAATGATTCTTTACTGATAACATTATTACATAAGCATTTATTACTGCAATGTCATTGTAAGCTGCTGTTTTCTAACTTTGCAAGTGCAGTTTTAACTCGAATGTGTATTAGAGTTTCATATTGTCAACTGTAAGAGACTTGCAATAATTTACAGTTGATTTGTCTTTAATGATGAAATTTTTTTTCCCCTTATAATTTTTCAAATTCGTCATTGCAAATTTTTACCCATCTTTGGGCTCTCCCCTGTTAACCAACAGCCACCCACCAAGGAGGGCAAAGTTCTATCCACCTACTTTCAGTTGAGTGGGTTTACATGTGCTCATGATTGGCTCTTGTCGCTCCGATTGATGTGGGAGGACAAGTATAGCATGTTACCCCTCTGCCCAGCCAATTTTGCTTCCCTGGACTCTCGCCATGGGTGACTGTGGCATCGTCTTGGGATCACTCCTTTGTTCTTAATCTGTATGCAGGGTCACGGGGGTCCTATTCCAGAATATTTGGAGCATGAGCTGGGGTAGACCCTGGACGGGGGGGGAAACCACTGCAGAGCACTCACCCACACACACTACGGGCAATTTGGTGACACAAGTTAAACTAATCTGCATGTTTTGGTAACGTGGGAGGATATCAGAGTACCCATCATGCACGGGGACAGCATGCGAACTCCATGCACACAGACCCGAGGTGGGAATCGAACCCTTGGCTTTGGAGGGGTGAGGCGACAGTGCGACCACTATGCCACCATGCCGATCTGTCTTGTGATCGGTGAATTAAAAATACATAAACGTCTAAATAGCATGATTTGATTTATTCGATTGGACACTTTCCTTATTTAATTGACAATGACTTGTTAACTGAATATAAATATATTAGTTTTTTATAAATGTTATATAAAACAAAGTCCCACAAATACAGTTGACGCTATTGTCAGAGATGCTGCAGAAAAGGAATCACCACATGACAAATCAGATTCATTTGAATTGAAGAATTAACACTTTGATGGTTAGATAAAAATAAATGAATGCAGTTATATCATGTCTAATTATTGTTAGTAATCATAATGATGTAGCAACAAATATTTGACATTTGTC
The DNA here is from genome assembly GCA_030347435.1 of Clarias fuscus. Classification (NCBI taxonomy): domain Eukaryota; kingdom Metazoa; phylum Chordata; class Actinopteri; order Siluriformes; family Clariidae; genus Clarias; species Clarias fuscus. The sequence continues at coordinate 10,975,159 of CM059214.1, read as the reverse complement.
TTTGTCATTTGTCATGAGTAAATGAGCTCTATGACCCAGATATATCAAGTGAATTAAAAAATACATAAACCTTTAAATAGAAGGATTTCTTTATTCAAGTGGACGCTTTCCTTATTTAATTGACAATAACATGTTAACTGAATATAAATATATTAGTTTTTATCATAAAATGTTATATAAAAATATATTTTTTTAAATTATATATGGGTAGTTAAAAATAATATAATACATTAGAACTAAAATAGTTATTATAATATTATAACAAATGTGATGGTATTAATCATAATTATAATATTTAAAAAAAAAACTCCATGTTCTAAAAATGTGACTGGCCCAGTATGAAATACTTAAAGAAACATCTTCCTGGAAATAAGTCCTCCCAGAACACGATGTACTCTCAGCCCCCGCCCATTACCCAATCAAAATTGTGAACTCAAGGTCATGTTGTTGCACTGAGTATCGGCACGGCTGTGATGTGATCATAGACACGAGGACACAGCCAGAAGGCGTCACTGCCATGCTGATATTTAGTACAACATGAGTGTGATGTTGCTTTTATACAACAAAAAGGCCCACAAATACCATTGAATTGAGTTGACGCTATTGTCAGAGATGCTGCAGAGGAGGAATCATTTTGCCACATGACAAATCAGTCATTTGAATTGAAGAATTAACACTTCTTTGATGGTTAGATAAAAATAAATGAATGCAGTTATAGCATGTATAATTATTATTAGTAATCATAATGATGTAGCAACAAATATTTGACTTTTGTCTTTGTCATTTGTCATGAGTAAATGAGCTCTATGACCCAGATATATCAAGTGAATTAAAAATACATAAACCTTTAAATAGAAGGATTTCTTTATTCAAGTGGACACTTTCCTTATTTAATTGGCTGAATATATTAGTTTATAAACAAATAATATAGTGATCAATTAGAACTAAAATATAATTATTATAAAAATTGTGATCTTATAATTATGATTATTAACATTATTAAAAACTCCATGTTCTACAAACGTGACCATTACAGTTCCAGATACCTAAAGCAACATCCTGTAAATAAATCCTCCAGAACACGATGTACTCTCAGCCCCTGCCCATTACCCAATCTAAATTGTGAACTCCGACTGGTAAAAAGTGCTTATGTTGATGTTTAAAGAAGAGAACGTGTGATGTCTTTCTCTGCCTTTCGGATGAGTCATAAGCACAGCACTCGCTTCACAATAATGACTTCATATACTGTAATAGCATGTTTTTCCACATAATTCCTTTTTTTTTTTTAACTTTTAAATCTTGAACAAAACTTTGGCTTTTGTAAGATGTCACATTATTGGCGAGAGCATGAAATGAGGTTGTCATTACATGCCTATAACCTAACCCACTGAAAAGATGCAGACTATTAAATGCTGTTAAATCTGCCTGACTTAGTGTAGCCCCCAGGCCCTTGACTAAGAAATCCAACATCTAATACTGGTAATCCTTTCTCTAAAGCATGTGGAAGATCTTAAGCCCAGCGTTGTCCCTGTTTTACATTTAAACAGTCCTTTTTTTTTTTTTTTTCCTGGAGATTTTCGTTGCATTTCCGCAAATTATAGTTGATCATTTAATGTTTCATTTTCATAAACGTCAGAGGTGTTAATCCTGTTGTGTAACCTTTTCCCTCTACTGACCTTTACTAATAAGGCATCATCTCATGGTTTATTTTGGAATGGAAAAAGTGACGTGCAAGGCATATTTTTTTTTCTTCTTCCAGCACATTCTTTTCTGTACATGTTTTTTGAGCGAGATTCCGTGTTCGTGCACACAAATATGACTGTCCACTGTTCTGTCAGTTCTGTGAAAATCAGGTAATAACATCTGAGTTATGTAACCTGCATGTGGCATTGAGCTGGGTTTGGGTAAACTTTTTTATTTGCCTCATGTTGACTGGTGAGTATTGTTCTGCTTGGATGGAAAACGTTTTTGTTTTCTGGCGAACTAAAGGTTTGCTCAACAGCTGTGTTGTATGGTATTGGATCCTGCCAGTGTGAGTGCCAAAAGCCTGGGGTGAGGGGGGTTAGTGTTTTGTTTTTCTTTCAGCTCAAAGCGTTCTGGTCTGCCAAATATTTGAGAACCCCTGCTGTTAACTTTTTTTTTTTTTCTTTTCTCATCGTAATTTTAAGCATTCTAACCTTTCTTTCTTTTTTCTGTCAGTGGTGGGGTTGGATATTCAAGATGAAATGGGACGTCATGAAGTTGGCCACATAGAAAACTCCATGAAGGTGCCACTTAACAACGGTTATGGCTGTCGCTTTGAGGGAGAATTCAGCATTAATAAAGTAAGAAACTGATCATGTACACCATAAAGACGTTTCTAATTCTGGGGAAAAGGAAGTCGTTTATCGTTCGAGTTGAAATGTTATTATTTTAAGTGAAATCATTGTTGACGAAACGGTGTAGTGCCAACAGTGCCAAAAAATGGTGTCAGCCACTTAGGAAATGGAAAAAATTATTGCTCAGATAGCGTACTAACTAACACTAGTCTATTCAAAACTCAAGAGCAGTCTGAGGTGATTTTGTAAGTATCAGGATGCCTGAGGGCTTGCATTCTTTCAACTCCAGGTTCCTGGAAATTTCCACGTCTCCACACACAGCGCCACAGCGCAGCCGCAGAACCCCGACATGACCCACGTCATTCATAAACTCGCCTTCGGGGACAAGCTTCAGGTTACTCTTTCATCTAGCGTATGATTAATTATTCAGCGGAAATCGAGTTCACGTCATTTTAAAGAGAACGTATACTTGGTGTTGCAGGTGCAAAACGTCCAAGGGGCTTTCAACGCCCTCGGTGGCGCCAACAAACTCCAGTCTAATGGTATGGAACATATTTCATGTATATATATGATATATGATATGGTTTATGGTACATGTTGGAATCAAGTTGCTTAACACCGTAAGCAGGTTAATATTATGCTTGCAGTTAATTATTGTGTAGTGATGTAATAGTGATGTAAATCTCTCTCTTTTTTTTTTTTTTTACATGCAATATAAAGATTTAAATGGATTACAGGTTAACAGTGAAACATGCAGCATTACATCAGAGCAATTACTCAGACTACATAAAAGATTTTTTTTGTCCTTTTTTTTTTTTTTCAAAAACACCAGTATGGCAGCACTTTAAGACAGTTACTGTAATTACACGGAATTTAGTTGAATGAAAAAGTGGAAATGATTACAATAAGCATTAAGATAAGTCAACTGTGTCCGCTTTTGTGATGTTTTAGTAAAAAGTAGGTTAGTGTAATATGAGCCACCTAGTGGATCCTGTTAATTAACTCGTGTCAAAAAATAAATATCAATCTTTTTTTTTTTTAACAAATGTCATTCATAACCATATTATAATTAATATTTAAGGCTTTGCTGTCCTAAATCGAAATGTCGATCTGACTCCGCAGCTTTGGCCTCCCACGATTACATCCTCAAGATCGTCCCCACTGTGTATGAGGACCTGTCAGGGAAGCAGAAGTTCTCCTACCAGTATACTGTGGCAAACAAGGTAAAATAACAAAATAAAAATGTAACCGCTTGATAGCAAACATCTTTTCAGCTTTGATAAAACGGCTCCAAAGCAAACCTGTTCGTTTCCAGTTATTTATATGTCATAGGTATGTAACTGTTGCCCTGGTTATTAAATTAGTCAGATGAGTTGATTGGCACAGTAATATCATGTTCAGCCAAGCAGTTAATGGTAGTTTTGGCACTGTGGGTAGGTGCTTAGTTCTGCTGGAAAAAAGAAATCGACATGTCCATAAAGCCCGTCAGCAGATGGAAGACTGAAGGGCTGTAAAATCTCCTGTTAGATGGCTGCATTGATTTTGGATTAATGAAACACAGTCGACCGCAGATGACATGCCACCTTAAATCATCCCAGACTGTGGAAACGTCACACTGGACTTCAATCAACTTGAGTTCTGTAATCCCTCTCTCTGGGACCTTGTTTTATAAATACAATGCGAAATGTACAGTAATTTCTAGGAGGACTTTGGACAGTCCAGTTCTTGAGATGCTTCTGACATTGTCTGTGGTTCATTATTGGATTGATGCAAGGAATGCAAAAGTTATATTGAACATGCCTGTGTGTGGTGGCTCTTGATGCACTCACTCCAGCTAGACTCTACTTCCCGTGAATGTTCTCCCAATGTGTTGACAACAACAGCTTTTGCTTGGCGATCCTCATAAAGCTGCAGTCATCCATGTTGCTTGGGCACCTTCTCTTACCACACTTGTCCTTCGTGGAGGGGTCGATCATCTTCTGGACAACTGTCAAGTCAGCAGTCTTCCCCATACTTTTACTCCACTAGATTGAGAGACACACTGTATGCATAGTGTATAAAATATTATAATGTTTTGAAATACTGGATTTTCATGCTATAATCTGTAACCGTTGAATTTCAAATATAAAATATAGCAAGGTTTCATTTAATGTGGACTGAATATAGAATAGAATAGAAAAGAGTTGAACCTTTCGAATAAAATAATTTTATTTGATTAACGCATGTTATAAATTTTTTTTTTAATTAAGTTTTGCATTTGAAATGCACCGTGTTTTGTGCTTCTGTGTATGTGGTTACGTATTCGACTTTGAGGTTTGTCAGTATCGCGTCACCTCTTTGGTAATTATTTTCCTGTAACACTACACCCCAGCATGTTTTATGACAAGACTGAACAGGTGACGGTGAAAGTGCTAGCTCTAGGTAGTCATCATGAAAGCATTTTGTTTTGGAAAGGAAACTGCAAATGTATTGAATACATGGTTTTGTGTGCAGGTGTTCTCGTTAGTGTAATTAGTGTTAATATGTGACTAATGTCTGATTTTATAGACCTAGTCTACATAAGTGGATTAATATGGCGCATTTTAGAACTGCAATCTTTTTTCTTTTCTTTTTTTTTGGTCTCAGGAATACGTGGCATACAGTCACACAGGCCGCATCATCCCAGCCATTTGGTTTCGTTATGATCTGAGCCCGATCACGGTGAAATACACAGAGAGGAGGCAGCCCCTCTACCGCTTCATCACCACCGTAAGACTCGCACTGGAATTATTATAGAGTATAGATAAAGAATATAAATAGTATATTGTATATAAAGAATAAATTTCATCTACACTCTACTTGTGCGGCATGCTTGTTCTACATTTACAGTAAGTACAGCATCATTTACATCACAATTTATTCACTTTCTTTAATGCTTTTCCTTTGCTTTCCGCAGATCTGTGCCATAATCGGTGGGACTTTTACAGTAGCTGGCATCATCGACTCGTGTATATTCACAGCTTCCGAGGCATGGAAGAAAATCCAAATAGGCAAGATGTCCTGAGTGTCCGTCTCATTTGCCAGGCATCTTATTTATATCCCGCTGACTGTCCGGACCTGCCCTGGTGTTCCACTGTCAACTCTCGTTTCCCTTTAAGAAATGTATTTTTACATTACGCCATTTCCACCCATCCTGTTGGCTGAAAGTTCTCAACATGGCTGTTGCACAGGTCAGAGAGTAACTGTTCTAGATTAAGAGAATGCAGTTTTTTTGTTTTGTTTCTTTTTTTAAATTAGGATGTACTTTTACATTTTTTATAGAATTATTTCTTAATTGTATTTTTGTAAGTTTGGCAGTGTGTGAAGTCCTGCACAGTTCCCAGCTGTTAGTTTGTATTGTACAGAAGTCCATCAGAAGTACTGTTTCTCCTGTATATTATTAAGTGGATGTTTTCTGCTTGTCCAAAACCGGTTATTTATCACAATCTCTGCATAATTACAGTATGTCAAGCGATGTAATAAGCGGTGAGATTGTTAGATTGTAATAATGAGTACCCAGGACTTCTAGGTTTCTTTTGTTAATTGCACAAAGATAATGGAAGTCGTGTTACCCTAGTGTTTTGAACTGCATGAAATACTGAATTCTTCCTTGTCAAAATCACCCTAGTGTTTACTGAGTTACACAAATGGCTATTCGTGCCTTAAAGTGTTTTTTAAATCGACTGAGCTCGGTCGATGGAGGTAAACCCGTGCTCGAAATGTGTTTAATTGGTGTTAGTGCATTCTCTTAATCGCAAACCAGATTTTTTTTGTGTGTTGAAAATTGAGAAGTTGGTCATTTGTTTTGAGGTAAATTATCATTGTACTTCCCCCACCAAAGGATTTTAAATGAAGTGTATGGATTTTACTTTGTAATGTTTCTTTCATAGGAATTGTTAATTATGTTATTGTTATCTTCAGTTTTTACGATGTTTACATCACCGTATGTGGAAAACCGTTTATGTAATTTGTTTACTGCCGGTCAAAGGCCAACCATGGAACGAGGAAACGACTGATTCCAGCTCTGATTTAATAGAAATCATGTTACATAAGTGGGTGGAGCCTTATTTATGAAATATAGCAGTACAGACATCTTATCGAGTAGATAGGACGTAATCAGCACACAATGAATTGAAGATTCCGTTAAGCTTGTGACTAATTAACAGTGTAAGTACTTACATATAAAGCATTGGGCTCATTTTTGCATTACGTAATGCGTATAGTGTTGTGCTTGTCCTTACTGTGGCCGCCTTACACCCCCGGGGTCGAGGGTTGTACAGGGTGTTATGGTGACTTATTGGTTCTCACTGTGACCTTGCACCTCCAGGCAGGAGGGTTGGAGTCCCTCTTTCGCTTCTGCGTCTGTGGAGTTTGTGTTTCTCAAAGATTCAAAGAACTTTCTCCCTGGGCTTGGTGACTTTACTCCCATACTCCAGTTTCCTCCCATAGAGATGCAGATTGGGTTAATTGGTGTTTCCAAATTGCTTGTAGTGTATGAGTATGTGTGTTTCTGTGCCCTGCAATGGATCGGCACCCCGTCTAGCGTATACCTCTCCTAGCACCCTTATGCCCCTGCAACCCTGTACAGGATAAGCAGTATAGGAAATGAGGGAGGGAGTGACCGAGGGACACAGTAGGATGTAAAAAATAATCCCGTCTGTTTGAATATTTGGTTAGATTTAATTCTCATCTATGATTGGTTAGATCTTCACCGAGCCAAACCTCTAGTGCATGGAGATGAGACTTAAATGATTGATTGTTTTATCCAGTGATCAATTTGCATGTGTTAAACAAGGTAAATCCTGTAAATTCGTAGTAAAAGAAACAAAATGACAAGTGCAAAGGACTGCATGCTTAGAAGGGTATTTTTAACTGTCTGCCTTTTTTTCTCCCTCAATCTGTCTTTCTGGAAATTGTTCTTGTCCTGGAATCTGAGATGTGATGAAAGTGCATAGTACATGAGCTACAAAGTGACCGTTATCTGCAGTACTGCTGTTCTTTTACCGAATGTCAAACTTGCTTCTGAACCCCATCCCTGTCTCACACCTACTGTATATCTGCCATTATAATGCCAGCAGCATTTGATAGCCTGATACTGTCATCATTTTAATATTTATGCATTCACCATGGCTTCAGTTACCAGTTAGTGAAAATAGCATTATATTAAACAGCGGTGCTGCTTGAACACCAGCTGTAATGCAACAAACAGGCTGATTATGTCCTATCTACTCTACATGATATCTGTGATAACAGTGTTTCAGAAGTACACATGGCACTATACACAGGGCATATATTGAATAAATAAGGTTGGTAACCAATAACTAATTGTTCATTTTTCAAACAATGCAATCGGACTCAGACATGGGAAGGAACACTCAACACACCCTGCGCAGTTGTTATGCTTTTTGTTCCTATCTGGATGTCTGCCCAGGTTTAATGTACTTTGATCAGACAAAATCACACAAACAACTTTCTGTCATCCCACTTTGTTTTTGGTCAGTGTGAACAGGCCTTCCGTGTTACTGAACCACTTCTTCACATTCCTGTTTAATTCAGACTGAATCATTGTAAATAATAAAAATTTAAATGAATTCAATTCCTCAGTTGCTAACATTATTGGCAAAGCAGCTTCCAACAATACGCTCTTCCTCTGTTTTGTTGCACGCTTTTCTTGTCTGAAATTGGATCGATTGAGCCAGTTTAAAAGAAGATAAATTGCTTTATTATTTTTCCATTCTGGGAATTAATTTTTGTACAAATAAACAAAACAAGCTTACATTTCATAAGATAAATGCATCATGAGTTAAAATATTTTTCTATTTGTGACTGGTGTAATGGTGCCACCCAGTGGCAGCTGAGAGAACATACTGGGAAGGGGAAGGAAGGGCAGAACAGTTCGGATTGTAAAGCAAGGCTGAAGCCAGAAAGCCCAGCTCTGTCAGGAACCAAGACTGATCCAATAAGGCCTTTCCGACGATGTTACAGGTTAGATGTCGCAGGGCAACGTTCCTCACTTATGGCGAGCTCCGGCATCGAAAAGAACTCGCTCATGCCTTCTTCACCGAGCTGGCCGTACTCGTTGTTGTAGAAGGTCTGACCGCTGAGCTGAGTGAAGAAAGTTGGCCGGTGCCTGCTCATGCTTATGCTGTTCTCACTCGAGCCTTCAATCAGGTGCTCTGTACTGTTACCTGCTGCCATACTGGAAGGCAGAAAAGATTAACGGTACAGGTAAGTATTTAGGGCTTTGCGAGAAAAGAACTTGTACAGTCATGATTTACACTCCCTTTCCTTTATAACAAGCAGATAGGTTTCAATAGTGTCCAAAGAACGTATTCTGTTATTAACTTATGTTTGGAGATATTTAAACACTTACGTCAACATGACTCCCCTGTGCTTGTGCTCGAGCCTCTCCAGCTCTTCCGAGGCCAACACCATTCCACTGTCTGTCTGGCTGTCCTGCAGAGACATGACACTGCATTAGGCTTAATATAGAGTATACGTACACTTTATTATAGGAAAAAAAAATATTGTGCAAAATGTGATGCATACGAGTTACCATCTGAGATCATGCAGGCTGGTTGTGTTTGTTGGTGACGGATGTACTGTACTTTTGACTGTGCAGAATAACAGGCCATTTATGAGAGTAAAAACTCCCTTTATTTCTCGATATAATCCCCTGCTACACTAATGCACTTATGATAGCTTTTCAGTAGTGCTTGGTGTAAGGTGGAAAGATTTCTCAGTACACCCGGAGCCATGAATGTTCGCGCATTGGGCACAGTGGGCTCTGAGCCACCTCGGGCCAGGTTCATCATTCACGGACATGCAGCATTCAAGAGCTTTGCACCATTCAAATGTTTTACTGAGTCATCAGCATTCTTTTTTTTTTTTTTTTGTGGATTTTTCCCCGATTTTCTCCCTAATTTAGTCGTGTCCAATTCCTCCCCGTCACTAGGGGGCTCCCACATTAAGGCTACTACTACCACTCAGCCGGGAGGGCCGAAGACTACGTGACGCCAGCTGCCCGCATCTTTTCGAACTGCTCGCGCACCGTTGGGGGCGGCGTAACGCACTCGGAGGACAGCGCTATCCACCTCCGTTGCGCGAGCTCACAGACGCCCCTGATTGGCTGTAGAGCCATGATTAATGTAGGAGCACTAAGTACCTCTCATCCCTCCCCTCTGAGAGAGCTCGGCCAATCAGCTCTCTCTAGACCTCCGGCTGCGAGAGGTTACAACACCACCCGGGATTCGAACTAGCGATCTCCGGATGATAGGGCGAGCGCTTTAACCACTGCGCCACTCGGAGGCCCGTCATCAGCATTCTTAGCTTGAAGTCTTCTGTAAATGTCTATAGGTTTTACACCTCATTGCAGAGTAATGGGTTTGACTAAAAATTAAAGAATCTTTTACATAAGAACTATGTTCTAATGTATATGTAATAAACAAAGTGTCCAGTGAATGCATTTACCAAGTTTATTATTATTATTATCATCCATATTAATAATAATAATAATAACGAAGAAAAAAGTATCATGGGAAAAAATTATATGAAAGCCGCAGTTAATTTTCACATCAAACATCAGAATAAAGAAAAGGTGGAAATGTTTTGACCTTTATTGTTGCTCATGGCATGGATGGAATTTTTTAGAAACTGCTGAAAACAAACAACTACACCGTGGTTAATAACTGATCACATTTTCTCCATTCTGATAATAGATGTGAACAATAACTAAAGCTCTTGACCTGTATCTCTATGATTTTTTGCCATTGTGCTGCTGCCCCATGACTGGCTAATTCGATAACTTTGTGAATTTGTGAAGTGTAATGTTCCTAATAAATTGAAATAAGTATACTGTATTCGAATATCCTGTTTTCATATAATTTAACTCAGTTTTCAAAATATAATTCAGTTGTTATACGCTATAAAAATATATTATTTAAAATATATATATTTCGCAAATGTCACGCCATGAAGGATGCAACTGAAGGAATGGGTTAAACCTTTGTTAATGGACTTAGACTACACATTCGGCCCAAGCTTTTATGAACATGAGCAGTTTTTATGAAAGTGCTTACGTGATGTGACTTGTGAGAGGTCATCACCATCGGCAGCTCTTCAAAAGTTTTCACCCGTGAATGACATGCCGTAGAGGGGCTCACCATCACGCACCCAGAGAACGGCACACAGTTATAGTATCTGTGGAAAAAGGAAAACATTGTGGCATTGGAGGACAGCATACTGTACCTTGTAGTACACTGATTAGGCATAACTTTAAAACAACCCCATGGGCTTAGATGAACCTTGCGTCACCATGATCTTACCATCAGTTTACTGGCATATAATTAATAATCAATGGAATTCTATTTATCTGGCGTTGGTGTTGTGGTCATCAGCTATCAGCTATACCACGCACCTGGAGAAATGTTTTCAGGAGCATCATTGCACATGGCTTTTGTTTGAATGTTCCCAAGACTTTTTCACAGTACTGTAAATAAAACAGCTGTTAGGTTTTACTGAGCATGCTGGAGAGTACGAGTTCTTTTGGTAACTTCGTCACACACGCTCCTTTCTATTTTCATGCAAAACCCAGTGATGCAGAAATCAATGACCATTATTGATTTTTTTTTTTCTTCCCATCTGAAAACTGGTCTGTCATGTTATATGTCGCTTTCTTTACAGGCATGCAAATATTCTTCTGTAATGTTATTTATTCATTAATTGTAGTGTATCTTTGTAGGGAATGATCTTGTACATAATAATGCAGACATAATAAACTTATATAACAAAATTTGTACAACAGATAATATGGCGCCTAAGACTTCTGTACAGTGTCTTCTGTGCTGTATTGTATATCACCGCTTTACTAGGTTTTAATGTATATCTACACAATCAATGTTGTTGGTGCCAAAAAGGCTAGTTTAAGTATTTCAGATACTCCTAAGATTTTCCAGACTGGTAAAAGCTGACACAAGTCTATATTTACTCAAATGAGCCTTTAAAAAAAAACAATTTTCTACTCTCCAGTTTCCTATGGCCATGAAAGCCTCAGATTTCTTTTCTTGGCCGCCAGGAGGCGAACCCAATGTTGTGTTCTGTTCTTCTATTTTAAGGTTTGTTGTTTGGTCTATGACGAGATGCTTTACAGCTCACCATGGTTGTAAAGAGTAATTGAGTGACTTCATTCAATCTGGCCATTTTCTTTTGACCCAATACCTGATGCTTACCCTTTTTTTCTACATCATTATGTTCTAAATTCTGCATAAATCTCATGATCCGAAAAAAAAAAAAAACATGATCAGAATTTTCTGTAATACTCTAACCAGGCTTTCTGGTACCAACATCTTTGCTGCTAGCAAAGTCATAGAGACCATCTTCATATCGATGTTTGACGTGAACATGAAATGAAGAGCTTGACCTGTATCTGCATAGATTTTCTGCATTGTACTGCTGTCACGCATTTGCTTAAGTGGATAACTGTATGAATGCACTTGTGTAACGATGCTCTTCATAGAGGTGATAAATAAGTGTATAGTGTATGAGTGTAAAGGCCGAGCACAAGCTGTCTAATCAAAGTACAGATTGCATAAGTTTTTGTTAAAACATTTTTTCAGCTTCAATGTACTGTATTGGTGTATACTGTATCTGTCTTTCTAAATGTAGTACCTTGCTGGCAGTGTATTGCAGGCCAGTCTCAATTCTTCCTCTGATGGAGGTCTGGACGAGGCCTGAGAAAAGCCATCATCCTCTGAGCTCTGTGAGCCGCTGTAGGGGATGTCCTGCCAAAAAAGGGAAATAAAACATCACATATCCTGTATAGAGGGTGGCAAGGGGATGGAGCCTATCCCAGGAGGCACCCTGGACAGGGTGCGAATCCATCGCAGGGCACACACTCATACACACACTCACACACTCATTCACACACTACAGGGAATTTGCCTAATCTACGTGTCTCTGGACTGTGGGAAGAAACCGGAGTACTTAGAGGAAACCCACCAAACAGGGGGAGAACATGCAAACTCCATGCACACAGAGACTGGAATCAAACCTGGCTGGAAATCGAACCCGGACCCTGGAGGTGCAAGGAGACTAAGCCACCATGCCGCCCACAAAAACATTTAAAATCACTACATATGATGTGTTTTCACTAACCTAAATAAAAGAGACATGATGTTAAAGTTAGTCTTATTTCTCACCGGTAAGCTGTTGTCTTGTAAAAGATCTCCCAGTATCTCTACCAGGGCAGGGAACGTGGGTCTTTCCCTGGGCTCACCCTGCCAGCAGGCCAGCATGATTCCATATCTACCAGCAGGGACACACACACACACATTTTTTCATCTTTTGCCTACAAGTTCAGTTTATAGTTTCCTCTTTGTAATATACTGATTACATTTATTAAAACAGGTGAAATCTAGTGAAGAGGCGTGCTCACATTTCGGGCGAGGCCGTCTCAGGAGCTCTCATCCTGGTGCCGTCTTTCAGCCGTTTACAGAACTCCTCATCGATCTGGACGCCGGGGTAAGGTGAAGCACCTGTGGTGCAGAACTAGGTTATCTGTCTGACATTTTAGGTTACTTAGCATGTGAAAAACTGTCAGCGCTGATTAATTCTTACAAACCATGGAACATATTTAAGATCATCCAATCACGTCTTACCTAAAGAGAAAATCTCCCACAGCAGCACGCCAAAAGACCACACGTCACTCTGACTGGTGTAGACTTTGTCAAAGATGCTCTCAGGAGCCATCCACTTAAGTGGCAATCTGGCCTGAAAGAAAAAGCAAATGCACATCAGGCTGAGTTCAAAAGGGGTTCACGTCATCCGAACCAGCAACCCTTTTCAACCGCCTGAGAAAAGTGGAGCCATTCTATAAATGTCGGAGCAATTCTTGTTCTAGTCACAATTACGTTATTAGGAATTCATTTACACATGCACAATCGTTCAATTATGCAATCAGTCAGTCATGTGGCAGCAGCACTATGCATAAAATTAGAAAGCTACAGAATGTGCTCTCAGTGACTGACTACGGCTTGGGTAACTGTGCTAGACCGATCTTCTGAGATTTTCACACACAGTAGTATTTATCACCTGATTTTTCCAATCTGCAAAACTGTGTTCAGATTCCTGGTTGAACAAAGCTTGATTTTGCTTACTTTTGTAACCTCAAACTCAAGGTTTGACATGTCGCGCTCATAAAGATGCTTTTCTGCTCACCACGGATGTAAAGAGTGGTTAGTTGGTTACTAATACTTCTTGTGTGGTGAGTCTAGTCTAATAATAATATAAAATATATAATTAATAATATATTACCTGTATATATTTTAAAATGATTAAGTGTTCTGATCTACTGGTAAATTGAAAAGATTTTATAATGTTAATATTCCTCATTAACAAAAAAAAAGATATATATATAAAATACAGAACAATATATTATACATAAGAAGTTCATATATTGAGAAATGTATTAAAATATATTCAAACGTATATAGCTTAATGTATGAAATTTTCTATTCAACAATATACTTCATAATATTTTGAATTTGATTGAATATATCTATTTCTTTGTATATTTTTAAAATATGCTTATATGTTAATATATGGTCGATTCATATACTGCAATATATTAATAAATATAAGCACTAAATTCCTATGATGTATTATTTAATATATTGCATTATATAATTAACATATTGCCATTTTTTCTGTAATGGTTGTAAGCAATGTGTTTTAGCGATGCACAGGTGTGAATGTGTGTGAAAATCCCAGGAGATCCACAGTTTCTAAAACACTCACACCAGTCCATTTTGTACCAACTACCATGCTGTAGGTAATGTGACAGAGATCCCAATCTCTCTCCAATCTGATGTTTGATGTGAAGATTGACTGAAGCTCTTGACATATACTGTATATACATGATTTTTTGCATATGCGCTGTTGCCAGATGTTTGGCTACCTAGACGATTGTGCAGTGCCCCTAATTAAATGGATGGTCAGTGTATAGATGCATTTTTTTTGAGCATTCAAACTCTTTTTAAATTTTGCACGTTTTTTCGTACAGCTCTAAGATGAGGCATTGGTTTCCTTCAAAGCACTGTTAGTTTAAAGTTTTCAGCCATTTGGATCATTTACAGTGGTGCGAGAAAAGCATTTCGAGTGGGCTATTTGACACAAATGGTTTCTTTTCTCACTTACGTTGCCTTTCCGAACGTAATCTGGGTCCTTGTAGATGTCACGAGCCAGCCCGAAGTCACAGATCTTCACCACGTTATTCTCTGACAGCAAAATGTTCCGGGCTGCCAAGTCCCGATGGATGCACTGGCAGGACAAGATCGCAGAGGAAATTGAAAGAATTGCATGCAGGGGGATTTGGAACTCACTATAAGTTTGTCTCACTATAAGTGCCTCCACATTGTAATTTATGCATATTATTGTATTTCCTACTAGTTGAATAAAAATGTCAGAAATAAAAAAAAAATATATATATATACCAATCAAAACCTAAATCTCCAACATATTGGTGTTAATAATTTAGTGACCTCAGAAATCCTCTGTTGAGACCGTGGATTGAAGCTTAAGCTTGTTTTACAATTAGCTTAGAAAGCTGATGTTATATTTATTGTAAATGACATTAATGGAAAGATTATGTTGTGTGGAAATTCATGATCCAGCCATAATTTAATGCACAATTATATTTGTTTATATTTAAAATGATATGTAATTATATATAATTATACAATTATTCAAATTAATACTGAATACAGATGGAATTTGTTTACAATGTCAAATTCCCTAGAATTGGTTATATATTTCATTAGAATAAGCATTATGATTTAATCTCTATCACATCTTTAGCAGCACTCCTTAAATAATGCACTTCTTTTGCATTAGGCTCTCGTGAACAGGTAAAGGTAGCCCATGGCAGAAATGAACAATTTGCCGGGCATCCTGATCTTGATCCTCCCTTTCTCCATCCATTTCTCACCATTTGGGTTCTTTTTCATTAGTGGCCACCACTGCCTTTTAATAATGCACTAATTCTAATAAATTATTGCTTGGGAAGATTTTTTTTTTCAACATCAGTTCTTTGTGACATTCAGAGATAAAGGTGTAAGTTTTAGGACATGCTTAAGTAAAAAAAAAATAATAATACAAAAGTATGTGCACCTGTGCATTATATTGCTGTAATATTATATAATGGTTTGTGGGTATGCGTGATTATTGTATACCTGTTAAAAATGATATGCAAATTGTACAAGTTAATTACTCAAAGTTAACTTGAACTGGAATTACCTTACGAGATGCCAGGAACTCCATCCCTCGTGCCACCTGGTAACTGTAGCATATTAGATCCTCTATTGTAAGAGGCTTCTTCCAGAGGTCCTCCACTTAAAATCAATAGAAACAAGATGATATAAACATGATGTAAAGAAAAATTGCAGTAGTGAACCAATACAGAAAAACTGGTGTAATCAGATACGCATGATTTATAATTTATAACCATTCAGGTCATTTAGTTATAAACAGCGATGGCTTTCATGGGCCACAGAATGCATTTTTAAAAATATTTTTGAATATATTTTTTTATCATGAATATTTATTTATTTATTTTTATTTTGTATTTACAACATGAAACAAAAACACATCCAGATACCTGCATTTCATTTATTAATGTATTTAGATATTTATGTACATATTCCTTCACTCATTCATCATCTATACCTGTATATTTATGCTATATACAGGGTTGCGGGGGGACCTGGAGCTTATCTCAGGAGACTTATGGCATGAGGCAGGGTACACCCTGAATGGAAAATAGGGTGCCAATCCATCACACACTCATTTCACACACTGTGGGGCTATTTGGGAACACCAATTAGCCTAATCTGCATGATTGTGGGAGAAACCCGGAAATTAACCAAGTTTGAACTCAGCTTGATGTGCATTTGCTTTTTCAGGCCAGATTGCCACTTAAGTGGATGGCTCCTGAGAGCATCTTTGACAAAGTCTACACCAGTCAGAGTGACGTGTGGTCTTTTGGCGTGCTGCTGTGGGAGATTTTCTCATTAGGTAAGTGGCAAGTCTGAGTGAGTGGATAATCTTAAATATGTTTCATGGCTTATCCAGGGTTTGTAAGAATGAATCAGAATATATACTGTATATTAATTTTCACATGCTCAATAACATTAATTGTCAGATAACCTAGTTCTATATCATAAATACATGTGGTTCACCTTCCCTGGCATGCAGACTGATGAGATACCCAAATCAAATATTATTATTATTATTATTAGTCATAGTAGTAGTAGCAGTGTCAATCAGACCTTGGGATATAATATATAAGTCAATCCTAATCTATGCATTTTAATATTTCCACCAGCTGTTTCCGATCATGAATATGCATACAACAGCGATCTAATCATATATAAATATATTTTTGGGATTGAACAGATAAGCTACCACAAATACACATTTCAACTGCACAAAGTGCAGTTTTATTTTATTTTCACTTGAGAAATTCCTATGCCATCTGGACCAGATATGAACCCGAGTGACGCTGCTGAGATTGCAGAGCCAAATGCAGTAATGTTCTGGAAATTGTTTTGTGTTGTTATAATCCAAATACAGATAAAAAAAATGTGTGTATTATGAGCATTAGACAAATATACATACAGATAAGGGCACTTAGCAGTATAGCAGTATATCACATGGTAGAAACTTACGTTTCTCAGAGGAGGAGTTCTTTGCACTGGATTTACCCCAAAGCTGACTCGGGGTGCTGATGACTGAGGATGAAGGTTGGTGATCTCTCTGCTCTACCTGCACCGCCTCCATCATCCTTCTCACCTGGCTCCGGGTTTTAGGGGAACGGTCCTTCGGGGGAAAAAAAAAACATGAAATAATTAGAGATTTAGAGAGCTTAACTATACAAGATAGTATTTATCATGATACTTGTTTTATATTTCAGTAGTCTCTGATATACTATGGATGTAAAATACAATATCTACATGTGTGGCACCTGTCAAATAAAGACAGGTACAAAGCCTGTAATACCTTAACCACTGAAATAATTTGGGAAATCTAAATCTTGATAACTTACAGCAAGAAAAAAACCCTGGAGAACAAAATGTAAAAGTTTTTTAAACAGTCAAGGCCATTCTGATCCATTTAGACAGTGACTTGTATCGAATAATGGTTTTAATTTTCAGTGTTTATTAATATTAAATGTACATTTATATGTAAATATATGGTAAAAATAAATATAGATGTCTGACATACACCCACAAAACGAAAACCACCTGCTTAACATTGTGTAAGGTTAGGGTTAGGGTTGCCATAACAGCTCTGACTCCACAAGATCTCAGATGATGTGCTGTGGTATCTGTCACAAATCATTTAAATCCTGTAAGTGGTAAGGTGGGGCTTTCATGGAGTGGACTTGTTTGTCCAGCATATCCACCGATACTTGATCTGATTAAGAATTTGGAGGCCAAGTGAATGCTTTGTTATATTCTTCAAACCATTTTTGCTGAAAGAGTCCGCTGGCTTTAAGGAATAATGTTAATATGGTGTACGGGGTGTATTTGGTCAGCTACAATGTTTTTAGTTAAGTGGTACGTGTCAAAGTGACATCTACAGGAAAAACAGGACACACGGTTTCCCAGCAGAACCCTGCCCAGAGCGTCATACTGTCTCCATCAGCTTCCCATAGTGCATCCTGGTGCCATCTCGTCCCCAGGTAAGAATGAGTCTTTGCTTCCCGCGCACACTGATGAGCCTTGACCCTGTTTGTACAATTATTGGTAGGTACTCTCAGATTCATTTTTCCTGCTTCCATCACGTCAGCTTTGAGAAGTACCTGTTCAAGTGCTGTCTAAAATATCCCTTTGACAGATGCCATTGTAACAAGAGAATTAATGTGATTCATTTCACTTGTAAGTGGTTTTCACTTTATGGCTGATCTGTAGGTATGTGTGTGTCTGTGTGTCCTGTGATTGTATATGAGTAAGTAAACTTGTCCTCAATTCACATGACCGTGAACACTGACAGCCACAGAGAAGGCTCTTTTCACCAATTAGGCCTCATAGTCCAATTTGAGTCCCTGACACCTCTTTGTTGCATTTCCATAGAAACAGACTACGCACATGCTAGTTAATGCCACTGAACCCTACAATAAAGTTATTTCTAATAGAAGGAGTCATGTAGGGGGCAAAGCCTCTTGTTTTAGAAACGATTCAGTGACGTGACGCTGTCTAAATCTGAGAAATCCACAATCAACACACAAACACCCCCCCCCCCCCAATGCTTTTTAACATTTCCAAATGCATTATTACTCTTTGTGCAAATTGTTGCTTAGTTTTACTGATCATTATGCAAGACTTGACACAGTCCTCAATTTATACTTCGTGAGAGTTTTCAGTGTGAGCTCCTGTACTCTGCCAGTGTGAACATTTAAGCATGTGTCCAGGAGTCGGCCTAATTAAGCCAAGCTGACTTCAGAACAAGAAAAAAAAAAAAATCTGCATGCAACATTTTATTTGCCCATGCAACTCATGGTAGCGAATGGTACTCAGATACTACAACACAAACTACATAACTAGATATAAAAATATGTGCAAAATATGACCACAAAGCAGATTTCTTCTCACTTGAAATGAATGACTTTCCTATTTCGACACCGACCAGATGATTTCCTGTCAAGGGCGAATGCTTGTGTACAAATCACATCAATGAGGAGGGACTGCCGGTGTCACGCTGTAAACAATGTTTTATTCAACATGATCACCACTGTCTGTTTGCTGTGAAAAACACCAGCATGGATCTATTATGAGTAAATCAAACACTACAAACCTGAATTACCCAAACTGGCACAGGAGCCGCAAATGGAAACTGCTATCCGAAGCCAAGAAACATGGATAATGTTTTACATTGAGGAAAAGGAGAAACATAAAACTTCCATTGCCAAACATTGCAACCATTGCCAACTGGCACCCAGCTGACACAAGAGATAAGAGTCGCTCTGTTGTTTGGAGATCACGACAGTGCCACAGCCATTCACCGAGCTGGCAGGAAGAAGCTTGTTAGCCTTTACCATCTCTAGGTTGGTGTCTATTATATAAAGGGGAGAGCTTGTTAGTGAGTGGGAACTAGCAAAAAGACTAAAGGTTTTTTTTGGGGGGGAAAAAAAAACATAATTAACCCTTTCTCACAGTATAATTGTGCTCCATCCCACCAAAGATTTATGATAGTAGAACACCATGTACAAATGCCACAACAGTATTATAAAATTTCAATCTAGTAAGCTAAAGTAAATTTAATGTTGAACTTGACTCTGTCCCTTTGGGGCGTGGCTCCGCAGGGCCTCTGGGGTTTGCCATGGTGTCTAGCACCAGAATGTTGGGAGCGGATCGTTCGAGAACTGTGATTGTCAGGTGGTCCCTCCATGGATCAGACCGGTACACACCAGGCAGTGATGTACTGCGTGTTCTGATATTTTTCGATTGTGGGAACCATTGACTTTTTTCAGCGATTTCTTCTGTGCTGGATTTCTGGGACTGGACAGGCAGGTCTTTGGTTCCCATATGCATGGGTGGCCACGATCCTGTCACCAGTTTACTGATATATAACTGCTAATTATATATTATATAATTGATATAATTGATCTGGCTCATGATGGTTTACTTCACTGATGAGAACAAACAGCACCTCAAACCTGTCTCAATCATACTCAATCATACCCTGTACCTCAAACCTGTCTCAATCATACCCTGTACCTCAAACCTGTCTCAATCATACCCTGTATGGCAGGAAAAATTCCCTCTTCGCCCGCAGGTAGTTGGACAGATTCCCGTATTTGCAGTACTCCACTACAACCATGAGGGGACCTTAAAAAAAAAAAAACATGAATGAACAGAAATGAGAACAAAATATCTCTTACTGTATATGACATTGGATTATTACATGTTATGGATCTTTAGCTACATTTGGAGCAGTTGGACTAACCACTGGGTTTGGTGCAAGCTCCCAACAGATTGACCACATTCAGATGGTTTCCTATGTGAATCAGGATTTTCAGCTCAGACATTAGGGCTTTATGTTCACTGGCTGTTGCTCCCTCTGTGATACCCACAAACACACACAATACAGTTTGAAACAGTTTGAATGTTCATTATGCTAATCACAGCCTATATTGTGACTTTTTGGTAATCCAGTTGAATATAATATACATTCATACATCTCATGTCATCTTATATGCAGTTATTTTCAAAAGAAAGACTATTTTGTTCGCTAGTGAAATAAATATATATATTTAAAAAAAACACTTCACATACTTGGGGATTTGATACTATGTGTATGTGCAATTATGAGGGTCATACATCAAGAACAATCTAGTGGATTATATGTTCTCTAAATTTACAAATCCTTGTAAATGATTTGTAGCTGAATGCTACAAATCATTTCAGTTTGACGAGATGATCATAGATTGACGCAAACAATAAATAAAAATGAAACATAAAGCTAATCGGACAAACCTTTGAGCATCTTAACAGCCACGGTGCCTAAACTGCTCTTCTTATCACTCCCATAAACGGAGGCCTCAATCACCTTCCCGAAAGCGCCATGACCAAGCACCTTCCCTGTTAAGAGATGTTCGACAGTGATTATCACTTTATTAGTGATGAAACATAGAAACAAGGTATGATAAAGTGTAGTCCAGTATTGCAATTTTTTATAGTCTTGGTTTAGTCTGATCACAGAGCCGTACAAGAGCCGTTCAAGTCAAACCGGGACTTTTAATGGCACAGAAAATTCTCTTATTTCTCTATATAATCCCCTGCTACGCTAATGCACTGATGCCAGCGTTTCTCTAGTATTTGGATACCATCAACATTTTCTCATGATCAAACTGCTTGCTTCAAACCTGACACTATGGCTACCCAGGAACCCTTTTAATGGCCTAAACATGGCTTAAAAAATGGCTTAGTGTGAGGTCAGGAATGTATGTGGATGTGACAATAACTACCAGTCAAGTTCCTTTAGGTGCTGATGAGTGATTGTGTGTACAGTTTCCACAGACGAATGCATCTTTCCCGCAAGTTGGGTAGAATTTTTGAAACGGGTACAAGTTTTGACGGGTAGAATGAAAGATATTAATACTTTTATAGAGTGTAAATTTAACCACTACCACAGAAGGCGGAAAAAAACAACCATAAACAACCATAAAAACATGTGATCATGTGTATCTGTGCTACGTCTTTGCCTATGTGACCCAGTTTTACATTTTTTGCTTAGTCATGTTTGTATAATTGGTTAAAATGAAATTAAATTCAGTTTATTATATTGCGTATTTTGTGCTGAATGAAACAATATACGCAATATAAAAGGATGTGTCGCTCTATATTGCACAATCCTGAGCCATATATGTTTATTAAAAAAATTTAAACAAATAAGGGCTAAAATGCTCTGAGTTTTAATGGCTACGGATCGGGCGTTCCATGTTCACGGGAACGACGGCACTCATTCGCCGTCCTTAAAAACGTTTGCAAGTTTAACATGTTTTAGTCTCATCACTATGCTGCGCTTGAAATCTTCGGTTTCATACCTTTATTCATGAGAAATGTCGTCAAAAGTCCCGGTTTGAATTGAACACATTTCACAATTTGCAGTTTATCAAAACTACACAAATCTGCTATCCCTATTTTGAATAATAGATAACCAAACACTTGTATCGCATTAAATTCCCTTTTCATCCATCATCCATCAACGGCATCATCCGTTTATAATCCCACTTCTAGTTCCTTTACTGTTAATATCCTTTGTTTGAAGCATACCTCTTTCCTGTATCGAACTGAAATGGATAATTTTTTTACCACTGCGTACCAAGCCGCAATCGATCCCTTGAAATTTCCCATTGGCTGGAATCGTAGGGCAGATATTCACACTGTTCCTCCAGGGGCACCTCCTCTGGATCCATGATAATGGACAGATAGCTCGTCTTAATATCGGCTGGGTTCATCTGCAGGACAGCATCACAACAACATTACCACGAGCTCACGCTGGCCTTTGTAGTGTAGATCTGTTAGCTGGAGGTCAGCCTGAAGCAGCAATTACTTGTTGAAGATGTACAGACTGTGACCCTATTTCAGATAGCAGCAGTCACCTAACCTCTGTCTAGTCAGACAGCAGTGGGGTTTCTGATTCATTTGGTCTGAAGCATAGTACAGACTTCAGACAGCCTGGAACAAATCTTACAACAGTACTCGAGGGCTCAGATTAACTCAAATGGAATAAAAAAGGTGTGCTGCACAAGCTGTCACTAAGCTGTGATTTAAGAACAACCCCAGCATGGATCAGAAGTCAGACTTTAAACCTACACCTACCCGCTTGACATTGCAGAAGATGAGGATGAGAAGAGCCCAGAAGAAGATGGCGATGACTCCGGTGCCGATAAGGATCACGATTTCCACATTTGTACTGTTGTCAGATCCTGATGGAGGAAAAACAGGTGTGACATGTCTTGAGGCGTAAGATAATTCCCTGTCATCTGTGTCCACACACATGATAGAACATCAGTCAAAACATCCTGGTCTTCCCTATCCAAGCTTCAGTTCCTCCACCAAACACACACCAGCCTGTATTATAAAAAGCTGGTGTCTCTGTGTGAAAAGGAAGTTTACTGAATCGTGCAATAAAGAAAGTCTCACCGATTACAGACACTGTCGCTGAGGACTGAATGCAGCCTTTTTGGTTGCAGGCAGTGCATGTGTACAGGCCGGCATCCTCCTCACGCACCCGCTGGATGCTGAGTGTCCGGTTAGAGTCTTGCAATAGGACCCCTGCGAAGAAAAATCACAAAGCACTCAATCAAATCTGCATACCAGCTTACTTTAGGGGCCTGATTCTCAGTTCCAGTTTCAAGAATCAAACGTGTAATACGCTGTGCTGCCACTAAGGGGCAAAAGTTTATTGCCTATACATGTACAGTACATTACTTTTTCAATGTTTCATTACAATTCTTTTTAATTCCGTTTTTTAATGGTAGCACTTTTTAATGGTAACAAAAGAAATTAAAACATATAAAAACAAATATAAACAAAAATATTGATCTTTAATCCGTAATATAGAGAAGGCACTGATGAGGAAAATAAGCACAGGAATAGTTTCATACACAGAAAAGTCCATACAAAGGTAATGCAATGAAAACTTTCATAATGAAAACAAGCTTCCCCTTTTCCTCTATGCGACTTGTGGGTTGTAACTGATGGAAATCGTGGCATTCTGAGCATCTCTGCGTCAGCTTCACTGACCATTTTTATGGACAATAAAATAAAAAAAAGAGGTTTCACCTATAACAGGATTAAGTGCTTTTAGTGTCACTAAAATAATCAGATTATTACATTTATTATAGAAAGATTCCTGCAAAACACTTTAAAAATACAAACTGTGCCTTTAACACATAAGTGCTTCCACAGGGTTACTACTTTGGTGTTGTCCAGGTCTAAATGAGGTGTCATATTAGATTATGTGAACAACACCCAGACTACTGCCCGGCTCTAATGCTCAGGTTCTTCCTGCAGCAAACATCATAAAGGACTTCTATTTGCCAGCGATGACTTACTGACTGTAATTGGTAGCAGGAGAGCATCAGGGTAGCTTTACCTTTTTCCCTAAAATACTAGACTGCGTTTGTTTTTAATGACCCCATACCGGAGTGTTTATGTGTCCAATTAGTTAACGAGAAACATAAGGGCAGTGCAGATAGACTGGGTCACCAAGTCTGTAAAAGAAATCCCTGTGATCCCTCTATGAAGTATAATTAATCAGGGGCAAATCTGATTCAACACACATTACAACCACCAGGCACCCTGGCAACACAGCAGCTTCCCTCCTTTATTGAGCTCTGCTTGGTCTGCACATGCACACACACACACATACACACACACACACACACACACACACACACAAACACTCGGTCGGCAAATACCCAGAAAAGCACTGTAAATCCTGTTCAGCAGCAAGACTTGGTGGACTCATAATCCATAACCAACTCACATTTATTTCCAAAGCTGCCGTCATGCATAGCTCCCTTTCATTTCGGCTACATTCCAATTCCAAAGCTTCAATTCTCTGCTCCAGTGGTCCACCCAGCATCTGTCTATCACACCAAATGGAGCTCCACCATACACTTAGATGAATTTTTCTCTTTTAGTCTCTGTGTATTTGTGTGTGCTCATGTGCGTGTATGTGTTTTCGTATGTTACAGCTGATAAAATTTCACACGCCTCTCCAAGCTAGGCTGGATTCGAAAACTTTTTGATTTGAAGAGAATTTAAAGAGAAAATGCAAAACAGAGTCAGAAATCATCAAGAATTGTCCAACACCTTAATATACAAATATGTGCACAAAAACCTTTTTTTTTGTTTTTGACTTCCGACTTGTTGTCAAGTTATATTCATGTTTCCGGGAGCTACATCCTTTTTCTATTATTTTATGTACAATGGGAACGAAAGGTCAGAAGCTGACCTGATATTTGGTTGAGAGGCTGGTTGTCTTTAAACCAAGACAGTTGTGGAGAGGGAGTGCCGTTCACACCGCACTTCATTTGAAGAGACGAGCTGACATTCACTGTCTGATTGATGGGGTTGTGCCAATACTGTGGAGCCTCCAGGGCTGGGGGAGAGAGAGAGAGAGAGAGAGAGAGAGAGAATAAAAAATAAGCAAACAAACAGAGTGATACAAAGAGAGATAAAGAAGTTTAAAAATGACCAAAAGACCAAAATTATTTAAAAATGACCGAAACTAAGGAATAAACAGAAGTTGCGCCACACCGGAAATGTGTAATGATATACAATAGCAAGTATGGATTGACAGCAGGGTTAACTTCTCAACCATGCTCTTGCCCCTGTGTGACTAAAAATACTAAATACAATTTTAGCATAATTTAGAGGGAGACTGACTAAGTCTGCATAAATGCTCATTTATGGATTCTGGTAAAAGATATATTCGAAACTGTGACAATTCAACAAACAATATATGTAAATAAATGGAGTCCAGAAAATGATTTCTTATGTGTGCTACCTAAATATTGTGACAGTTGCCTTCACAAGGTCATTTACAGTAAGCTGTTATACTGTAGAATCTCTTGTATTAACACTTAGAATTCAGCAGGGCTATTTCACCACAGCACTAATAAACTATTGATTGTGGTTGGAAATAAGGTGGTGATTTATTTTCTGACAATAGGTCTAGGACATAAAGCATAAAGCATGTGACTCACAAATTCAAAACTAATTTTACAAATTACAGACTGCATGTTTGATATTTTCTACACTGCCTGCCCTAAAGCAACTAGAGATTGCCGAAATAAATGGAATTGACTTAAGAACTGTCTCTTGTGCTAATATAATGTTGAACCTTACTGCCGAACTTTATCGAAGAAACTTTGTAAAAAACAGCATGAATGATCGTGATCAGAAATCACTTAAACGCTTAGTGAAGTTGCATCATATAAAGAGTACCAGCAGAAATCATGGTATGGTATGCTTAACTAGCATTAGTGCCTGTCGTTGACGGTTAAAGAGTTTTTAGAAATAGTTAAAAGGTTAACGCTAAAAATAAGCTGATTAGCTTTAATGTTAACCAGTGATATTATTATTTCAGATTACATAAATGTCTGTCTGTCGTTCTGTACGCCAGAACACTCTGCCTATCTTATTAATACAAAGAAATAAAACTTATAAAGTATCTTACACCTTGTTTTTACGTACTCCTTTTGTTGTCAGCCAAATACACTCCCTGTTCGTTAATTGCAGAGTGAATCACTGAGCAAAGATTAAGGTTCATTTTTAAAAGTCTCCAGTGCATTAAAATTCACTTATACTGATTCAGCACTATTATTTCTGTGGTGAAATAACAAGTTCAGGCTTTATTCATCATATCCACATTACTGCACAGTGAAATTCCTATTTTTCGAATATCTCAACTTTTTGTTAGTAGGCTGGGGTCAGAGCACAGGGTCAGTCATTATACAGCACCACTGGAGCAGACAGGGTTAAGGGCCTTGCTCAAGGGCCCAAGAGCAGCAACCTGGTGGAGCTGGGGCTCAAACCAACGAATTTCCAATCAGTAACTCGGAGCCATAACACTCTGAGCCACCACAGCACTAAATCCCAGTAAAAATATTAAGTTGAGCTTTTCTCATTAATATCTATTGGTGCAGGTGTTTGTTTACATTGAGCTAATAGATTATTAGAAGCTTATTTTCAAAGTAGATTATTAAATCATAAATGTTCATAAATGTTCATAACATGGCTTTTAGTTAACAATTTATGGTGTAGGTTAAACTTCAGGCAGATAGCTAAGTATGGCAAAAGTTCTATTCAATTCAGTCCAGGGGTCGATTTAAGACGCGGCCACATTTCGAGGCATGCACAGTACGCTGTCAAAACTTAATGTTTATAATCTGGTACATAAGTACTCATAACTTCACTTCTACTTAACATTTTGATTTCCTCGATGGCGCAGGTTTAACTTTCAGCAACGGACTGGCACAGTTTCATTAAATTCTGTCCAGCCAGTTTTGAGTGATACTGTGACAATTCTGGCTGGACAGACAGACAGACAGACAGACAGAAAATTTTCAGAGACTGGTTCTGGTCCTCCAATGAAACAATATCATTGAAAGAGAGAGTTCTGACCAATAATCTGGTCAGAACTTTTAAATAAAAGAAAGGTTTGTACAGACAAAACCTTTCTTTTATTTAAACAGGTAGTGAAGGTATGAATATTTCTACTGTACATGTACAATAAAAATATAAAATGGGGGCTAAACAGCTGTGTGATCATAAGAAAACAACATGTTAGTGATGCTAATTGCTAAATGCTAAGCTGTCAGTCTACATAAAAAATATATTTTAAAAAAGTGCTTCAATTTTCTAGAGTGATGGGTGCATCGGTGTGAGAAGGGAAGAATATGAAGTGAGGCACCAATCATCATAGTGCATGTACAGTACAAGCCACTGGAGGCAGTGTTATGCTCTAGGGTTGCTTCAGATGGTCAGGTTTAGGCTCAGCAACATTATGTGGCAATAAAATGAGGTCAGCTGACGGCCTGAATGTACTGAATGACCAAGTTATCACATCTATGAATTTCTTCTACACCTGAATGCACAGGCATATTTCAGAATTCAAACTGTGAAAGAGAGTTTCTGGGAGCATGAGGAATCATTTCACACATGAACTGGCCACCACATTGTGTGCCTTACTAGAAAAAGGTTCAAACAAAATATAAGAATGTGCAACTTTTTTGGTGCCAGGCAAAATATATATATCGGCAATATTAAAAGGTAATGACTTAAATCATAACATTAATGCATGAGAAAGGACAGTGTACACAGCCGCTTAAGTAGATTTTCTGAGCGCCATTAAGCTAATCACCAGCATCTAGTCGCCTGATTTAGCTTGAGCGGAAGAGACTGAGACATGTTTTTATTTTTTAAAAATAGAATCTGACATTTTCTTGTGAACTGTAACAAAAATTAAACCTTAAGGCAAGTTAGAAATGTAAGTAATAAAGACTAATACGATAATACAGAAGGTGAAAGAGAAGATGGCAAGTTTCGAAATTGAATAGGAGTCTAAGATATATTGCTGGGAGACTTGTCCTGGTCGTAATAATGACATTAAACCACTGCAAATTTGGTTTTATTTAACAGTATGGCTTTCACCCAGAGCTTATAAATCTTATGCAACTGACTGCATAGCACTAAATCTATATTCACAAGGTCTAAATGTCAATACGTGCAATTTTTTGTACAAAATCCTCATTACACGTTTAACTCAACTCAATCCTATGAGAAGAGATGTAGCAGAAATGATAGAATCTATAAAAATCTGTTAAGAACCAAAGGAGACAGGCAAACTTTAATAACTTTAAGTTATATTATAAAACCTCATACACGCAACATTGCTCCAAGATAAATTTACCAGGAGCCCTTACCCTTCACAGAAACGTATTTGCGGTTGCAATGCTTCTCACCACTCCGCCTGTTCTGCACCTCACAAATGTAGTTGCCCTCATCCTGCAAACGCACACTGGGAATGCTCAGCTCCAGCACCCAGTTGTTAGTGGAGGTGTGGAAGGAGAGTTCACCACCCAGGGCCTCGGCATACTGGTGCAGGCTCTTGCAGTCCGTTGGCGGCGTGGCCCGTGGGTCTAGACGATACCAGCGCAGGTTCTCGTATGTGTAGTTGTCAGCGCTGCATTTTAAACGAACATGCTCCAGTTCCAACGGATTCTCCGACGGCTCTATTTCGATCCCAAAGCCTTCTGGAATGTCTGAACAGAAGAAGGTGGTGCAAAAAATTACAATTATTTAAAAAAATAAATAAATAAAAAAGTTTTAATAAGAAATAGCAAAATGATCCAAGAACAACATACATAGGTAAAAAATATAAAAGAACAATTTGAAAACTGTTATACCCCCTATCTCACCTACGCGGTTTCGCGCGGTGGCCGTAAGTACGGTTCATCATGATTCACCGCGAGTTTTGGCGATGTGAGTACATTACGTTTCCATCTTTCCGTGCGAAGAATTAAGCATTTTTTTTTTAAATTAAAGATATTAAACATGTTCAATAGGGTTAGAACCCTAAAACCCTAGAACATGAAGGCAAACCTTAAACATTTTTTTTTGCACAGTTTAGTACAGTATAGTTACCACTGTAGAAATAATAATTATTAATTGTTAAATGCCAGTATCAGTGTAAGCCAAATTATTACATAAGACTGTTGTTTATGATGAGGAATATTTTGCTCTTGTCTTGTATATAAGAATAACCTGGTAATATAAAAGTCACATGTTTTTTTCGTGAGATCTTACAATAAAAGGACTTTTTTTCTTATACATTTTTTTTTTTCAAAACGAGATTTTTTTTTATCTCTCCTAAGTATTTTAGTTTCTTTAATGTCCCTGTAGGGAATCCGTAAGAGCAATGAATCAAGAGCTTATAATCAAGTTATATGATATCCCATGAACTTTTCCTAAATGCTTTTTATAAAAAGTTTGCAAAGAAAACACAGCAGATCCAGGACTGAAAAAAACACATTACACTATGTAACACATTTTTTACTTTATCTTGTTCCTGGCTAGAAAGTGTTATTTCCCAACTGTGTATGCCTAAAGTGAATAGAAATACCTATTTCCCACTTCAAATTGTGCTTTTGTAACCTGGTTAATAAAATTTTTAAATATATCCATCTTCAGAAAATTTTGGAACACATGGAACATTCATCCATTTTCCAGAACATTCCTTTTACAGTCAATGCTGATGAGCTGATGGAGAATTTTCTAAAACTTGCAAGAATTTTCTAGAACTTTCTTGAATGTTGTAGAACAAACACGAATTTTCAAGAACTTTCTATACTTAGATGCAGGGTATACATTACATACAGGGTATACATTATATAAAATGTAAGTATGTAAGTATATACAGTACATTATATACACTGAAATTTTTACTTCAGTTTAGTTCTAGCTGCCTAAGTTATGACTTACTGTAGACCTATCTAAATTTATCAGAGATGGCATCAGGATTTATCAATACTCTCTGATAGCATCTGTCAAAATATGAAGGCTCCAAGACATAAATACATGCAAATATTCATATGCTGTTTTGTTCAGACCTTCTGTTGAGAGCATAACTTTGGGTCCAGCATTGCGGGTTGAGATCTCCACCCATGCAGGGGATATAAAGTATGAGGACTCATTGTAACCTGGCAATGCTGAGGCTTGGTCCCCCAACCTTCCAATTAGTAGTAACCCAGTAATTCCATTTGTGGCTGTTAAGCGTTTGAGAAGGGAAACCAAGGAAACCCCACACCCCCAACCCCACCACCAGAAATTAAGCTTTGTCACAAAAACAAAGTTTAAGGGAATAACGGCCCCTTTCTTCACTTTTACAACAAAAGCAATTTAAAAAATAACACATACTCCACAGGAACAAAAATTGTGCTGTATAATATTAGGATCAAACAGTTAAAGGCACAAATATATTTAATGATGTGCTTTCCCTGGTGTAAGCAGGACTTACTGGTCACATAAAAGTAGATAAGTCTCTCATCTTTTCCCACTTTGTTCTCAGCAGAACATTTATACACGGTTGACACATTTGCACTGCGTATGACCAAACGACCAACTTTCTGCAAAAAAACAAACAAAAAAACAACGAGCACATCAATTCGACAAATACTTCTCCTTTTCCCAGAATCTGGGGTAAAAAATGATGAGCTTGCTGGTCGATGACTCCTATTTTCCCTTATGCCACTCCTTTTCTCAGTGTACACAAAGTACACACAGGATATGACCTCACAGGTGTGACAGAAAACAGGAAGCCAGGGTTCTGAGCATGCATGTTTATCCTCCAGGAAGTGTGGAAAGGAAGAAGAGTTTAAATATTTTAAGTGTGGAAAGACCAAAGCTCATCACATCTTGTACTGCTTGTGATTGACAAATGTTGGCAGGGTTCAGATATTTGGGCCTGAATGTTCTATTTGTAAAAATGAATATAAACACTATAAATATAATGGGGTTTGTCTCTATTATTAAACCAGAGGATATTAAAAACCAAACCTTTTGTTTGCCATCGACTGTCTCATTCAATGTATCAATGCTCTCGATTGCGTTCAGTGTGTGTTCACTCTTATCCAGATCAAGCCAGTTCTGACAGAGTCCTGATGAGTCCTTGTCTCGCTGGCTTCTATGAGAGCTAGGAAAGTTGAACACCACATAAGTCTCCAAATTACCATGCAATAACATCGACAGTATAATCATACATAACATGTACATGTAGATAGATAAATAGATGCTTCAGTGTTTTTAGATCTTTCGTCAGATGTTACTATGGTATACTAAAGTATAATTACGAGCATTTCACAAGTGTCAAAAGCTTTTATTGACAATTACATTAACTTATCATTGCCAGGAAACTCCCCAGACCTTAATCCCATTGAGAACTTGTGGTCAATCCTCAAGGGGCGGGTGGCCAAACAAAAACCCACAAACTGCAAGCATTGATTATGCAAGAATGGGCTGAGGCAGAGGTCTTTATAAAAGAAGGGTCAACGTTGCAGATATTGGCTCTTTGCATAAACCTAATGTAATTGTCTATAAAAGCGTTTGATACTTTTGAAATGCTTGTAATTGTATTTCACTATACCGTAATAAGACCTGAGAAAAATATCTAAAAACGCTAAAGCAGCAGACTTTTTGCGAAAATTTATATTTGCGTCATTCTTATAACTTTTATCCATGGCTGTGCATACAGACATACAGCGTGTGCATATACTGTATGCATTTTTATATGCAAATCCCAGAGGATAAGCTAAAAGCAACATTCTCTACCTCTGGCTTCTGTAACATGTGTGTGATTACTGTGGACAATAATTTGTCAATGGAATTTTATGAATTTTGGTGCCGACCCATGCCTAAAAACGTCAACACTGCAAACGATTCTCTTCTCTTTTTCTGGAAAAATTGTTTTGTACTCCTCAAAAGCATTCCTTGCTCAAGAGCATTTCTAAATTTCTGTGGCAAGGAGAGGAACAGGGGGGTTTCTGATGATAAACCCTGCATCCGCCGTGACCATTGTTTTGTGTATGTATGCTTGTGTTTATTTGTGAGAAAGATAGAGAGGATGTCCAGATGGACACAGGAAGTGCTTTTAGACTCATCTGCCTTCCTGTGGATAATGACACACATGAAAGCCACATACTCCATTTGGCTTCTATCTTATTTACAAGGTAGGCCTGGGATACAGAAGTAATTCTCTCCCTATAGGCAGGGTGGGATCGGAAAACGGAATGACCTCTGGTAAATTGGTACTGCATATTGTACATTGGAGAGCTGAGTCCTGGGGAAATCCTCTTATGAATGTCTAAATGATGCACCTGGCAAAAAGGACGTAAGAGCACTCAAAACTGTAATGACCTTGCATTTAATATTCATATAGCATTATATGTGTGCGTGTGTGTCCCAGTGTGTGATGCAAAGAAATCAAGCATCCTGAAGCGCAGCTGTGAGTGTGTGGGAGTGACGTGAATACATAAGAGAAGTTGCGCTTGCCCGCAGCCCTCTCTAAAAACTACCCACACATAGCCGTGTCAATCTCCACTAGAACCCGAGCGACCGCAGCATAGCGTGACTACACAGTCACGGAGGAAACCTAAGAGTGAACATAGGAAGCAGGTAGGTACTTTGAGGTCTTAGCACTGTAGAATTAGCTTGTCTTTTCAGGGCCAAAGGATGCTATCATGACCCTGTTCTGACTTAGTGCTTCCTGTTGTTTGGATGACCCATCGCTCGTTGCTTGCAGCACGACTTTTCAAACGCGGGCTGGGTGGGTGGAGCACTAAAAATATCTCCACATGTTAAACCCGATGCCATGCCGTAGGCTTCTCTGCTCTTACAATTGAGAAAATAAACGTTGTAGACTGGAAACACAGGAGTGAAAACCACTTCTTCAGGCAAGCGATGACTGACAGAGTGCCAAGAGGGACAAAAACAATCTGCTCTGAACTTGAAGTGAACTACTGAGGTCTTGTGTTTAATGTTTAGGAGTGATTTCGACAGCTTCAGGAACAAACCTAATACTCCCACTGACAAAGGGTCTGAAGTGCAGGCGAAAATCCCTTTAGTGTACCAATATCCTGAGACTTAAACTTGTTTCGAGTACATTAGAACCTCTAGGTTTTTCAGTTTTTGACAGATGTACGTGTTTAGCAAAAAGCTCCCGAACTAAAGCGTGATGTTCAGCAGAGCGAGCGTCTACAAAAGGCTCGAGGCAGCCTGGAGACTTTGAGTGAAAACTTTTGGCTGTCTGACCAGACCACCTCTGGTTAAAGCTTTAAATAAAATGAAATCAGTACATATGACACATCCGGATTCCTGTAAAGCTGCTTCGTGACAATGTGATACGGACAAGGTGTGATATTTTTCTAGAGGTTTTTAAAAATGATGCGCATAATTTTTAAACTCACTTGCCATCTCTCAACATAGCACTTACGGAGTTCTTTGGGTGGAATTATGGCCGCAGGGGCCCCAAGGTCTCCACTGCCAGGTGATGTTTGTTGGAGGAGGATAACCAGTGGCTGTACAAGTGAGAGTCTGCCGACTTCCCCTCCTGTAAGGGCTAGAAGGTGCTGCTGCCTCCTTCTCATGGATCTGAGGTGGCACTTCACAAAGAAATTGAGAAGCATCAAGAAAATGAGCCTTCCAAGAGCTAAAGATAAATTACAGTTCAATACTTTAAGTTCAAATGTAAATGTTATTTATGGCAAACATGACTATAAAGAGTATGACAGGCATGGGCATCCTTAAAGGGATAGTTCTGAATTTTTCAACGCGGTCTTAAATCAAAATTGATTAACATTGTAAATGGTAACCATGTACAAATTATATGGTGGACAGAGAAAGAGAGAAAAGAAAGAGAGAGAGAGAGAGAGAGAGAGAGAGAAAAGAAAGAAGCATTACCATTGACTATTAAAATAAAATGGAGTTTTTTCTCTATGCCAGCAGCAATGTTCTTCAGAACCAGGGTGTAGTCTCCTGCATCCTCCGAGCGCACATCTCTGATTTCCAGGTTATGATTGTGGATCTTAAACCGACTGAATTCCGGCCGCCTTGTTATCACTGTCACATTTTTATACCTGTACATGCACAACAATGATCACTGGTAAAGACAAGAAGTGCCACAGAACTGGCCTTCTGTACATTCATTTATGAAAATTTTATCCATCTTTATCTTTTTCAAAACATATCTAGACATTTTAAGATCACTTTCAAGACACAATAAAAATGTTGTTGGATTGCAATATTATGACCAATGCTGGAATACACACATAATGTAAATAATGCAAATAGGTTTTTTTTTTTTTATTCCTGGGCACATACCAGTGGGTAGATGGCATGGGATATGCAGACACCTTCACTAACAGCTTAAAAGATTTTTGTCCAGCAGTAGCTTCCACCACAGAGCCGTTCCTGTAGTCCAAACTAATGAATGGCTTTTCTGAAATAATAAGAATTTTTAAAAGATTCTTAAATGTAGTTAAACCCAAGCCGCACAGATCCGTGCCGGCAATACATCATAGGTCAATGACGATTAATGAAATATGTGCATAGAACCCTTGCTGGTTTGTGTTAATGGGAGTGTATTTGGGTTTTTGAATATGTCAGGTAGAACAAAAATTATCATTACGTCTATAAAGGGTTTTATAAAGTTTACCACTACCAGAATATGTGAATGACATTGCAAAAAATTTAGAACTCTATTATTATTATTTGGTCAAAAGCAATCATAAAAAAATGTGATCATGTGTTTCCATTCTATTTCTTTGCATATGTGACCCAGTTTCAAATTTTTTGCTCAGTCATGCTTGGGAAGTTATATTTTGTGTATACATTAACATTCTATACTGCACAATCTGAGCTCATCAACTCTCACCTCATCATCTATACCGCTTAATCCTGTATTCAGGGTCACGGGGACCTGGTGCCTATCCCAGGAGACTTAAGGCACAAGAAGGGGTACACATCCAATCCATTGCAGGGCACATACTGTACACATACACACACTCATTCACACACAACGGGGTGTGCCAATTATCCTAACCTACATGTCTTTAGACTGTGGGAGGAAACCGGAGTACCCGGAGGAAACCCACCAAGCACGGGGAGAACATGCAAACTCTATCCACACAGAGACGGGAATTGAACCTGGACCCTGGTGGTGCAAGGCGACAGTGCTAATCACTACACCACCGTGCCGCCTATATACATATGTTTATTAAATTTTTTTTTTAAAAAGCCTAAAATTCTCTAAGCTTTAATGGCTACAGATTTCACTCCAAACATTGATATTGGTTTCTCCAGAAACATTATCACCTTCTCTTCATTTCCTAAACCTTACCATGCACTATGACCAGTGTTGATTGTTCCAGACTCCTCTCCACGCCTTTGGCTGAGCAGGTGTAGGAACCAGAGTCATTGATGTTGACATCCAGGATAGTGAGAACGCTGGTGGCCTCTGTGGCTTGTGTTGCGCTGTTGCGAGAGGACTGAAGGCTTCCTCTCTCCTCCTGTGGACACAATGACAACCATACCTCATGTCAGGCTGACAATGCAATTCATCACTTTAATGCTTTTCTATACAGCTACCACACGCCTAAATGCTTAGCTGGATGTAGAAAGTGGAATACAACAGCAGTTTATAAGCTCCATCTATTGTTGTAGAGCAGCAGAGAAAAAAAAAATCAATGGCTATGTTATTTAAATTCAGTTTCTAATAGCTAGCTCGTTCCTACATAATCAATCTACCCTCTTTAAGTTTAATGTGAAGCAGGAAAGGTCATACTAATGCCCTTTAGCTATCTAAGATTTCATTAAACACTTGATTAGATTCAGTCAATCTCTTCCTACTATGTACAAGTAAAGGCTCAGGTCAGGGGTCCATTTCTTCGTCACCTTATTTAATCCAAGTTTCTGATGAATCCATGATCCATCACATCAGATCAGTTACTATTACCATTTAGTTGTCTAGGTGCAAATTACCTGATATTATGGGCACAGGCTCATCAACAAAAAAAATCACCTGGTCTTTTTCCTGTCTGTAACTGTCTACAGTCGTGGCCAAAAGTTTTGAGAATTACATAAATATTGGAAATTGGAAAAGTTGCTGCTTAAGTTTTTATAATAGCAATTTGCATATACTCCAGAATGTTATGAAGAGTGATCAGATGAATTGCATAGTCCTTCTTTGCCATGAAAATTAACTTAATCCCGAAAAAAAAAACCTTCCACTGCATTTCATTGCTGTCATTAAAGGACCTGCTGAGATCATTTCAGTAATCGTCTTGTTAACTCAGGTGAGAATGTTGATGAGCACAAGGCTGGACATCATTATGTCAGGCTGATTGGGTTAGAATGGCAGACTTGACATGTTAAAAGGAGGGTGATGCTTGAAATCATTGTTCTTTCATTGTTAACCATGGTGACCTGCAAAGAAACATGTGCAGCCATCATTGCATTGCATAAAAATGGCTTCACAGGCAAGGATATTGTGACTACTAAGATTGCACCTAAATCAACAATTTATACGATCATCAAGAACTTCAAGGAAAGAGGTTCAATTCTTGTTAAGAAGGCTTCAGGACATCCAAGAAAGTCCAGCAAGCGCCAGGATCGTCTGCTAAAGAGGATTCAGCTGCAGGATCGGAGTGCCACCAGTGCAGAGCTTGCTCAGGAATGGCAGCAGGCAGGTGTGAGCGCATCTGCACGCACAGTGAGGCGAAGACTTTTGGAAGATGGACTGGTGTCAAGAAGGTCAGCAAAGAAGCCACTTCTCTCCAAAAAAAACATCAGGGACAGATTAATCTTCTGCAAAAAGTATGGCGAATGGACTGCTGAGGACTGGGGCAAAGTCATATTCTCGGATGAAGCCTCTTTCCGATTGTTTGGGGCATCTGGAAAAAGGCTTGTCCGGAGAAGACAAGGTGAGCGCTACCATCAGTCCTGTGTCATGCCAACAGTAAAGCATCCTGAGACCATTCATGTGTGGGGTTGCTGCTCATCCAAGGGAGTGGGCTCACTCACAATTTTGCCCAAAAACACAGCCATGAATAAAGAATGGTACCAAAACACCCTCCAACAGCAACTTCTTCCAACAATCCAACAACAGTTTGGTGAAGAACAATGCATTTTCCAGCACGATGGAGCACCGTGCCATAAGGCAAAAGTGATAACTAAGTGGCTCGGGGACCAAAACGTCTGCCAATTGTCATGAGTATTTGAGTCTGTTAAGACCCCCCAAAAAAGGCCCAGGTCATAGCAAAAAAAGGGGGGGGGGGAATCCTTCATACACATGACATCATGACATCAGCACCTTCACAGAAATCAGAACTACGGTATATGACATTAGCACTTTCATCAGCACTATCATAGCAATGACGATATGCAGTAGTGCTGAAAGTGCTGATGTCATTGTGTGTGAAGGGTGCTTGGGCCCTAATAACCCTTAGAAAAACTAGAGGGCCCTTCACACACAATGACTTCAGCACTTTCAGATATCATAACTATATGACATCAGCAATTTTAGACATTAGTCATAGTGCTTGGGCAATAAAATTGTCCTAGTGTTCTTTAAAAAAAAAAAAAGTAGATCAAGAAGTAGCATGAGTCTGTCAATTACAGTACTTGAGCCACACCTAATTTCTTCATATTAAATTAAATCAGCAAATGTTTCACTACAATAGGCTGCAAAGTCCCTAACATTTAAAAAAATTGGTTGTTTATGTAACAGGCTCAGCAGCTATCTCATTTCCCCTCTCATCTGTTCCAACCACTCAGCATTCAGAATCACCAGTATACTAATCACTGGCCTGATCATCTGTCATCACCTGTTTCTCACTGCTTCATGGCTTAGGTTAGATAGTTTTTTTTTATCCTTTATTGATTCATAGGTCACTGTGTGGCCAGGTACCGGGACTGAACTGAAAATTAGAGGCAAAAAGTGCTTGGAGAACTATTCCTCAAGACTACATTAAAAATACAAGAAAGTCTACCTACAGTATTTGGAAGAAAATATAAAGAAATAAGGGGTGTCTCAAGACTTTTACACAACACTGCATATTTAAAAAAAAAAAAAAAAAATCCAGTTTGAGTCATTTATAAATCTGTCTATTATGAAAGTATTGTATATGGCCATTGGAAAGACTTCTGAAACACAGTCAGACTTGCTGTGATAGATAACTAGATACTTGATTTATGTTATGTTTTTTTGCTTTACAGATCAATATCACCTCCTGTCTCCATCTTTCATGACTGTAATTCATTGTGCTTTAGTCAACGGGGCTCCTTCTCTTGCAAAACATTCTTTACCTTTTTTCCCGGGTAGTCCCATATGAACTCCACGCCTGTGTTGTGCTCTACCTCTGCGGTGCAGTTGAAGTTGAGGACATCGCCTCGCATTAGCTCAATGGGTGAGTCTTCAGGAAACAGCTTGAGGCCAAATAACTTTGCTCCTGTGGGGTGTCACAACCATCACATTGACAGTCAGCACTTTATCTTATCATTTTAGTTAAGTATAGACTTAGAGTCCAAAAATCTAAAAGCAACACTTTATGATTAATCATAATCATATTGCCAATATTGCCAACGACTGATGAGTTTAATCTCATCCCAAATTAGAGATCATAATAACCGGAACACAACTCTGTTAAGATAATATTTTATTGAATGCGAGCTTGTTTTTTCGAGTCCAAGCGCATGCTGTGTAACTTCATGTCATTATCTCATGTTTAGTTCAATATTTGTACTTCAAGTGGGCCGATATCTAGTCGCATGCTCCGTTAACCTTCCAAAATCACGTAAGCTGATGGTAGTGCTCATGTTCTTCCACTCCAAATGAAAAGGCTATAATAAGCCAACCCTTTGCCAACTCCCAAACTTGAGCAACACAGTTAACATTCTGCTAACCTTCGCGCCCTTTAATATGGAGACATACAGTATACAGTGTGACATACAGTATACAGTGTTTTGTTAAAGGTTATTTTTACTTTACAATTAGTACTTTGTATACAGTATATATGAAAAGAGTGTTACCTGTTTCCATCAATAGGTAGACCATGGAAGTGTACGCTCTGTTATTCAATGTCACGGAACAGAAGAAGCCCAAAAACATGTTTAAGTTGACATGCTTGGGAACAGACCAACCTCTCCTGCTGTTCCATGTGATCTCCTTATGTTCAACAGGCACAGTGGGTTGTTCTACCTAAAGAATAAAGGTAAAATGGGTAAAAGAATCCTGTTTGAATGGTAATTCTTCATAGTTTACAAGAATTCATGATATATTAAAGATTGATTCAGACTATAAACGTACACAATAAATACAAATAATATTCATAAAAATGACGAGTGATAACATTATCGTCTTGGCCTTGCACATCTATCTATGAAAAAAAATAAAATAATTTTAATTGTTTTATGCAGTCTGTACTTTTATTATGCTATTAATAATTAATGCCCAACCTTCCTTCCATGGTCCTGTGATCATGTGACCTGAGACCTCATTACCATTTTCTTCAAAACAACCATCATGGCCAACACAGAGCCAACTCGCAAAAAAAACAAAACAAAAAAAAAAGATTGTTTTTTAGGGAATCTGCCAAGAAAAATCTTCACTTGTTTGGGTTTCTGACATCTTGTTTGTTTTTGCACTGTGTATTTGCATAATCATTAATATTCATTAGCGTCTGCCAAAAATGGGCGTGTACAAAGGAATCAGCCTTGTCTAGTGTTCAATTATTTCAATGTTTATACAACACATTGTATCCGCTAAAGTGACTTCATTTCATTTTTTCTCTTCATTTTAACATACATTCTTACACGTGTAATGTAAATTTTGAGAACCATGTATGGTCTGTGTCAATCTTTAAGCACATACGTAGGAACAACACGCGGGTTGTTAACTTAACAGCTGGCTTATATTTTTGTTGTGTTAAAGGTGCATTTGTCTTAAAGAATCACAATAAATGTATAATCATTTCAAGCGATGACTGTTTAAATGACAATTTGAATATTTTGGAGTGCAAACAATTTGCACAACATGACAAATTCCCCTAAAATAAAGAAGAAGAGTTGAAAAGAGAGACACACAAGCAATAATCAGTTACAGATTCAGCAAAGACGAGACACCAAACATTTTTAATCAAAGCAGAGTTCATACTTTTGAAAGTGGAAGATTTTGTGATTTCTATGACTTTCTATGAAATGTGCATGAATTAATCTTCAGCAATATTTCCAGATTTGTTTCATGCAAATGTCACAAGTCGTGCACATTTTTATCTGTTTCATGTTTTTGCAAAACATTAAAGGCTCAAACATTTGATAGGGCTTCATAAAACTGAACTTGTAGTTCAACATACATTACTTCGGGCATATGTCCACTTATAGTACTGTCATTAATATTGATGGGAATGTCATAATATTGACTTGAATGTAGCTTGTTATTTCACTCATTCATTCATTGTCCATACTGTGTATCCTGTTTAGGGTCACCAGCATCCCCGGGAACTCATTGTACAAGGCGGAGGACACTCTGGATGGAGTGCTAACCCATCACAGGGCAGAGGCCACCACACATTTACCCACCTAATCAAACATATTATGGCAATTTGAAAATGCCCATCAGCCTATAATGCATGTCTTTGGACTGTGATGGGAAACCAGAGTACAAGAGGAAAAGAGCACAAAGCACAGGGCGCATATGAAAACTCCACACATAAACTACAGACCAGAGGCAAGTTCTGAAACCCTGACCCTGGAGGTTCGAGGCATGATAAAAGACAGAAAAATTCTGGACAAAATGTTTTTCTTTTCTTTTGCCGCTGTGCTTATTACATTTTTTTTTTTTATCTGACTGCATGTCTGTAGGAAAGGAACAGTGAAGACCAGTGAGTCCCCAGACTTCCTGTCAGATTTAAAAAAGGACACACTAAACTAATCTCAAATTGGCATGCATTAAATCTTTCATCAGAATGTTAAGCCTAATGAAATGGATGAAGTGGATTGGGAAATCCATTTAGAAAGTTCTCCAGAGTTAATCTAATTCTCTTAGCGATTCTCGTTAGTGTTGGCATAAAGACAATTATTCTTTAAAAGGCTGGGCAGGGTGTTTTTTTTTATCAGAAAAGCTTAAGAAATAATGGATTAAAAAATAACAATCATCAAGTTTGTACTGTAAGTGGTGCAATAACCTTATTGACTCAATATCCGATGTGTGCAATATTTTAATTGCAGTTCTTGTAACCACTTCAACCTTTACATGTGTATGAACAGTGAATAGAATATGTGTGCAGATTTCAGATTACTGACTACAATGTGCCTTTTTGTACCATCACTCAAAAAGCCTTATCCGACAACCATGTCCAACACACATGGCACTCACTACTAATCTGTGCGGCAGGGTGGGATACCTACCAAGAAGAGTTTGACATTTAGTTCAGGATCTGAAACCAGACATGGCACTTCAAAGTGTGTGTCTGATGCTCTTATAAAGATGGTGCCGAAGTTTTCATTTCTCGGGATAAATGGCTGTTCTGGGTCTGTCGAGGGGAAAGAAATCAAGATTTTAGATGAAACAAATGTCAGCCAGTATGTGATCTAATGGAAGTCATAAAAGAATGAAAGAAGACATGATCATAACCAAGAAAGCATTAAATATACACTGCCTGGCAAAAAAAAGTCATCGTTTTAGAAGTGTCATCATTTCTTGGCTACATCAAGCAAAGAAAACAACTAAGGAGATTTGAGATTACTGGAACTGTACTACAAGGACCTGGAAGGACAAGTGCTTTGTGGACTAATGTGTTGAGAAAAAAAAGATCATGAATGGAAAATACTTATGTAGACACTTCATGAATTTGCAAGGTAAAAGACATCAGAAGAGAAAACTCCAGCTATGTTTAATAGTCAAAGTAAGAGCATCTCCATGCACACACAATGTGATGGGAATTCACAGGATTGGGACCAAGCAGCCTAAGAAAACCACACAGCTGTCTCACTTGTTAGTGAGACTAATCAGGACAAAGGTTTGATTTTGCTCGAGAGCATAAAGATTGGACTTTGGAGCGATGGAAAAATGTGATCTGATGAGTTCATATTGACCCTATTCCAGACAGTGATGGGCGTGTGAATCAAAGCACATGAAATGGTGCACCCATCATGCATAGTGCGCACCGTACAAGCCTCAGGAGGCAGTCCTACTGTATGATCTGAGGTTGCTTTAGTCGGTCAGGTCTGTTATGTGACAATAAAATGAAGTCAACTGATGACATGAATGTATGTTCGATCAATAACCAGATTATCTCATCTATGGAGTTGTTCTTCCCTGATGCCACAGGGATATTCCAGGACTCACATTGTGAAAGAGTGGTTCTGGGAGCATGAGGAATCATTTTCACACATGAGCTGGCCACCACATTGTGTGCTGTAATCAAAGCTAAAGGTGATCAAACGAAATCGTGAGAGTGCGTGACTTAATACAGTATTTCTGGCCAGGCAATGTAGCTTTCATCCCAAAGGGCCTACAGTCGCCTGTACTCCCAAAGCCCATATAAAATTCACATCAGGCTTGCTTTGTTCAAAATCATTGCCACTAGTCGTTAACACATCAAATCTAAAACCATAGCATTAAAATTCTTATCACTGCCACCCCTCTCACATCTCTCTATAAAGTGATGTGGCTCATATTGTCATTAAATATAAAATAATGGGGCTTACAGAAAGATTTTATATAGCCATTTGCAAAGCCGCTAATACTGGGAATTTCTCTTAGTCAGAGGCCATATGCCGAGTACAGAAAACTGCCCCCAGCTTTGTTTCCCACTATTTGAATATCATACCGTGCAATATGCTTCTCTGAAAGGCTCTGCTATTTCTAACCCCACCATTTTTTTGTTGTTGTTCAGAGTAAAATGGCTCTAGTCTTTCAGAGTGCAAACAAAAGCTTCTATCTGGCGGCTTATGTGCCTGTCTGTCGGAGGTCCACAAATGCAGACGTAAAAGGGCAAATACACAAGTCCCCTGAGTAATGGTGCCAAACAATAAATGAGCGCAAGGAGGAGAAGTGTCTTTTTGAGGACTCTGTATTCTGGTGGAGTACGGGCAGTGATCATGATCGATGGAGGCAGCGTGTACAAGGAACGGAACGAGTGTGCAGCACGGCAAAGGCACCAAACTGAATCCACATGCTGCCCGATCCGACCAACTTCCTGCTCCTGCCTAATTTATAGCTGTGATTTCAGCTGCTTCTAATTAGCCCGCCTGCTAAGATCTTGGGAAACTGTTTCAGCACCTTGTCAGAAGAAATAACTGGGCATTCTACAAAAGCAGATGACCTAGTGGCGCACCTGTATATGCATCTTCTTGACTAGGATGCTTTTTTGCCTTTCAGCTTTAAAGAGAACAACACCATACCTGCCTCTGACACCATCACCTGAGCACAAAGCAACACCCAGGTTGTGTATAATCCACAAATGAAATTAGACGCCCAAAACATGTACTGGACATTGTGGGGTTTTTGTTTGTTGTTGCAGTAAGATATGATTATTTATAATATCTCTAGTGGCATTCCTAATGGTATTACCGTAATTGTCTCCAAACAAAGAACATTAAGATCATTAGGACATTATTAGACCCAACACTCAAGTATTTTTCCCGTTAACATTTTGTATGGGAATACTGCACGATGAAAACAGACAGCTTTAAAAAAATAAACACCGAATCCCATGTAAGTACGATTAAACCCTAAACAACACTTAGTCCCAAG
The DNA here is from genome assembly GCA_030347435.1 of Clarias fuscus. NCBI lineage: Eukaryota > Metazoa > Chordata > Actinopteri > Siluriformes > Clariidae > Clarias > Clarias fuscus. The sequence goes on along the minus strand of CM059214.1, from coordinate 10,931,444 downwards.
TACTTGTCAGTTGAAACTTTGTTTTACTTCATTTATAAAGCGAAGCCCTCGCCAAAACTATTCTCATTTTGCAACCAGAAAAATGTGTCCATTTCACAAGCATGCAGCGAGGGACAATTTGGATATAAAGAAAAATAGGACTTCGTTCTTCCCGCAAAAACAGAAAAAACAACACGCAATGCCAGAAACAAATTAGATAAATACCTGTATAGTTGTCTTTTCATGAGGTTAAGCCACATCTTTGCTTTTCTTACTTTTTCGCCCCCAAGAAATGCAAACAAGTTCAACCTAGAATACTGTTTCATTTCCTTTAAATGTTTGAATAAGGGCAACCCATTAGAATGTCCTTGTCTACCTCTCAAAGAAAGGATGAATATATAATGAGATGTGCTAGCCAAGCACAGCAAATCGACTCATTAAGGGTTCGAAAATTAACAGAACGTGTCATTTACTCGCCTTGGTAATGAGGCTTGTTTTATGATGGTGCCATAAATTGCGCAAAAGTGTACAAAACAGTTGTACAGTTGCATCAGCAATGACGTCAGTGACTTAATCTGTGGAAAACTAATTCCAACTGGAAAGGACATGCAACTGTCATCTAATCCATTAAATATGCCAGAAAAGAAAAAGTAACATAACCAAGTTCAAGTTTCATTGACAGTGCACCACGGCTGAAAAGGAAATGATGCTACACACAGCCGTTAAAAGATTTTAAAACAAACACCGCCTTTAGTTACCTCGGACGAAGACATATAAACTGGCAGCCGTGGCTCCATCAATAACAGCTTTAATGTCCTGGTAGAAGCAACGGTAGTACCCTGTGTCATTGCTCTGGCTTTTGGTCAACACCAGCGTCTTGCAGTAGGGTTTCCCCGGCTCTCCCAGGCACTCGTTCACCAACAGCGCTCTCCTGTCCTGGATGGGTAACTGCTGCTGATGTCGCCTGCTAATCTCTTCTTTGCTGAGAGACTGTTCTGGCCAGGTCCAGTCCAGAACGTGCTGTCCTCTAGGACAAGGTATCAAAAACGTCATTAGCACCTTGAAAGCTTATGAGTGTACGAGCGTAATGACGTGCTGATTTACTGGCATATGTTCATATTCGATTTAATAGTCAACTTACATACATATTCCATAAATCTATAATATATTTAATTTAATACATTATTATATGAGAGGGAGTGCTGGTGTGATGAATATCAGCATGGGTGTGATGCAATCATAGGCGTGAGTGCAGAAGATATCGCAGTCCATCCTAATATACAATTTCTTATCAACAGATATATATATATGTTTAATATATGTTTATATTATATTATATTAATATGTTTGATTATTAAGCCGGGTGTTTTGCTCCGCCATGACATTTCCCTCCACGACTAGCAGAACTGACAAACCGCACAGTGACAGTTAGTGACCCTCCCAGCGCCCGGTACTATGTAGCCCAAAGGTGAGGAGAATAAAACACGGAGGTGGTGTACAATCCTGTAAACCTCTGCACTGTAAGTTTCTCTTTATATTTCCATTCATTCCGCTTTCAAATATCAGCTAACATCTGAGGATCCAGGATTGAATCCCAGATAACGTTAAATGAAACGTTATCTCAGAGTGGCGCAGTGGTAAAGCGCTCGGCCTATCATCCGGAGATCGCGAGTTCGATTCCCGGGTGATGCTGTAACCTCTCGCAGCCAGAGGTCTAGAGAGAGCTGATTGGCCGAGCTCTTTGAACGAGCAGTTCACGTGGTTCGGTGGAAAAAGGTGATAGTCTTCGACCCTACCACTCGGCTGAGTGGTAGTAGTAGCCTTAATGTGGGAGCCCCCTAGTGACGGGGAGGAATTGGACACGACTAAATTAGGGAGAAAATCGGGGGGAAAAAAATCCTTTGATCCACAAACCAAGTAGTGTCCATGATCAGGGGTGAGACAGTGATTTGAGATTCCGACTTGATTTGGGATTCCTAGCTCCGTAAGTAGCTAGTTATTTTTGTAGCTCATCTTAGCCGTGAACAGAACAACACCTACTCTCACCCATGTGCTCACCAGCAGCTATTGTAATTAATGATTGTTAGAACACCTGTGACGTGGCGATGAACATATAGTTAAACGTCCCAGTGCTGTTTTACTCTATATCACCACTTGTGGAATGCCTCTCGTCCAATCAGAATGAACTGTTGTATAATGGGTTTTATAGCAGTCTCATGTAATATTCTTGTTTTCCTATCATAAAAAAAAAGACTTAACAGTATAAATACCTAATAAATATTGTCACAGTTAGAATTCCCAATTAACGTCAATCCAGATTGTATGGCCCCAATCTTAGAGCTTCTCTCCACATACAGTACCAATTCTTTCATTGCGTGGTTCAAAACCAAACAGGATAACATTTGATTTCCTCCTTAAAACGATTAAACAATACGCTAATAATTTTAACTTGAGCCACAGCCATATAAAATGCTTAATGCTTCTCATGCTGGTACACAGCCAAAATACATATTTTCTCTTCCCAAGCATGTATGCTACTGCTGGAAAACAATTTATTCAGTAGATTCCTGGCTATGGCAGCTGTAGAAGAACCAGAGATTAATGAAGCTGCACGGCCTCCCCCACCCAACGCATTATACATCGCCGCCGGCCTTATCTGAAAATGGATTTAATCTTACCCCTGCATTCCCATCCAAAAGTAACATTCCCTGTATGTGTAAAGAATCTCAGGGCTATATAGTCATCATGAGTTCTTATTGTTTACTTAAAATACAAGACCTGTATATCCTAGATACTTCTAATACACACTGAGCACAAAGTTCCCTCAAGTCATTTTCAGAAATTACCTGCATGTAATAGTCAGTGTGTCATTAGCGTCAATCACGAGCTGGTCTTTGGTGATGTTGAGAGTAGGGGGGGTCATAGAAAACCCAGCTACCAGACCTAGGAATAAGAAAAGGAAAAGGGATTTAGTTGAAAGAGATGCTTTAATATAACAAGTCAAAATATATGCACATCATGTGTGCCATAATTAGTTATGATTGCGGTTTGGACATTGAAACATATGTTTTCATTTTTAAAAAAATCCCATTTGTCTCCCAACTTTGCCAATTCCCACAACCTATCCAGCACCCGTGTATCCAGCAAAGGCTACCAGCTGGATGAAGGCTATCATGTGCTGCTTTTCAAACTACTTCTTATGCTGCATCACAGAGCAGATTAATCCTCTGAAAGGAAAATACTAACTATGCACTTTTGCTTTCGCTGATGCACATGATGGCTAGTGCATGACCAGCATATCTCAGTTAGACAGGGGAAGAGTAACGACACCCCTCTGCTCAGAGAGTATGGTCAATTATTCTTCCTTGAACTCTTGGCGATGGGATCATTTAGTGAATTTGTTAGGCTCAACACTTTGTTTGTTGAACCACTTAAATGAATTAATTTCAAACTTTTTTCAACATTTAGTCAATTTAGAAAAAGTAAATGTAGGTAGAATAGGGGCTAAGGCCATTAGGAGTCTTAGACGTCCATTGGAGGGATGATGAAGCTTAAGCCTGAGTATTAGTAACAAATCAGAGTGATGTGAAATAATAGCACTTAGTAATGAATAGTAATGAACAATGACTTATGAATAAAATATGTCATAATTAGACTAACTGGGTAGGGTACTTAATATGAAAAAAATGTCTAATACGTCTAAGCACAAGGGGCGTTCAAGTCAAACTGGGACTCATAATGAAATTTCTAGTGAAAGAAAGCGGAAAAACTATTGACATTTACTGAAGACTTCAAGGACAGTACGGTGATGAGACCCATGCCACAATAAAGCATTTGAATGGTGAATGACTATTCCATCGGAGGATAGTGAGTCGAACACCTGAGCCCTGAAAATCGGTGGATAACTTGTCGCTAACTTGCATAAGAGATACATCTGTACACAAAATTATTCACAAACACCACTTGCACGTTATAGGAACTCAGCTGGGAGTTACTGCCACATCCCCCGTACAGTCCTGACCTCACTCCACGCTATATCCACATTTTTTTGGACATTAAAGGAGTTCTTGGGAGGCCAGCGTTTCATACATGAAGCTGGTAGTCAGAGCATGGCTCTGGCGTACTGGTTAAACTTGATGGTGCCCAAGCACTAGTAAAACCTTGGGATACGTATATAAGTGTCGCAGGGGATTATATAAAGAAATGAGGTTTTAGTCATAATTTGTTCTGTTATTCTGCATAATCAAAAGTCCAGGTTTGACTGGAATGCCCCTTGTAGACTCCATAGAGCTTTTTACTGAGCATCCTAATGAGGCTCTGGGGCAGCAGTGGGTCAATGGTTAAACCAAGGTGCAATCCATGTGGTAATCTAAGAGTAAGAAAGAAAGATTTAAGGTCAATACTTAAAACTTTAGCTCTATCATAGTTAGTTCAACTATAGTTTAATGCCGCAAATATTTGATATATACAGTAAGTGGACTTGACATGGCAAAAGAATAACCATACTGATCCGAACATAAATTTGGCTGTTGATATTTTTTCAGCAACACAGAGTTAAGTTTAACAAGGTTGCTATAAAAAGTGGGAGTATCGGCTGTTTCAAGGGTCAGAAAGAAATGACGTTATCAAGATAACATAGAGTTGGGTCGGGATCAAATATGTGGAAAGATATATTAGATTTAGAGCTTATTAAAGATATATTTTAAATCTGACACTAATCTATGGAATTACCAATAACTAATATATCAAGACAGAATGTATCGTGATTTATTCCTTTTTTTTTAAGTGGTTGAGCTTTGAAGAGCCTATTAAGGCTTTCTCTGCTGGTGAGAGTCAGATGTGGAAAAGACATAAGGCTAAAGGTCACAGCACACATGTCAAATGATCTCCGACCATTACTGGCGCACTCACACGGAGCGGGGCTAATGATTATGTCACCAAGACACATCGGGGACATCTGGAGGTAATTACAGATGAAAGCAGGTTGTGAAATGGGTACATTATGCTACATGTGAAGACCATGAGCTGCCATTTCACAAGTTTAGAAATGTAAGTAAGTATAAATAAATACAGTGAGAATAAAACAGTCTCTTGTTCTGCATTCATGCAACTACAGAATTTGGAATAAATAAAAAAAAACATAAATCTGATACCCGAATCTGAATAAAAACATAGAAATATGTCATCTCTGGTAACTGGCATATAAAGGCACACTGGTCATCTTGGTTATAAGAAGCAAAGCATAAAACAGTACAATGATGCATGAAATAAGATATTCAACTTCATTAGGTTCAGGGTGAGAATCTGGCACCACGAGCACGAATCCATGGACTCAACTTGACTCTTGCAATATTCTAGGCTGGTGAAGGTGGTGTGATGGTGTATGGAATGTTTCCTTTGTCACAATCATCACTTGAACCTATCGTAATATTGTCGTTGACCATGTGCATCCCGTAATAGTCACAATTTCCTAATGGTCAAAATCTCCTAATGGCTACTTCCAGCACGTCCCTACGCAAAAGTCATGTCAGACTGGTTTCACCAAAATAATAATGAATTCCGTGCTCTGTAGTGGCCCTCCAGTCACCAGATCTGAATTCAATTAACACCTCTGGGATGTGATTCGCAGCACAAAAATGCACCTGAGACATCTGCAGGAATAACGTGAGACAGTTCTATCAGCATGCACCAGAATCTCAAATGAATGTTTGCAACATCTTAAGGAATCAATACCAAAAGGCAGTTACACAAGACATCAAGGGACTATAGGACATCTCAAGTCAATGCTCACTGCATGCCAATTACGAGCAAAACCTTTCTACACCACTGCATTTCATATACATTATCTAAGCCCTTCAAATGCATCCTGCCCCTGGAGCGCACAACAGAATTTTGTAAATATTTGACTAGGAGCCTACAAAGTGTTTATGGTGCTCCGTTGAGCCTCTTGGCACCAGCTTGCAACTTTTCTCGAGCTCTGAAGATTTATTCTTGAACATCAACGGGATAAAAACAATAGCAACCAAAAACGCTATGCAACAGGAAGAAGCGTTTGCAGGGGATTTGTTTTTATCTGAGTGGTTTCTGGCAAGCACTGCATAAATGCTTTTTCAAGCAATAAATATTTATGCAGTAAATAGCAAATATGCTATTTGGTCTCTTGGTCCCTTGTACTAAATGAAATTGGCCTGAGTCTCAATCAGAAAGGCATTATTTTATTGTTTTGAACAACCAAAAAGGCTGCATGGTGGCTTAGTGGATAGCACTGTCGCATTGCACCTCTGGAGTCCAGGTTCGATTCCTGCCTCAGGTCTGTGTGCTTGGCTCATGTGGTGGCTCAAACGGATCGGAAGGTCGTGGTGTTTGAACCCCAGTGCCGCCAAGTTGCCACTGTTAGTGCTGACCCCTGCACTAGGACCCCGACGTCCCAACTGGGATATACAATAAAGTGAGAAAGCATTGAAAATAATTTTTAATTGCCATTCCCAAATTGCCAGTAGTGTATGAATGAGCATGTAAATGTTTATGCGTGCGCCCTGTGATGGATTGGCACGGTGTCCAGGGTGTACCCCGTCTCATGCCCCAGGTCTCCTGGGATCGGCTCCAGGCCCCCCGCGACCCTGTATACAGGCTAAAATGGCACAGACGATGAGAGAGTAAGAGTAGGTAAACAACAGGCAATCTGTCATTTAAATTTGTTCATCTGGAGCAAAATTCTGGAGTGTATTATACTCAAGAGCACTAAAGTTCCAGAGGAGAAATATACTATATAGTGGTATGTTGCACAAGCATATTAGAATGTACAGTCTATTTAAATATTTGCTATAAATAAGTTACAATAGAAATCAGAGAAAGAACATTTTAATATTTTTAAAACTTCTAGTTTTTAATATATTCCTAATTTTAAAGAGTGTTCCTAAAATTCTTCTAAAAAAAAAAAAAAAAAAAACATGGTTTTCCTTTGCAACTGAGAACACTCTAACAGCATGTGAGGTCAGGCGACTGCAAACACATCATCCCCTCTGCATGACAACATGCAATCTTTTTCAAAAGCATGCAAACTGTGCTGAAACCTGCTGAGTCCCAGCCGGCTGTCTGGCCTTTTCAAAGACATAATGACTCGCCTCACCATAGAGAGCTGAGCTGTCCAGGTCCTGGGGTTAAAGTGTAGGACTCAAGTGTCTCTTCTGTCTCCTAGGCCTTTGGACTTGTTTGTGGTTATTAAACAAACAGCAGCATGCTGTGGGTGACAAGTGAGAGGAAACCCCACGCTTGCCTCCAGTGCGGTGGAGAACAATTAAAAAAAGCCCTGACAAAGGTTATTAACAACAATCTTGTGTAGACAGATCTACAGTCTAAAGTCATCACCTTGACCCTGAGTGTTTCACGTCTTCCGTTCAATTGTCCATAGACCAAAGGACTCATAGTCAAGGCCATGGCCTTCCAGCTGAGAGCTTTCTAATTGATTTTTATGAAGCAAAGGCAGGACACTGTTCTCTAGGGGTGCACATTTATTGGAACAGTGCCAGAAGGCATGTTTGTCTTCACATACCGCCCACCCCCAACATACACACACACACCCGAAAGAAAAGAAACATAAAGAATTATGAAATTATTCAGGCCAGCTGCTTTCTATACAAACCCCAGGCACCACGTCTGAACACTTTCTGCTACACAATATGATGTAATTGCGATAATTTACTTGTTACTTCGGAATACATTTACATAGTTCAGCTATGATATTCCTCATGAAGTGTAGGAGCTGAGGACTCTTTCGCATTTTGAGAAACACTAAAGATGGTCATAAAATGCACCAGGTTCATCCACGCGCCCTACGGTAGCTTCATTACAGTCGGCTTATGTTCTCGTTGCAGCGTTTGTTCATCTACTCATATACATGTACTATATACCGCTAATGGGAAATTTTTTGTAATGTCATGGAAGGCTATTAACACTTCAGGAAATTCTAATGGCAGCCATTGTTACTAAGACAGATGGCTCGTGAAGTAGGCTTGAAGTGGTGATGAAACAAACTGATGATTAAAATGAGAGAGGAAATGAAAAAAAAAATTGTTTTGCTTTCGCACTGTAGGGTTGGGTGGGGGTGCAGTGGGGTATATTGGAGCCACTATAAATGAAGTGTTGACTGAATGTTGATACTGTAGCAGGCAACAGCCAAAGAGCGATGATGGATTTCACAAATATCTCAGCTGTTTAACTGACATACAAACCTTTCTCTCTCCCGCAGAACCGTTTAGTGCAGGCTATTAGACTTTGGTCGGGAATGAAACATAAGAAACCCTTACATCTTTCGCTTCTGGAAAGAAAGAAAAAAAAAGAAATCCTGCATGCCGTTTTTTTTTTTCATGCTATTAGAAGCTTTGTTAGCCCACTGGAAATCCTATGTACGCATTATAAATGAAATACGTGTGCATGCCTCACCCTCTACTCTATATGAGCTGCAGGCCGCTGCATACCTCATGTCTCTATTTGACACATGCAGTCAGGCATGTTAGAGGTAATGTGAACCTATGCTTTCGCACAACCATCTGCCTAAACAGGATATTATTCCTGCAGCTCAGAATAAAGAAAGAGTGGGCATATCTACAGTATACTTCCATGTGGTTTTGGATGATCGACATTCCCATGGATCCTACCCTGTGACAGAAAAGAGCTCTTGCTGGGTCCAGCATAATGGCTAGGGCATGATTGATGTAGAATAACATCAGGCACACTGTGTGAACTGCCATATCTCATACATAAAAATTCTCATCTATAATATTCTTCCTTTTCTCAAAACACACTGACTTATATAACCCTGTTAAACATGGACCAGATGAATGCTTCGTCGCTGACGGGTAAAGATTGGCAAGAGCGCCTGACTTAATGTCCATCAGTGTTAAAATTAATGTCCATCTGTCCAGACTGTCATGATAGTAGTTATACTGTACATTAGAAAGATTCATTTAGAACACTCATTCGGAACCACGATTACATCACTACAACCAATAGAGCCTTGCATTGGTCTCCTCTATGAAATTACACTGGGGGAAAGAAAAAAAAAACATTTATTGTATATGCAGTACTTGTTTGAAATGAGTACATCGATTCGAATGCGAATGAGTTAAGCTGATTTTACACAGTTTATTTTCTTATAGGCAACATGATCTTATGGGGTCTGGGAATAAAAGCAAACCACTCACTCACCAGAGCTGAAAATCAAACCGAGGACCCTGGAGTTATGAGGTGGTGATGTTGACCATTACACTACCAGGCAACATGAGTAGGCGCATGATCATGCAAATTTACCTCTAGTCATTTCCTGTCATTGGAACATCAGTGTACTTATTTATGATCTAATTAGATTCTGCTGTTACTGACCTAATTGACCACATTCACTCCACATAACTCAGAACAGCAGATCAGATATTTGATTACATTGTATTTAGTATAAGCAATAAGGGCACAGTTTAGTGAGAAACGTAATATTTTTCTGCAAACATTTCTCTTACATCCGATCGGCCATATGACGGCACGGTGGCGGAAGTGGTTAGCACTGTGGTCTCGCACCTATAGAGTTGAGGGTTCGAGTGCGCCTCGAAAAATACATCTTGGGTTTCTGCATCATGTCAACCAACATCAGCAGAGTTGGGCCCATGCAACTAGGCTACATCCAAACAAGTCCTGACAAGAGAGAAAGACATCATGTCGCTGTGGCAAACCTGACCACGTCCTGAACCAGCGCCCAGCACGCTCCCAGTTTCCCATCCAACCAGACTCCAGGAAGGCGCCTTGCAAACTCAATCTCAGAAGTGCATTTAATCTGGTCCACATAAGGGAAGGTGGTGTAAGAGTACTGCATCATAGCATATGGGCTGTGGTGTGCCCTCTCTGTATCCCAGGGCCTCATTAATGACATCTCAAGGAACATTCTTGGCAGGTTCCCCATGATACGCATCAATGATTTTCTTACCCGTTAAATAAAACTTACATCTGCCATTTTCAACAAGTGCTCCAAAGCCAAAACTCAACAGTACAGTGAAGGTGAAAAAGGGTGAATTTAATATTCATCACTTCTCCTACATAATCAGGGCAGATGGAGTTCTCACTGAGTCAAACAAGGTCTCTGCTGTGACAGCTTGGGGGCCAACACCCACCCCCAACCCCCAATTATAATTCCTTGGCTTTGTAAACTTTTACTAACTGTTCATTAAAGGGCTCATCTCCACTGCACATACCTCAAAAAGGGTAGGAGAAAAAAGGTCAAGAGAAAGGATAAAGGATCGAGTAACTTTTATAATCGCTCTTTGCAAGCATGGTGAGCAGAAAAGCATCTCAGAATGCACAAAGCATCAAACCTTGACGTGTACTGGCTACCACACCAGACGGCACATCAGATTCAACTCCCACCAACTAAAAACAGGAATCTGATGCTATCATGGGCAAACACTCACCCAAACTGTACCGTTGAATATTAGGAGAAAGAAAAAAAAAAAAGAGTTTCGGATTTCTGATTGAGACTAACTTGGAAATTGATACTGATACAGTATATTGATGGATGGATGGATGGATGGATGGATGGATGGATGGATGGTCTTTTTATACACAAGATGAAATTTTGAAAAAATAAAGAAACCTCGACTCAGTGATGATTTGGACATTGCAGGGTTAAAGCAGAAGCTCTATTACCGCACCAGCTGTTACCTCTTGCAGCGCTTGCTCATTAAAATAAAAGCACACATGCTCATCCACGCTGTACCACAAACATGCATTATCCGCCTTTCAACAACATAAAAAAAACATCTTTTGATCTTGAGAAAACACCTTTAATTTTGTTAAGATCACAACAACAACAAAGAAATAACTTATGATCTTGTAGGTACTGTAAATTGTAGAAAGGTCTACAACATCTGCATTTAATTGTCAGTTTTCTATGGCATATGTTTGAAGAAATTGGTTTGGTTTAATTGGATTATTTGCTTAAAAAAATAAGTATAATAAATAATAATAATAATTCCACAAGGCTTTTACAGTTTAAGTCTAGCGACCCTACTGGCACTGTTTCACACTCTGAACGGTTGTGGCCATTTGGAATATGGATATAAATTCTACATTCACGTTTCATATTTCTCTTTTTATTTCATATTTATGTTTATATTTACAATATAAAGAGAGCAAAGAGTATTTAACTTTTTATTTTTTTGAAGAAGACAGTCATGCATTTCAGCTAAACAAAGCTTTATATGTCTGTCAAACTTTTTAATTTCTCCAACTTATAAACAGTAACCAATATGTGTACATTCGAAAAAATAAATTAATTCCCAAATTTTCCCTTGGAGAGCAATAAGTACACCTTTCAGTGTGTCTATCTTACTAATAATACCCTAATGTATTTTTCACTTGTTCGAAATAGCACACCATTAGTGGATGTGCTTTTTTCATTAGACCATTCAAAAGTCCACCAGAGTCAGTTCCAATAACGAGTCTCGGCACCAAAGCCAATGTCTTGGTCACGATGCTTACCTAAGTAATCTTATTGTTTCTACAGCGAACCATTAACAAAGCATTTCTCTGAGGAGGTGAGGGTTTCATTCAATGTTCATCACGAGATTGACACAATAGGCAAAGTAAACATTTATTCCATTAAGATGACCAAAATAACTCAAGTCACAGGAGGGACTGTAATTTAAAACCTAATCTTCATGTTCCCGAAAGATATATAAATAAAGTAAAATAAATATTTAAGTGTGCATGTTTAGGTTCCTTGGAGGTCTTCGGTGGTGAATGGGCTTTGTCTCTTGAAATGGAAAGCAATTCCAGAGATTTCACCAACCTTGCCCGCAACAGATGCAATAGCTGTGCAGTTTGCCAACGGTTTAGCTGACTAAAAGAACTATCTGGCATCATCAATCTGTCACAGTTATATATATATATATATATATATTAAAAAAAAGTGGATTCAAAGTGCCAACCATTTGGAAAGTTACACTAAACATAGCCCATACTGTATATACTTACTGTGCCATATATCACTAAGCAGCATGGGATTAGTCCTATATTACATGAATTGTAAGGTTCTCTCTGTGTGCTCTACACGAAAGGAGATATAGTCGCAATGATATGCCTAAGATCTTTTAGTGATAGGCAGTAATTTTCCTGTTTTCCTTCCACAGTTTTTGTTTGACCATTTCCTTTACCAAAAGATAAGGAGGAATTTATTAAGCTTTTGCTGCTCATGACAACACTTAAGCTGCAAATCAAAATATACTAGAGTCTGAGCATCATGACATTGTAATAAAGGATAAAGAAAAAAAAACAAAAAAAAAGGCCCCAACCTCTAGAGAACTTGTCCGGAAGGACTTCACAAGTGAACTATAGCACTGAGCTTTTTATAACATAGGACATGCTTTGACAAGGCCAAACCCTAACATTTCACTCAGACAGTGGGGCTCAGAGTCAGCACTACCACGTACTGAAATAGCACCATGTCCGGCCGGCAGGAGAGGAGAGGAGCAGCCAGGCCATGGAACAGACCTCCTCCTCTAAACAAGGAATCAGCATCCACTGCTCTCGGTGAAGGAGCTTAGTCAAAACTGCAGCACACGCTTTACAGAAAGAAAAAAAACCCAGACAGTATACAAGGCTAGTGCAAACGTTGATTTCTTTGTGGTGTTTGAAGGATGGGAGCCAAAGTCCCTTTTGTGCAGATTTATCTGCTTACTAGTGCCCTTCCTATTTCCTGTCTGGACTTGATGTGAAGTGAGGATGTTTTAGGGGAGGTGGGGGACACATCAGCTTTTGCTTCCTACATGCCATACTCATCTCCTGACTACAATTTCCTGTACCTGTGCCGAAGGCCACACAGGACGTGCTTGGCTTTCCACTGCGCCATTTCAATTGTCATCACATGCAGCCCAAAACTGCATCATTCTCCCTCTGCAAGGTTAGAAGGAAGAGCATTTTCCATTGACAACTGAGGAAGAACCACAGAATCCTCTGATTCTCATGAACCACGGGGTCACAGGTCGAAGCGAGATACATGCAGCTCAGTCCATTTTGCACGGAGTTCCTTCCCCTGACCTATAGTTATCTTTTTATGATGTTGCTCAGCGGGATTGCTCTGAAAGTATCACACATGAATGTGTGTGTATGTGTGTGTGCATATATATATATATATATATATATATATATATTTATTTATTGCAGGGAGTCTTCTGGAAAAGCATACTCTATTTTTTATGTTTTATCATGGCAGGGATCCAAATCATACCCTCACTCTTCAGATAATGATGTATTCACCATGGAGCAAACAAATTGGATGAGGCACACCTACCGGGTGAAATATCTAAAAAGAGATCTCATTATCTCTAAACTTTCTCCTAGGAAACAGCGATATACTGTATATAACGGAAGTAAAAGAGCCTGGAAAGAAATTAGATGTCTGCTTAAGTCTCTGTATGTCAGCTTTTCCCCCTGAGACCAAAAAAACCCCAGAAATCTTCACATCTCCATGTGAGTTTCAGTAGAGAGCCTCACAAAATTATTGACAAAAAGTAAAATGAACAATGAATCAATCAAAAATAGTTTACTGAAAGTGCACTAATGTGGAGAGATGTACAGTTGCTCTTTGATGTACTCTCAGGTTTTAGTTGATATGAAAAGAAGTATACATTTTTTAATATGCTTGTTTAAGTACTACAGTGGTGTACTTTTATATGCAAGCATTTGTACATATTTCTGAAAAGAAGTACACAATATGCCAAGTATTCTATATTTCAGTCTTTATATATATATATATATATATATATATATATATATATATATATACATACATATATATATATATATACATACATATATATATATATATATATATATATATATATATATATATATATATATATATATATACAGTATATAAATATAGAATACTTGGCATATATATAGCAGACCAACTGATCCACACAACAACCTGGCACAGGTTTTACGCCGGATTCCCTTCCTGTTGCATTTTATTCGGGCTTGGGAACGGCACTACATCCAGCAGCTGGGGTTTGGGTACTGGTTGGGAATGGAATCTGGGCGTTCCACATGGTAGGTGAGAAACCTACCACTGTGCCACCAATGTCCCTCTGTAATGGTACAGTATATTAATAGGTTGGGGATCCTTTTTATTTAAATAGTATTTCAAGAAGAGATTTATATACACTATATATCTCATGCATCGTTTTCCTTCTTTTCTATTTCTATTTGTGACACAGTTAATGCACTAATAAACCGGAAGTAAGAATCTGTATTAAATCTTCTGAGATATCACAGAGCAATCTTTAAGCAAATTATTTTTTCTGTTCAGGCCGTGGTCATGATGCAGCTATAAAAAACAGACAGATGGGTCAAAAGGTAAGTAGGATAGATAATAGAATGGGTGTGGAGGGGGTCAAGAGGAAGCTGTCAGTTTCCTCCAACAGAACCAAATATTCTCCATACCATGAACGCCCAGTGACCTCCATGATTTCCAATGTTGGATTGGTGACTACGGAATCCTAATCCTTATGATGCTTCACAGTGCAGAATACATTTTCTAAAACAAAGTGGGCCATGGAGATCCCAATGAATATCTTCCAACTTTTACAGTAATTCTTCAAGGCCCTTGAGAAGGTTCAAAATTCAGGCCAAAATACTATTGAAGATGTGATGACAACTACTACACGCATATTACAAAACAGACAGTAATCTGTGATTGTGCAGATACCATCTGGTTAAATAACAGTATATGGGCAGATCAGACCCAAAGGAAATTATACTGGATTGTATTTTTAAGATTGGCCAAGACACAGTAACTGACCCAGAAAAAAAGGCTCTCTTGGAGATGTGAACACACACAATAGTCACAGTAGCTGTATTCATACAAAAATGAAAGACAAAACCACCATCACCAAGGTCACCATTTATTCTTGCCTAGTGCATGCAAACGTGAGTGTATTTATTTTTGGATCAAGAACAAAAACTGCCCTCAAAAAATATCTAACTAATATTTATTATTCATACATGCATCTTCAGTAATTAATTATCCTATTCACCCTGAACGGGACACTTGGCCATTACAGAGCACTGATTATATGCAAAGATTTACACATCTGGGACTATAGTGAATGTCTACACTGGAGCCTTTCACACCATCAAGAACTGGTTTTCTCACCCTACCTACAGCTACAATATTACAGCGGAACAACCTAAACATAAATCATTCCACATTCAAATAAAGTCTGGAAAAGTGTCAAAGGCTCTGCGGGGATTTATACCTGCTTGAGGCTGTGTGCTTGTATAGCACACAAATCTCCTCTCCTTCCTGCTGAAGCTCATTAGAGAAGACATTGATATTAGCTCACACACACTCCCTCGGACCACAAGACAATAGATTACACTTAAGACTCAAACATTCCAGCCTGATAACGATTCTAACTTCTAACAAAACACCCCTCACCAAGTAGAGCAAATCATCAATAAGTATGTCTCAAGTTGTTCTTAATCACCCATATGATAACATGAAACAGACTGCAGAAAATGTGCTGCTTGGCAAAAGAGACAGACGAGACTTTTGGATCATAAGATCAATTTCTGTTCCAGCGGTTTGCATGGTACGAAGGAAAAACATGCTCATGGCATTGCTGTCTTATCATTCTGACTTGTGTAAATATGCATATTCTTGCAGCTTGGATAGTGGTGTGAAATCAGCTAACCACAGGGCTTTAATTCTTCCTATTCAGTATAATTACATTATTTGAAATCTACTTTTGTTGCTGCTTCAGGCTTTTATTCGTTAAACAAGCTTAGAATATTTTTTTCTTCTTTTTGTTCCTCATAAGCCCCTAATTTCTGATTTGGGTTGTAATTTCCTGTGCGGAGAAAAAAACAAAATTCCATTTATTTGAACTCAGTGGAAAGAAAGTCCATCAGAAATCAGCTATACTTCTTTTTAACTTAATTCTAAAATATAATAGTAAAATCATCTCCGAAGGAGTGCAATCCGTTCTGATTAGAGATTAGTCTATTTCTTCAAAGGAAAGAATTCCTGGTTATGATTCACGAACATAGACCTCATTCGCTCAGACTCCACCTGGTTTCTCCATTCTTGGAAAGTTGGATAAAGTTACATCCATGTTGTGGCTCTCTCTTTTGTCTGTTTCAAACTAAAACCTTTATCGTTACTGGTTGTAGTTTTGAATTCCTTCTTTCCCCTGTCAACGTTCTTGTCCATAGTACATTTCAAATGCAAACGCAGCCATACACAGTGCTTATTACTTCTATTCGTGACCTGAAAACAAAAATTTCCGCCCAAAAGAAAAAAGAAAAAAGAATTCCACTAGAGATTTATATTTCACACTGAAAATATCTTAAATAAAAAATGTGGCAGAATAGGAAATGCCAGATTATTCTTTAAATACTTGTGAAGCATGTCTAATAGCCCAGTCTTTGCTACAAAAAATAGCCTAATTCCACGGCTCAACAGGTCTCCATGTGGTTTTCATTTGGGAAGATATTTAAGGGAGACACATGTAACTGAGTTTCTCGCGTTTGTGGTTTCTTGATGCGGAAAGAGCCCATCTTTCTGCAGAAGCCAAGAAGTGCGGGGATTTGCCGTGTATATAACATGGCAAACACGTGAACCCTTCCTGGGTCTCACTACCTGATACCTGCGATGACAGAGGCTCTTGCTTCACTGTTTTCTTCAATTCCATAGCGGAGACACTTTTCTGTGTAAACATGGAGTGCAGCTTGGTGTAGCACAATTCGTATGCCACAAGTTGAATGTGAAAGAACATTAATAAAAGTATATGGTAAATAAAATAAATACATTTAAAAAATGTTAACAAACACTCTATGTGAAACAACTACAAAATATTTCCTTGTTATTTCTATTTAATGAATTTAAAAGCCCGTGAGATTTGATCAGTCTAGTAGGTGCCTATATATTTAACTTTCAATCAGATTGTGCATTCATGGGTACAAATTTTGCTGTGATCGATTATCCACTTATCAAAACTTTGTTTTGGTGTCATCAATCATTTTAATATACAGTACTTGTGACCACTGATCCTAGGTAATTGCCTATGGTCAAATTATAATTGCCAGATAAATTAAAGTCAAGGCTCCCTCTAGTGACACAGGAATAGTTAGGAGATGCTCGGAAGCCTGTGAATGATCAATGAACAACTCAATCAGATGCCTCATCATTGACGAAGTGCACTCCTGTGATAGATGTGCACGTAATGACTTTGTTTTACATTATGCATGACAACTGCACATGGGCCATACTCAATTAACATCAGTTCCAGTGGTTAACATGCTATTTACATCAATCCTGGTGCATGGCGCATGCTCAATTTCCCTCAATGCTGATGAAGCATGCGCAATTTATGTTGAAAATATTGGAAAAAATACTCCAAGTGAGATGTCAGACACTACAGTATGAGTAATGCAAAATCCTAACAGGTTTTCTTTTTGTTATTTATGTTATAAAGCAGCAACATAGCCACTTACAGGAATTCATTTATTTGGCATTTTGAATACTTATTTCTGAAGCTCTATTTAAATCTATATTTAAGGATATGATCCAAAATACGGTAGTAGTCAAACGTTTTCCCATTTTTACCTGTTTTGCAATACCGAAGGTATCAAAATGATAATATAATACATATGGAATGGTGTGGAAAACAAAAAATTTAAGGAAAAACAAAATAAACGATACAAAATTATTTCGATTCTTCAAAGCATCCAGTGTTTCACTTGACAACTTTGCACACTATTGGAAGCATGCAAGGGCTAAAACAAAAGTTCTCAGGACTGTTGGAAAAGCACTGATGACCCCGCATAAAGCTGTTTAAGAAAATGACAAGGGTGTGGAAAGCTGTCACCAAAGCAGAAAGTGGCTACTTTAAATGATCTAAACTATCAACATTTTGCTTAGTCTACACGTGCTTGCTGCATAATAGTGTGCCAGATGTGTTATTGTGCAGTTCAGTGTTGTTCAGAAAATGGTTTAATATATAAACTTAAATACATGAGTGTTCACTGTAAGTGCTCTAAAAATCAGTGAGGTCGAGAATTTAACTGGACTCAATTTTTGCGTCCCAAAACCTGGTGCAACTTTAGTCGAACTTGAGTTTAACTTTTCATTTCCTAAAGTGGCAATCTCACCTGAGATGGACACGATCCCGATCCAAATTCTGCCGAAAAGCGTCCAGTCTCT
This sequence comes from Clarias fuscus, assembly GCA_030347435.1. Classification (NCBI taxonomy): domain Eukaryota; kingdom Metazoa; phylum Chordata; class Actinopteri; order Siluriformes; family Clariidae; genus Clarias; species Clarias fuscus. The sequence goes on along the minus strand of CM059214.1, from coordinate 10,913,215 downwards.
CTTCATTTCCAAGTTTCCACAACGTAGGAGGCTTTTTTAAAAGTTGCAACAAATCAGGCGTTATTCGGAACTCATTTAATTCACCGGTAAATCCGCAGAAAAGAGCGTTCAGGTGAAGAGCGCGTCTCTCTCTCTCTCTCTCTCTCTCTCTCTCTCCTTAGGTTCGGAGAAAAAGGATGTGTGGACGACAGCGAGACAACATGCAGCCTTTTCTCCCAGTGTGAACAAAAAAGAGATTCGTGTGGACCTGAATGGATTTACACTCGTTTCCTTTTCCTCTGCTCGTCCAGCCTGTTGCTTGATGAAGTGTTCTGGGGGGCCGCGCGCTGAGGGTCGGACCTTCAGGACGCGTGGGCGCACGCGTGCTCACACACACACACGCGCGCGCGCGCGCGCGCACGCACGCACGCACTCAAGGATCTACAGACAGACATAACAGAAAATGTGGAAGAGGTGATGTGTGTATAAGTTTGTAACACAAACTTACAAACACATCATCGCCCTTCACTGGAGACTGGAGATTGATTGAAACACCTTCAATTAAAAATGAACAGGTTTGGCCAGATACTTATAGATTTTTGTCTATGTAGTAAATACTTCTCTGTGTGTGTGTCAGGGGCGGATCTAGAAAATTATTCATGGGGTGGCAAGGGGGTGGCATTAAAATGATGAGGGGTGGCAGCACTGAAGCAAGCATCCTTGCATGGTTTTTGTGGATTCAAGGAACGCTATTCTCATTCTGTGTATACACTAGGGTGAACATTTTTACATTGTCCTATATAAATTAAATAAAGGCTGATGTGTGATTGACACTAGTGCTGGGTGGCAAATGGGGTACCGGTAGATCCGCCCCTGGTGTGTGTGTGTGTCTCTCTCTCTCTCTCGCTCTCTCTCTCAATATATATATATATCAGATCAGTAGATCCCTAGAAGGGCAATCTCATAAATATATATTGAATACATATATATATTGAGAGAGAGAGAAGTATTTATATAGACAAAAGTATTTGGCCAAACACATCTCTTCACTGCTTTCTTATCCAGTGACGGCGTGCTCAGGTGATTCAATCAGATCCATAGTGAAGAGCAACATTAATGCTTCAGCACACGAAGACATCTCGGACTATTCTTACGCTATGCTTCCTTAACTTTGTGGCAACAGTTTGGGGAAGGCCCTTTTCCAACATGACTGTGTCCCAAAGACTGCAAAGACCTGCTTTGATGAGTTCGGTATGGAAGAACTTGACTGACCTCAACCCCATCGACCAAATCCCAGTGAGAGTGTGTAAGCGGTGTCAGAGTTATATAACGCATGTAGCCTACTGAGGTTAAAGGGAATCAAAAACAATAGTAGGAGTGTTCAGTTAACCCACTGTTTTGGATTATCACCCACACTGCTCAAAACTCACTTTTTTTTTTTTGTGTTATTTAGTTGTCAGTTTACACAGCCGACAGTGTTTCTCAACATCTGGAGGTGGTGGAGGTGGAATACATTGGTATTGACTGTTGAGTCAATACCAATGTATTCATACAAGCCTCCAAACAAACATTGCAAGTGTCATTCAAACAGAACCAAGAAAAGATAATGCGTGGCATGGCGGTGCAGGTGGTTGTGAGCCTCCGCACAGCACCTATGATCCTGTGTTTGTGTTAAAAGGTTCATTTTTATGCAACTTTTAACTGTGTCAGCTGTGTCAGCATGGAGGTCCCACCTGCCAGAAGCTTGTTTTTACTGTAAGTGGCTGATGCCCTTAGGTGTGAATAAGAGGGCATTTGACTGGAGAAATTCTAGAACTGAAATTTGTGAACATTAGGAAATGAAAACAGTTTTGAGAACAGTTCTATGTCCGAATCAGAAGGTATTCAGTTGAAGCCCTTCTTTCATTCTAGAACAATTTGTCAGACCAGCACTTGTTTATCCATCTACAAATTCCAGTTCTAGAATTTCTTCAATCGAAACGAACTTCAGGAAGCCTGGAAAACTGTTCCCAAAAACTGTTTAAAAACAGTTGATCTTTAGAAGCAAATTGAGAATGTATTATGGGTGGCTAAAAATGTTTGCACAGTACCGTACTAAAATTTTTCTTTTTTAAAAAAAAAAAAAAACCCTAACCCTAACCATGTTCATTATTAAAACGATCATTTTGCATTTATGCAAAACATCAGCTGCTTCAAATCGTTTAATGTAATGTAAAAGAATATTGTGACATATTCATGACAATATTAATACATCATCATATAATTATATCCAGTGTGTGCATTGTGCACTGTGATGGACTGGCAGTTACAGAGTGTATGGATGCTGACTATGCCCAGTGTTCCCAGGATAATCAGTGGATCCATTGTGATTGAGAGGAGGATAAATGATTTACTGAAGACATATGTGACAAAAGTAAGAACTTACATTTCCAAAAGAATTTATTATCATAAAGTATGTTTTGAATCTCTTGATACATACATTAATAATCACAGATATTAAATAAATAAGACGTTACCAATTTACACATTTATTCATTGATATACTGTATGCAGGGTTCATTCAGTGTACTATAAGAGAACACTATAAGATTTCTTTTAACTGTGTTTTTCACTTGAACAAGTTAAAATAAAATATATAGTCCCTTTTAGGACATTATATAATATATACATTTTCTCTGTTCATATTGACTAAATAGAGGGCCACTTACTGAGTGACAGCATATATTGTAGAGTGAAATGTGGTGTGATTATCATTGAAATGCCACATAAGATGCTAAACTGTCAAAAAGCACTTTAATGTGACCATAATGACCGTAGCAGCTTTGACTCTTTCTCGCTTGCTTTCTGCTCCATAGTTATTTTGGCACTGCTGCTTCACAGTTGGAGTAAGAAATGTGCACAGATGAACACACCCAGTGTATGTGCTAGAGTTGGCAATCAAAAGAATCTCACAGAGCTTACAGAAAAGTCAATACGCAATTAAAATGACCATGCTTGTTATAGGAAAGATAGATATGGTTACGCCATATTAATGTAAGTTAAAAAAAATGTAAGCTTGGTCTTGAAAACCATGTAGCATACTCTTATATGGTTAAATAATTCATCATGTGTATGTGTTTTCTTACAATTAAATCTGTTTTTTTTTTTTTTAGGTGAATTTTGAAATTAAACCACTTCCTACTTTCAGTGGTCATACAGTTTCATCAAACATTGTAGAAATGTTATGTTTATTCTCTCAAAGTCAAGATCTTTATATATTTATATAAATATGGCAACTCAAATATGCAGAAACTCCCATGCTGTATCGTAAAGGCATGCCAAGTATGTACTCTAATCTGTGCTGATTCATTTGGCATGTATACCTCGCACATTAAATAACAGTGCACTATCTTGGGCAGTGCTAGCGCATAATTAATATTAACATGCTTGAATTAATAAATATAATCACTGTATTATAAATTGATTAATGACCCACATAAAGTATTTTAAATATGCACATATGTACATATCATTCAGGAATAAAAATGTAATTACGTTAATTTTAATGAGGAACATGCATACCCCATCCATCAAAGTTCTTCACGCTCCAGCAAATTCGAAACGCTTTCGAAAACAAGCCTGCGACCTGAACGGATTCACTTTATTAATCGTCTCTGTTTTCAGAGATAACAGAATATTTTGAAAGGGAAAACCCCACATAAAACAGAAACACACTTAGCTAGCCAAAATGCTCTAGGTATAGTCACAGAGGCCCCATAATCCGTGTCAGTTCCGATAATTCATTTGCACAATGAATTATCCAAATCACCATGTGTGTGTATGCGTAAAAAAAAACACATTAGTATAATCTTCATTTCTCACATATAATTATGCTTGTCCCTTTGCAGTAATAATTAAGGCTTTCTCAGTACAGGAACTTTTAGGAAGTTTAATTCCCTGAACAATTATGTTATCTATTATTTATTGATTATTTGCAGTATTAATGAATCTATATTATTGTTATGATCCGACCTGTGTATATGATCTGCCGTGAGAGGTTCGACTCTCATCATTTCAGTAAAACAAATACTGGACAAAATGAATATTAGAAAAGATGATGAAAAAAACAACAGTGACGAAAGTCTCAATATTATTATAGGCTCTGGCTGTTTCTCCGCACCTACCTGCATGGTGTAAAGAAACAGGCAGAGCCTACAATAATATTGAGATTTTCTTCACTGTTTTTCTTTAGGACTGTTCAAATTAAGAACTTCTTTTAAAGCTCTGGCCACAACTAGAACAACCTTCTACTCCAAATGGTTTCGTTTTTCAGTAAACTATCCATGGTGCGTGCAAGGGTTTTCATTAGCTGCTCTGCATAATGTCAGGTTATCATTAGCAAACATTACTTACGGCTATCATATGATCCAGTTATATGGAATAGCACTTGGTTCTATAGAACCACTGAACGAGCATCAAATGGAATCATAAATATAAACAAACTTTGATTTTACAAGCCTAGCCTGTTTTAAAAAGGGTCAATTCAGCTCATATAAGCACAGTATGATTATTAAATTAGAAAAATCCTCTAGTTAAAAGAATCACAATCACATTTTAGTTTTTCCCACATGAAAAGAAAATGGGAAAAGAGCACTCAAAAATGTTACATTTATATCTCCTAGAGATGCATTTGGTGTTTTTCTCCTGTCACTCATTTTCTTTCTCTCTAGAAAAAATGCCTCCTTTTCCGTTTAAAAAAAGCTCTCCTCAAGCTCTAAAATAATTCTCACCTTTTGCAGAGAAAAAATCATGACGCTCCATATGGAGTCAATCTATTCTCATCGCACCCTCATTCATGCATCTCATGCTGAGCTCAGAAAAAGCAAATGAACAGCTCTACGAAAGTGCTCACTGAATTCTGATGATTCTGAAAATGATTGATTTTAGGGTGAGTATTTGCTGGTATTAATAAAATTATATTTTCTGTGAATAACTTTAAGTATTCCAGTAGACATTGTTCATTATTCAACTTTATCATTGTTTATGATCGATTTTTTATTTAGTAGGTCTATACATTTTGCATTGTACAATAAAAACAAAAGTGATTTATTTGTTAGTGTAGAGCAATGACTTTATAATAGATCATGCGCTATTTAAAAAAATTCCATCTTAAACTTTCATATAACATACAGTTATGGTCTTTTATACAACCATTAGTAACAATAAGAGCTTTCAATTTTCAAACTGTATTCCTCTATTTTCCTGTGACTTTTTTTCTGAGCCTGTAAGACTTTTAAGGCCCTGCGAAACTGTATGAGGTGAACACTGCAGTATGGAGTGCACAAAATAAGAACAGGGCAGGCGTAGCTTGGTGGTTAAGGTGTTGGACTGCTGATCAGAATGTCCCTGGGTCAAGCCCCAGCGCTGCCAAGCTGCCACTGTTCAGCTCTTGAGCAAAGGCCTTCATCTCTCAGATATGATTGAGCATCAAGCTCACAACCTGACCCTGTTATAATAGACATATCTCAGCAGAAACACCTCATACCCACTGCCAAACATGGCGGGGGAGGGGTAATGATTTCAATCACAGGACCTGGACATCTTGCAATCACTTAGTTGACCATGAACTCCTCTATAAGTAGTCTAGAGGCAAATGTGAGACCATCAGTCCAACAGCAAAATGGGGAAAAGACTAGGTTAAAAAATATCCACTTCTAAGAGCTTGAATTGCATTGAGACAGACAATGTCCAATACTGGAAAAGGCCAATAACATCAATTGTGACAAAATATTATGAAATATGCATTTTCTTTTTAAACTTTTTTATCTATGACGGACGTTTAAACCAAGCAACCTCGAGCTAGAATGACGTGATCCGAGCTCGTGTGTCCTACGCTTTAACAATACCGTTTCTGTCCAATCATTTCTGAATTCATGAAACAGATGGGACAAATCAGACCAAAACACAATATTGGGGCTGATTTTATTTATTTTTATGTTAGAAATAGAAAAGAGAGAAAATGTGTGCACCAAAGAAGCTCACTCACTCATTCATCATCTATACCGCTTAATCTTGTATTCAGGGTCACAGGAGGCCTGGAGCCTACCCCAGGAGACTTATGGCACGAGGCGGGGTACACCCTGGACAGGGTGCCAATCCATCACAGGGCACACACACACTCACACACTCGTTCACACACTACAGCCAATTTGGGAATGTCAATGAACTAACCTACATGTCTTTGGACTGTGGAAGGAAACCTGGGGGTACCTGGAGAAAACCCAACAAGCACGAGAAGAACATGCAAACTCCATGCACACAGAGACGGGAATCGATCCTGGCCGGGAATCGAATCCGGACCCTGGGGGTGCAAGGCTACAGTGCTAACCACTACACCACCGTGCCGCCGCCAAAGAAGTTAAACTACTGTAAAGATTTCAAGCTGATAAGTTCACCGTTTTAAAGTTAGACTTATGATGGGCGTTCAAGTGAAACTGAAACTTGTGATGAAATTTCTTGTTAATGAATCTGTAAAACTGATTGACATAAACAGAACGCGTTTGAGGTTTACCTTTGTAAAAACCTTAAGACTAGAAACAATAGCAGCAAAAGAAACAGTGTGGCTGGAATTGCTGTCAGAGCCGCTGTAAATGGAAATCAATCAAAAACTTCTGACCAACAAAATTCAAATGTGCTGCGGTATAATACATACATTTAATAAATGCATAAAACTCTTAGTTTTGACAGCTTAGACTCTACCATCTGTTTAGCAACACCACATATTTGCTCTTCTAAATAAAAGATGTATTTGCAAAAAAAATATTTTTATATTTTAATTATATTTTAACTTTTACTTGTGTTGCTAAGCCCGACTTAGCAACACAAGAGACTTTTGGAGCTTCTGGACTCTGAAACCCGTAATCTTATTTCTTGCCAATTAGCATCAGCTCAAATTGTAGTCAGATCGTAAAAATGTATACAGTAGAAACAATTTCATACTGTATGAGTCCTAAATTACTGGACAGTATATGATGCAGTTAGTCATTATTGTTTGTAGCCTTTATAATATAAAGAACAAGTCATAATTTTTATCCTTTCATTGTTACACTTGGGGCGGTGGGTTACTGTGTTGCTGTTTAGAGAGTCAGTGGGTTTGAACCCCACTACCGCCCGGTTGCCTTCTGTCGGTTTTGGAATCTCCTAGTCAAAGTCCAGACCTCAACCTATCTGAAATACTTTGGTGGGACCTTAACAGAGTTGTGCATATGCAAATTACAAAAAACCTTAATGAACTGGAGCAAAGAAGAATTGACCATTTATATATTATATATTATACCATACTATGATATGAGAGATTGATAAAGTTGGGAAATGATTACTTATTATCTGCCTAAAACCAAGACCCACTATGATCAGATTTTTAATACTGTACATTTTTACAAAAAAAAAAAAAAAAAAAACTCAACAAAGAATTTAAAGAGGGGCTAATAATTTTTCGCCCTAATATTTCGTTGGACAGCCATTTGCTTTGATTATGACATGCATTCACTGTAGCATTCTTTCCCTAAACTTATGTAATAGGTTAAGGTGATGAATCCTAGTACAGTCATATTGAAATATGCTCATGCAATCAGGGAAGGAAGAAAAATCCATTGATAGAAAAACCTGGTCATTCAGTATTTTTTTAGGTAGTCAGCTGACCTCAATTTTGGGCACATTGCTGAGACGTGACCAACAGAAGCAACCCATGTTCATCACACTGCCCCCCACAGGCTCGTACCCTGATGCACCAATCACTCCGGAACAGAGTAAATCAGGACTCATGACCTTTTTCCAACACTCCACAGTCCATATATAGCAAATTGAAGCCTTTTCCTTAAGGCTACACAGATGTTTTATCAAGTGGCTCTAGTTCTCTTCATGTTGTGTGTGTGGAAATGTTCTTACTTTCACTATTCAACATAGCTGTGAGTTCAACTGTTGTTTTTTATGATTTAATTTTATAAAATATTTAAGTGTTTTCTAATCACAGTCATTCAAAAGAAATGTCAATCACATTTCTTCCTCAAAGATGATGGTTCTCAATATCCTTCCAGGTTTTTAGAGTGCATTGGACACTTCTTAACCCAAATCAGCTTATTTTGTTATTATCGTTTGTTTTTACATAATACAGGGCAATAATTTGACCCTTCTGAAACATACTAACATCTTTGCCATGACCACAGGATACGTGTTCTGACATGGTTGTTTAAGAAATGAGAAGCAACTCACTAAATCAGTTCGGGTTAAATAACTTGTTGCCAGCAGAAACATATTAATCAGTGTAGTAATTATCCAGTGGAAGACTCTTAACTATTTGCTTAGTTAAATCCAGGTGGACCGCTAAATCTTTTAAAATATCCTGAATTATACTCTTCTCACCATTTTAATTATGATGATTATTATTACTATTATTATTCAGTTTTTCTGCTTTCCACATGAAATGGACAATGTTTCCTGTCCAATATTGCTCTCAAGGGTCCAGCTCAAGGACTAGGCCTTGAAGTGCCACTGCTCCATCTGCCACATCCTGAGGTCACCAAACACACGCCATAACATCCCGCTCATCGGAAGGAAACAGGACCATGTTTCTCACCACCAGCAACCAAGAGCGCTGCCAAGAACCTGATACGTCTGACTTATTCTCTCTTTTATATCGCTTGCAGAGTATTCATTTTTGTCAGTGTCATCATATTATGATATCCTGTTGATTAAGATCAGATCAAAGCAGGTACCAAATTATCTTTATAACTGACCTGAGAGGTGCATAGACATGTTTTGGAGAAGTGTTCAATTTTGCTAAATTGCTAAAAGTTACCCTTCCACTCCAATACATCAGTTGGCCCAAGACATTAACCTCTAACATAGGTGAAACGAAACATCACTGAAATTAACTTTCAACAAGCGATCCATAAGCTCATAAGCTCCTTATCAAATAAACGTGACAAAGGCAGAGTAGTGGAATGTTAATGGGAGTGATTAAATCCTGACCTTTCCTGGTGTATAGAGCCACTATGACAATGCGGAATTAACAGAGTTAGCAACATTCACTAAAAAGGCAAAGGTTATGCCACATCCTGCCCGACGACCCTCTCAGGAGTACACTAAAGCAGTTTGGGGGCACAAGGACTGCCTTTCTGTTTGTGTGACCCTTCACAGGGAGCAAAAGGAAAGAGGATGTTGATGCACTTGTCTGGTCTTACAGATAACAGCACTCAATCCAAGCTTTTTCTCTAAAGGGGGAGGGTATCCGGGATGGACATCTTCCAAACGAGGTTTTACATAAAACTAAAATGAAAAGTGCAACGAAGTACATCTGACAAGTGGCCATCAAAATTGTTATTTGATGTCAAAGAGCAGAACGATGAACTCCACAAGTTAGGAGAATTCATCTAAAGGGTAAAAAAAAAATGTGCACAATATTTCTGAAGATTTTGTTAATACTGCATACACGTTGGGAGGAGAAAGTCCTGGTTGTTTATACATCATTTAGGGAGGAAGGAGAACAGGGATTTAATCACCTCAACTATCTTCCTGACATCCCCCCAAAGCTTGCACTTTGACTTATAGGGATACTGTGATCTGCATCCAAATGAATACATCTGAAGAAAAGTATAACAACAGAATACTAAATGTGACAGGCATGCTGGTTTAGTACATGCCAAGAGTACTTCATGAAATTCTAATTTCATCCGGGCATTCCCTACGAGGAAATGGCACCTGAAAAAGCTGGCCAATATATATTTGATTTTATTTGTATATATTCATTTTAGACATACAGTAGTAATAGTGATGTCTGCTGAATAGGTAGTCATGATTGATGTTTAATGGCTTAAATGCATCAGCTAAATATGTTTTTCTTAAAGTTATTACAGTATTAAAATTGTAAAAATAATTACAGTTGATCCAGCATACTTATATTTAACATTAAATTCTCTAGCACAGCTAGAAATCAAATCTTTAATTAGTTTGTTATGTTTTCACTAGAGATGGGGGAATGGTTGATTAATTTATGAATCATAATACTTTTGTATGTTGATTCATGTATTGCCACATTGGCTCCAAAATAGATTTTTAAAAGATTTGTTACATTTATTACAGATCAATCAGCCATTGACCATAATTGGCCGTTTTTCAGCTTCATTGGACATGACCGATCAGCCATGGACACAACCAATTCTGTGCCGAGTGCATGAGCTTATATGCGATACAACAGAAACTCATTTTTACAGTGCTACATTATGTAAAATTACGCGTGCTAAAAAGCTTGCGAGCGAAATAGTCTCGAAACCCACTATTTATACACACATTAACATTTAAAACACCATATGCGCTAATTAGTCTAAAACATGCACATTAGAAGCCGAACGCGCACATGTTACAACATGCACTCAAGACGTTTCTTTATAATCCTACAGGTGGTACACTCTAAACTATTTAATCACTGGCATCCCATATGATAGAAGTGAATAATAATAATAATAATAATAATAATAATAATAATAATGGATGATAGAAATACTCACTAAAAATTAAGCTTTTTTGAAATTTTAAACAAAAAGTTAAATATTACTTTATACGTTTTTAAGGCATAAAACTTTTGAGTTATGACAGCTTTAAAAAATAAATAAATAAAGTTTTCACCCAGACAAAATTTCAGGTAAGGGTCACGCTGCTTGTTAATATAACAAGCTTAACGATAATACTTTGCTTGATCACTGTCAATTGTTTGGGCAAAATCATATCTATGGTCATCTGTTTTCTAGTCAACAGTTTTATCTGGTCAACAATTCTTTGGTTAACAGTTTGCAAGATAATGAGATGAAAAAACTGTAAATGATCTTCGTTCAGACATTAAATACCAGAGTAGTTCCTGCATATGAATTACTGAATTAGCAATAATAAAATCTGAATAGTGACAGTTGTATCATCATATACATGCATGCCGAGTTCTCTAAATAATATAATCTAGTCTTATTATGTATATGTATGTAATTTACACAGCTCATAAAAAAATCTGAAGCTTCCAGCCTTCAGGATTCTCGGACAGCCATGCTAGGGAAGTGCAGGAGTTGGATCGGCTGAGCTCTTTGTCCAGGTTCACTGAGACACGTGCTGACGAATGGAAAAACCTTTCCAACGGGCCCGTTGGAAAATGAACAGAGCAGACTCATGTCATCGGCATTGTAAAAGGAAACTCTGCGCTCCTCGCAGTCCAAAAACACCCCAATCCTTTGAGGCCGAGTGGTCACACGCAATGGGGTCCAGGGTTGGGTGCCTGCTGAGTACTCGGTGTTGTTGCGCAGACGCAGGGTCCAATAACCATTATTGGGGCAGAGCTTCACTCGTGCCTGCCGATTCACGGTTTCCAGGGCAACTCCGATGTCCCACTTGGTCTTGGTGCCGACGACCAGCTCCCAGTAATGTCTGCCTGTATGGAATCCTTGGGCTCCGAGAACATTAACACACTGAACAAAGCGCTTCGGATTGAGTTTGTAGGGCAGCAAGGCTTCAGTTTCGACCACCTGGGTCCTGTCTCTAGAGAGCTGGAGGCTTGGATGAACGGTGTCCTCGTCAAAGGTCAGTGGAAGCGGCCCTGAGCATGCCAATAAACCAAGGCACATTAAAAACAAACTTTATTATGATTATTATTCTTTATATGCACAGAAAACAAAGCCAAGCTAATTAATGGTGAGTTTATTTTTCCATCTGTTGCTTTTGCATGGATGGAAAAACACTCTGAAAAGGGTTGGATGAGAAATCACTCTTCAAAGCCGTACACCATAATGCCCTACCTCTGCAGTGATTAGGCAATAGTGAAACATAAAAATGTGGTGAGGGGCACAAGCTTATGAATGTGCTTAAGGTGGGATTGTACAAAGCAGAGCATTTAGCAAAGCTATAATTATTTCTAATCAGTGAAGTGGTAGCATCTTCAAAGAATTTGAATGAAATGCTCCAGCTTTCATTTCCCACATAAATCCATCTAGATATTTATTCCTTGATGAGTGCCTTGAGGCACTTTTCTCTTTCATGATGCTTGTGCAATTTCAGTTTTCAAGCAGTTTGCCTGTAAGTGCAAATATGGTGGGATTAATGTTGTTTTCTTCAAATTAACTGAGACTGACAGCGGCAACACACTCACCTCCATCAAATTATACTGTTTTTTTTTAACTTTCAACTACTAGTTCCTACCTGCTACCTTCTTTGACCGAGATCTCCCAATGTTCTAAAAAGAAAAACCTGCAATATTCCAGGCTCTAACAAGCACATAGAGCAGGCCTTAGCCAGTAATAATGAGGGCACATCATCAACGTGTGATATTTTAATCAGGAGTTTTTATATATTACCTGGTTTTAAACTTCGAAACATTTTCCGCCACAACGTGTACTGAAGAGGCGCTATATATTTGCTCTTCAAACCTTCAATAGACAGTCCTTTGATAGTTGGAACACGTGGTCTGAAAATGACAGGGAAAAATCAGATCAGGATTAAACTGTCACAACATTTTTCACATAAGCAAGATCATTTATAGAAAATAGGAACAGGTAAATGGTTTATCTTCGAGCAGACACTGCAGGGTTTGATATGCAAATTGTTTATGAGGAAAAGACAGTCTAAATCAAAAGAAAGAATGTACAGTAAATGATGCCTTTAACTACCACTTACCTGGAACTTAATTCTGGCAGCTAGAGAGGGGGACAGAAAGTGGACCATGTTAGCATTAGAGCAGATGCTTTGACCTGAAAAAGACTCAGATTTATAGTCATGACACTGCACATTACATTATTTAATTTGATTGATGTTTTTCTGCAATATTTAGTTTAAATAAAAACAAGGAGGGGAAGTTAAACAAAAAGAGAAAAAGTTCATTTATATATGCAGTCATGTTTACAACTCTAGCAGGCATCCACTCTCATACTAAAATCTGTAATAATTATTAATCTTTCATTTTCACCGGTGCCGTGTTTCCTACGTTGCTGGCAGCTAACTGGAGCGAGGCCAGAGTCTCCTCCAGTTCTCGAACTGCTGTATGCAGGGCCTCGAGATGACGTGCCAGGGTTTGCTCCATCTCTGTCTGATCCCTCTTCAGCTGGTCCAGCATGGCTGCCTCCTCCACTTGAAGCAAGTAGTGCAGAGTTTGGAAGTCGCCAGATACCCTCTTCCTGAGATCAGCGCCAACTTTCTAATCCAGAAAAAAAATGATGATTAACAGTGTGTGCGAGTGTGTGTGTGTGTGTGTGTGTGTGAGAGAGAGAGAGAGAGAGAGAGAGAGAGAGAGAGAGAGAGAGAGAGAAATAGAATAAGAGGAAACAGAGGAACAATTACATATTTTCAATCCTGGGGCATCTGGCAGACTTTTCTGCTTACAAAACCCAAATAAAAGATGTTTAGGACAAACTCTACATTAAAATGAGCTTGTAACTTCGAGAAAATTCATTCTTAATCCAGAATCCAGAAGATTAAAGCAAAGCCTGCTCTGTATGTTATGTTTTGTTACCTGTCCCGTCATGGCATGCAGTAAAAATTATACCAGCAAAAATATCATGAGCAAATGGCTAAGCTTGAAGAGTTATCCTAACATTCCTCCAGCCGGACACCCACCCCCGGGGCAGAAGCACAGCACTCAGCCACCTTGTGATGATTAGACTTACTTTTAATGTGTTCATCTGTTCTTCACCGTTACGGATCATCACAAGTAGCTCTTCTTTCTGCGAGTTTTGAGACTCAAGGCCGTCCTTAATCTGCTTCTGGAAAAGAAGCATGACTGTCACTGTAGTGTAGTGTTACAACGCTTATCAATACGGCATGACTAAATCCGTATACAGAGGTGTCATGTTTGAAATAAAAACCACAATTACTACACTGAGCAGACCGTTATGTCAAAAATACTGTTGTATCAGTTTTTTCAGCCTGAAGCCAGCACCTTGTGAGAGCTTACATCACTCTTTACCTGTAAATTCCTCACGGATCCATGTGACGAACTGGCTCTGATCTTTTCGACCAGACCGGCTACCAGGTAGTTGGTCTGAAACTGTTTGGTCGTGAACTCCTTGCGGCATTGAGGGCACGCAGCTGGGCCTCTAAGACTTTTCCAGTAGGTAGTGATGCATTGCCTGCAGAAGTGATGCATGCACCCAAGCATGACTGGATCTCTGAAGAGATCACAGCAAATGGCACAAGTGAGATCCTCGCTGAGACTCGAGGCCTCGGGCTGCTTCATGCTGCTGCACGCCATGGACGGACAAAGCCTGGAGTCTGACTTTCACTTCCACTTCAGTCACACATCTGTCACGCAGCATGAACAGAAATTAAGACATGTCAGCATAATTATAAAATAATCTTCTCCCTAGGAACAGAACTAACTCGCTGTATATAATGTGAACAACCAAATAATATGCTTATGCATCACATATCAATGTTACTGTCCAATTACACACACACACACACACACACACACAATATATATATATATATATATATATATATATATATATATATATATATATATATATATATATCGAACACAATAAAAGCTTCCTTACAATAACAACCCTATGAATGTTGTTTGCTGTTCAGCAAAAAGTAACTTTGTATCCAAAGTATTCTGTTCAAACTTTGTAGCTCGCTAGCTTGCTAACATTACTTAACCGTTACAGTCTGCGCTGACGTCAATAAACATTAAACTAAGTCCCTAAAGCTTAGTATTTGGTATAGTTTTTAACAAGTTATAAAACGTTTACCAAAAAATATATGCTGTCAACGGAGCAAAAACAAAAACGTCACCTATCCCTGCAGGCTCGTTCGGTTTACTTGGGGATTTCTGAGTTCAGAGTCCAAAGCCTGAAGTGAGTGTCGTTCCAAATCACGCCCTACTCCCTATATCAGTGCACTATGTAGCGTGTGATGTAATAGGCCATGTGCCTTATCTAGTGCACTCATTCAATGTCTTTTTTCCACTTGACAAGAGGCCATAAGATTTGAACATACAGTTGTTCCGGGATAATAATAAAAAAAAAAAGTATGCAGTGTTTACTAAGATAAGACATGATTGATGAGAGAAAAAACATAGACTTGACATTGTAAATACATTTATTTCCTGAATATTATTTAAATGTGTTCAATGATGTTTTGTCTATTTCTCTATTTATTAGAATTATAGAAATGTCTGTTATATATATAGTAGAATATAATATATAATAGAATGGATTGGGTCCAACTATTATTTATAAGTCTGCCTGTCTTTTTTTTTTAAGTTAGATTTATTCAATGCAAGTGTTGAGGTCAAGGAGCCCTGTCTGATCATGGAGCTTTCTTTGTGCACTGAGACACTGTCATGCTTGAACAGGTGTCAGGCCATTAGTTCTAGTATAGAGAAAGTGTAATGCTGCAGGGTAAAAGGGCAAGAGTTTGGGGAAGGAACACATATGGGTGTGATGGTTATGTGTGCACAAACTTTTCCACGCTAATGGATTCATATTACACAAACTTGGGCTGTCGTATTCCCATGCTTACACTGGTTGTGAGGGGGGAATACATGCTGGATTGGATGGCAGTCCATCAGGGCAGCACTCACACGCACATTTATTAATTGATTCACATTTAAGTGTCACATATCTTAGCCAAACCACATACTGACATGTATGTTCCTGTCGTTTCTTTTTTTAAGAAGTGACAGGAAACTGAGGAAAATCACTAATCACAATCATGCATGGATTATCTCAGAAATCCATGACACCAAAACAGTGTAAACACCTCCTGTCCAGACACACATACATACAAAACCAATACTTCTTCTAGACAAAATGATGTCTGCACCCCAGGTCATTTCTTTCCCACTGACATGCACACTACAGGGCATGTATTACACTGAAAAAAATATTTGGGAACATATACAAAAGATTTTTTTGTTGTTGTTTTAATATACTGTATCACCTAATACACTCATATAATCCAAAAGCAAAATGTGAATGGAGACAAAAATATGGATGAACATAGTTAATATTGTTATGGTCTCATATTAAATGGAGTCAATTAATCCGATATATTGATTTGTTCTGATTCATGTTTGGTAAAGACACACTCCAAAATAATAATAATCATAATCATAATAATAATAAACATATACATTTTTGTAATCATGCCTTTTTGCATTTTACAATGACAATCCAGTAAGGTCTGAAGTTCCAGTTGTGCTGGGACACACTGCTGAATACATATCCTCTCTGCAAAAAATGTTTAGTGGTCAAAGCAATGTTGCATCACCAATTTGGGCTACATTATGGACACTGGAACATAGTTGTAATCAGGTTGTTTTTGAAAGTTGAATTTTGAAGAAATTATATTGGACCAGGCATGGCTAATTGGCGTTCCCAAATTGCCAGTACTGTGTGAATGAGCATGTGGGTAGGTTTTATATGTGTGTGCCCCGTGAAGAATTGGCACACTGTCTAGGGTGTACCCCGCCTCATGCCCTTATTCTCCTTGAATAGGCTCCAGGCGCCCTGCAACCCTATATTCAGAATAAAGAGGTATATATACGATGAGTGAGTAAGAGTAAGTGATATTGGACCAACATTGGCTACATGACATGGGGATCACATTAAACAAATCACCCCAACACAATGCACTCCAAATATGCCCTCAAAACAATATATATTCAGATTTCAAAGTGGATTCATCTCATTTTTTTCCATAGGCTACTTGTTAGATGTATAGATGTCTAAAAGACTAATTGTTGAAAAGACAAATATGGACATGATTGTCACTGAGTTATTACTTGGCTTCCTGATCTACTTGCTCTCCAATCAATGTCAGTGAAGAACAGCAGTCCTGCACCTCACTGGCACAAAAGAAGAAGAAAGATAAAAGAAGCAGAGGCTGTGTGCAGTGATCAGAGGCTCAGATGCTCAGGATGTGAGACCTGTGACTGAATCATAATCTTGGGCACACAAAGACAGGCTTCAGGCTTAATTAGCTATCTATTCCTTGTAGGAGGTGCAGGCAGTGGTCAGGTCAGAGGCTCAGCACATGATGGAGCACTTTTTACTTTTTTGTTTTTAAATGCAATCATATTTGTTAGCTTCGGGTCTGCTCATTCACTCTTAGTATTACGCATTTACACACAGGCCCAGTTTCATTGTCACTTTCATGCTATTCTGCACTGCAATTAATTGCATTTTACTTTTTTTTTCTATTACTGCTGATTTATCTGCTTTATTCATATGCTTCTTATATGTCTTGTATTTTTGTGTTCTTATCATTGCACTAGTACTGTTTGGTCAGGTCTCACATTACGCTGTATCTACGGACTATTACACACGTGGACAAAATTGTTGGTACCCTTCGGTCAATGAAAGAAAAACTCACAATGGTCACAGAAATAACTTTAATCTGACAAAAGTAATAATTAAAAAAAATTCTATGAATGTTAACCAATGAAAGTCACACATTGCTTTTCAACTATGCTTCAACGGAATTATTTAAAAACATAAACTCATGGAACAGGCCGGGACAAAAATGATGGTACCCCTAGAAAATACTGAAAATAATGTGACCAAAGGGACATGTTAATTCAAGGTGTGTCCACTAATTAGCATCACAGGTGTCTACAATCTTGTAATCAGTCAGTGGGCCTATATATAGGCCTCCAGGTAGTCACTGTGTTGTTTGGTGACATGGTATGTACCACACTCAACATGGACCAGAGGAAGCGAAGGAAAGAGTTGTCTCAGGAGATTCGAAAGAAAATTATAGACAAGCATGTTAAAGGTAAAGGCTATAAGACCATTTCCAAGCAGCTAGATGTTCCTGTGACTACAGTTGCACATATTATTCAGAAATTTAAGATCCATGGGACTGTAGCCAACCTCCCTGGACGTGGCCGCAGGAGGAAAATTGATGACAAATCAAAGAGACGGATAATCCGAATGGTAACAAAAGAGCCCAGAAAGACTTTTAAAGAGATCCAAGGTGAACTTCATGCTCAAGGAACATCAGTGTCAGATCGCACCATCCATCGTTGTTTGAGCCAAAGTGGACTACATGGGAGACGACCAAGGAGGACACCATTGTTTTTTTGTTTTTTGTTTTATTTTCGTGTTTCCTCCGAACCACGTGACGCCAGCCGACCGCATTTTTTCGAACTGCTCGCTCGCGCACCGTTGGGGGCGGCGTAACACACTCGGAGGACAGCGCTATCCACTCCCTCCATTGCGCGAGCTCACAGACGCCCCTGATTGGCTGTAGAGCCGTGATTAATGTGGGAGCACTAAGTACCTCTCATCCCTCCCCTCTGAGAGAGCTCGGCCAATCAGCTCTCTCTAGACCTCCGGCTGCGAGAGGTTACAGCACCACCCGGGATTCGAACTAGCGATCTCCGGATGATAGGGCGAGCGCTTTAACCACTGCGCCACTCGGAGGCCCGAGGACACCATTGTTGAAAACAAATCATAAAAAAGCCAGACTGGAATATGCCAAACTACATGTTGACAAGCCACAAAGCTTCTGGGAGAATGTCCTATGGACAGATGAGACAAAAATGAAACTTTTTGCCAAGGCAAATCAGCTCTATGTTCACAGACGGAAAAATTAAGCATATGAAGAAAAGAACACTGTCCCTACTGTGAAACATGGAGGAGGCTCTGTTATGTTCTGGGGCTGCTTTGCTGCATCTGGAACAGGGTGTCTTGAATCTGTGCAGGGTATAATGAAATCTCAAGACTATCAAGGGATTCTAGAGAGAAATGTGCTGGCCAGTGTCAGAAAGCTGGGTCTCAGTCGCTGGTCATGGGTCTTGCAACAGGACAATGACCCAAAACACACAGCTAAAAACACCCAAGAATGGCGAGGAAAACATTGGACTATTCTAAAGTGGCCTTCTATGAGCCCTGACCTCAGTCCTATTGAGCATCTTTGGAAGAAGCTGAAACATGCTGTCTGGAAAAGGCACCCTTCAAACCGGAAACAACTGGAGCAGCTTGCTCATGAGGAGTGGGCCAAAATACCCGCTGAGAGGTGCAGAAGTCTCATTGACAGTTACAGGAATCGTTTGATTGCAGTGATTGGCTCAAAAGGTTGTGCAACAAACTATTAAGTTAGGGGTACCATCATTTTTGTCCAGGCCTGTTCCATGAGTTCATTTTTTTTATAAATCCGTTGAAGCATGGTTGAAAAGCAATGTCTGAATTTCATTGGTTAACGTTCATAGAATTCTTATTTATTATTACTTTTGTCAGATTAAAGTTATTTCTGTGACCATTGTGAGTTTTTCTTTCATTGACCGAAGGGTACCAACAATTTTGTCCACGTGTGTATGTAAGATATACAGTACAGTGTGCCATCACATCAACAAACCTGTCTGTGTGTTACTATCTCTATTCGTGCTGGATATCTGGAATTTCCTTAAGGATCAATAAAGTATCTATCTATCTATCTAAATTTCAAATTTAAAAAAATGTATTTGTCATGTACACAACCATACACAGTATGATATACAGTACAATTCTTATACGGCTGTTTGTATGCCAATCCATTGCAGGGCAGACACATACACAGGCTCACACACTACAGGCTATTTGGAAGTGCTAATTAGCCTAACCTGCATGTTTTTGGACTGTGGGAGGAAATTGCCCTAAGAACTAAGCAGTGGAGAACATGCAAACTCCATGCCCACAGACCCAAAGCAGGAATCAAACCTGGACCCTGGAGGTGCAAGGCAACATTGCTAAACACTAAGCCACCGTGCTGCCTAGTTGCTATAAAATAAAATAAAATAAAAAATAATATAGAATAATATCAAATGTCCAAATTATATTGAATGTGCAAAGTAATAAAGGGTATGAGTGGAATAAGAAGTATAAAATGAGATGATGAGGTGAAAAATAGATCAATCTGTCTATTTTTTTTTTTTTTAAGTTTCTAAGTCCTTTAGCTACACTAGGAAGCATCAGTGATCAATAGTCAGTGCTGTCTAAAAAATGGCTGTACTGGGAATGAGAAACATTCAGTAAGTTAAATATTTATTGGCACCTGTTATGCAGATCACTAAGAAGCTGAGATTTAATGAATCAAATCACTGAGTTCTATCAAGAGAAGGTTAAGGCAGATGGTGAAGGTGTGGTGGGATGGTGTTTGTGGGGGCAGCAGTGGAGTGGAGAAGGGGTGGTACAGTTTTGTTAGCATTGCAAGGCTTTCAAACGTCAATTTTTCCTTCGTGGGTGTATTGCATTTAAGTTTATGATTTCCTATGACGCCTATAAATGCATGGGAATAAAACGACGCTATAGTTTAATTAATTGTTAATAATTAGCATGATCAATAATTATGTTTTCTACGCCAAGCTCGCGCTCGGCTCCGCTGCTCTCGCGCCTCCTCGTGCACAGCTTCACCAGTACGGCGGCTCTGACGGGTCAGTGACAGCGTGATGCTGTCGCGCTGCAGCAGGGAGAGAGCGCGCGCTGCACACTCTCTCACCCAGCGCGAGCCGCTGCTGTCCACTTTTATTCCAGCGGCAGAGGAGCAGCGGACACTTAATGGTGAGTGTCGCTCTCATTCAGAGGTCCTGCTAAGGGTTTAATTTTATGTTTTGCATGGTACAAGGAGTTGACAGTGATTAAATATGTTTGCATGGTTTACACTGGAAAATGCAAAGACATACAGTATGTACTGTATATGTATGTATGTTTCACATGAACGTATGATATTTCTATCTAGAATATGATGTTTATTTTTTTTTATCACTTCCACTTTGCGATTGCAAGGTTGAAATAAAATTTTTACAATGCACAGATAAAGTTGTATTATATATACAATATACATTGTATATTGTATATAATGTAAATATAAAACACATATATGTGTGCATTGTGAAATTGTCTTCAGAATTGTTCATTTTGCTCTCAATCAGCTTCTTTTTTTTTTTTTAAACACTTGTTGGTGTTTGAGATGATGCACCTTGCATCTTTTTTTTTCCTTTTTCTTTTTTTAAATAGTTGCATGCAATTCATCATAGGATTTTATGCAATAATAATTGTGTAGTGCAAAAGCAATAATAGATGATATAAGCCGGAAATAGCATAGTGATATACAGTGGAGTGTCTTATTTGTAACAGTCATGGCATCAAACGAATAGAGGATCTAATGATGCTGCCATTACCATAATCCATTTTCATTCCCACTCATACAGGTAAAAGCTTTTCTAACCAAGCACTTGTTGGAATTTGAGATGATGCACCTTGCATCCTTTTTAAATCCCTTTTTAATGCATAGCTTCATGCAATTTAACACAGTCTTGCAAGCAATAGTAATTGTGTAGTGCAGAAGAAATGATAACTGGTATGAGCTTGAAATAGCGTAGTGATATACACAGTAGAGTTTCTTATTTGTAATAGTTATGGCATCATATTAACAGAGAATCTAATCCATACTTTCCCCTTGACTTCACTGAACATGTGACACCCGTCTGGATAATTGACTACATGTTACAGCTTTGATGCATACCTTCCTGCGTCACAAACCCTATGTTTGACAAATTCAAAACCACTACTAGAATTCAGTTTTACTCTGGAGAAACCACACCCATAGGTCCCATTTTAAAATTTTGAGCCTAGGTGAGGTATGTTGCATGGGTAATACTACTATTTTTCCTGTGGTAAATAACCAGTTTAAATGATAAAGGGTTGATGAGGTGTATTGCAGGAAAAACACAAAATAATAAAATGCAATATCTATTGATGTAGTATTGTTGATTTTTGTTGCGTATTCATTGATAGCCCTCATTGTAAAGGATCATGTTACATGTTATCATTCTTTGATAAGATCATAAATCAGGGCTAAAAGACAGGCACAAGAGATTTTAAAAAGTATCAGTTAATGCTCTTTATATCATTTGGCAAACAAATATTAATAGTGATATGATGATGAATATGAAGTGACTTCTTGCCTTTTTTGCTTAATTTATGATCTATCATTTTCAAGAAAGGCAATCAGTGACATTATTTCCATGTGGACTGTTTATTGCTTCCATTTTATTACACATTGAAAGAAAGCACAGTTTTGCCCTTAGGCTACAGTGCAATTTTTCATTCTGATGATCAGTGTATTCGTTAAAAAAAAAAAATGATGTTGTCATTACCATAATCCATTTTCTAATGAAACAATTTTCAAAAATGGGAGTTTTCTGTTTTAAGTAGATCATATAATTTTTTTTGATTCAATGAAGGCAACAAACCAGCAAGCTGTTTAGTAGAAAATGTTGCTTATTCCTTTGTCTGTAGGCAACAGTTTGGATACCACTTTTTGTAATGCAAAGCCTATATGTCAATGCAGAGATGACCTTTGCATAAAGGTACCACTTTTCTCGTAGACTGTTTTTCAGGTGGACCCTTTGAAAAGGTCCACAGATGATGGACTGATGATATGAACTGTGCAAAGTTCACAGGTTTGTAAATAAGTCATTCATCCAAATGATGCTCTCATCTCAGATGGATAGAGCCATACTTCACCAAAGGACATTTAAAAGAAGTCTGGGTTCTCTTGAAATATTATATATTTTGTTATGACACATACATATATGTATACAGTAGGATAAAATTTTACACCCCATGGTACAATGTTAGGAACAATATAAGAGGTTCACATATATAACTAATGCAGCAAGCATAAAACAGGATCAGTGGGAAACTTAATTTCTGGTAAGGTTAGAATAAATTGGAATCTCTAATATTTGAATGCCATTTAAAACATTTGTACCTTAGTCATAATAGGACACTATCTGCACTTCATGTTCATTAATTTCTCTTCAGTAACTGCTTTCTCAGTTTCCCTGCTTTTTCAACTGCTTTCTATTTCCCTCTTTGGCGTAAGAGGGAAATACACCCTGAATGGGATGTCAGTTCGTCGTAGGGCACCTTGCACACATGCACTCGTTTACTCTATTTATTGTAACCAAGCAGGACGAGAACTAGAAGAAATTATGGGCACATACAGAACATGCAGAACTCTGCCCAGAAAGTAACCTGAGCTCTGGATCAAAACCTGGAGCTGCAAAGCATCAGCATTACCAGCTGTGCCACACGTACTTCTATTGGCTTTAAATGGGACTCCATATTTTCTTTGAAATTACTTTCTTGCCTAACACAAAAGAAAGTAAAATGCTATTCATAAAAAAGTAGAATGCTGTATTCCTGTTCAATGGTAGACTGCTAGTATTTCATAAAGACTTCTGCAAATATTTTTCACTGCTTTGTGTTTAAATGTTCAAGGAAAAAAAGCCTGAAAGTGCTGTCTCATCTGGGCTGTAGATATGCTTGGTCATCCGTGACCAGCGAAAACCAAATGCTATGCTGCTTGTGGCCAATATTCTGGATTCTACAGCAGGCCATTATTATACCTCAAGTCTGGTAATAAGTTTAAATGGCAATATATGTACTTACCCAGGTCATGATCTGAAGCCTTCAGAGAAATGAGGTGTTATATTATTGTGACTTTCCATCGTCTGTGAATTCGATTTTAATCAATTTGTGTAGTAAGGGGCTCGTTTCTATTAAACTATAAATGTCTTTCAATATTGAAGATTCAAATGGTCCAACAATAAATGTGATAAAGGTAACAACTGAGGAGATCATTCATTAATTTATCTTCAGTGACCACTTTATCCTGTTCAGGGTGTTTTGCATTTAGAGCATATGCCAGGAACACTGGGTGCAAGGCAGAACTCACCCCAGATGGTACGCCAGTCTACCGCAAGGTATCATTCATACACTCACTTACACCTAGAGAAAATCCACTGTAACCAGTCAATTTGCTTGCATATTTTTGGGAGGTGAAAGGAAATTTGAAAGCTTGGGGGAAACCGGTGCTAGAACTGGAAGAATAAAATAAACTGTACAGACAGTAACGCAAGCGTAGGACAATGGAACGGTCAGGTGGCAATGCTACCCACTTTATTTATCATGTACATAAATAAGTACGACATCACGCAAATTCTATTACTAGTTTCTCCCTTTGGTTTCAAAACATCCTTGATGTTGAAAACGTTTCTTTGAGATTATGGTCCATGTTCACATGATTGACTTACATAGTTCATGTATTTTTTTTTTTTTTTTCAGTTGTTCAGTTGTCCAGGGTTGGTCAGACTGTGCCCACTTCTGCCTCAGTTTTCTTTTTTGGAATGACAGAAGAGCGTTGTGCTTTTTAAAGGCAAGTGTATTGAGGTTATAGCAGTTATCTGAGTTACTGTAGCTTTTCTGTTAGCTTTTACCAGGCTTGCCATTTGCCTGAGCCCTGTCTCACTCAACAATACGGCACTTTCTTCCACAGAACTGCCACTCACAGGATGTTTTTTCCTTTGTTGCACCAATCTGAGTAAACTTTGGATACTGTTCTGCATGGATGTTAGGGGCTATAAAAATATTTAAACCAGTCCATCTAACCCTAGCAATCATGTTATGGTCAGAATCATTGAAATCACCATTCTGATGATTGATGTGGACATTACCTAAAGCTGCAGGCCTATATCTGCATGATTTGTACTGCAGTGCTGCCATATGATTGTCTGATTAGAACGTTTCATGGATGAGCAGGTATGTGCGTGTTCCTAATAAAGTATTCAGTTATTATATGTACAGTTCCTCTGAAAGTATTGATCCAGCAGGAACAACCTTTTTAAAAATTTTGCTATACAATAAAGACATTTGAGTTTATGACAGGGGTCAAATTAGTTTGAAAATCTTGAAGGTACTACAGTATATAGCCAAAAGGAGAGAATAGGAGGACAAGGAATAGGAACAACAAGGTGGTGGACAGTCCAGTAAATCAGTAAACCAAGTTTCTCTTTCTATCTCCACTTTTTCTGCTTTAGAATATTCTCAGCTATCTAAAAAAGGAAACCTGTTCCCAAATATCGTAAAATGAAAAGCTAGTGTGCTATATGTTGTGTAAAAAGATTTAGAGAGGGATTTAGGATTCAGCCTTATGTTAGAAGCTAGTTAGCTTTGTAGCCTGTGTTAGCCATGAACTAAACGAGAAGTGAGACGAGTAATGAACTTGTCAGCACATTGGCAGAAGCTCATATAAACTAACATTAATGAAAGATCGAAACATAACACGGAGGTTCAGAGGCAGTGTGAAATTACTTAGAAGCAATTATCAAAAGAAGCAGCGTGTGGTTTTAGATGACATAATGTTAGCAGATGTGTTTTCTTGCTGAAAGTGATTTCGTGACTTGTTTTGAATGTGGAACAAGTAACTGACAGGTGTTTCTTGTTGCCCAGATGTTCTGTAACTGAGAAAAGAGGCTAGATCTATCATAAGCATTGGACATGGCCAGTACAACAATTTGACATGTCCTGAAATTAAAGAAACATTCGGTTTACTACGAAGCAGTCACCTGCTCATGATCCAAACATCATCACATCAGTGAAGCATCGATGAAGGATAGTGTCATGGCTTGGGCTTGCATGGCTGCATCTGGAACATGTTCACTAATGATTATCGATAATGGAACTCATGATGGTAGCAGCATAACGAATTCAGAAACATTCAGTTCAGGGAGAAATATATCTAAGCTAATTGGGAGAAGCTTCATTATGCAGCAAGACAAGAACACACTGCCAGCAAAGTGAAAGATTTTGTCAGGGGAATAAATGGATGGTTTTAGACTGGCCAAATCAATCACCAGATGTTAATTGAGTACCTGAAGACCAGGCTGAAAGGAATAAATTCCCTCAAACAAGCAACAACTGAAAGAGTCTGTGTAGAAGCCTAAAACAGAAGGATTTAATAATGTCACTGGGTCACTGGCTGGATGAAGTTATTTGCAATATAATATGAAGTCTTTATTATTTACTTTAAGATGGTCTGTTCTACCTTTTGCTCAATTAACCATTGGGTGGCCTTTTGCTTAAAGTCTTATGCTAATTTTGTTTAACACATCTAAACATAAATAGACATAAATCTATAAACTTTTAGTCTTAAACATTAATCTCTTCTTTGTATAGCAAAAACAAAATAATTGGTTACAAGTTCGTTTAATTTAGCACATATAGAGCAACACATTAGGTGCAATGGCTAAGATAAATTGCCAGTATATTATATTGTGTGTGAATGGTGAGCCATGGAAGACTGACATCATACTCAGGGTGTGTTCTTGCTCAACGCCCAGTGTTCCCAGAAATGGCTCTGAATCCACAACTATAACCCTGACAAATATTCAGTTCCTGAAAGTATGTAAAGTAAACTTGATCTTTACAATATATGTAATGCATAACTCAAACCACTGAACCTTTGAATTCAGTCTGATCAACCCATGTTAAAAATCACTGGCACATATTCGATATTAAAGGATGTGTGAAATGGTAAAGGTTTTTTCGTGGCAGCTGGAGCAATCTTAAGACTCTCAGAGCTTTTGCTGTTCATTTTTCTGGTGCGAAATTCTCTGTGTCAGGTGTGTGAAAGCAAATAGACCTCAGACTGATTATCACAGGTTGAAATGTGCTTTAACACCAAAGGGAGGAGGGGCACACAAGCTGCCCTCTTTTGTAAGACCAATGTTTGAACAGCAAATGACAAATAATAGCCTTCATGATTTGTCCATGTTCTACAATATGTTTAAACTGTAGAGAAAACACTTCTATTATTCTGGGTCACAGTATGGTTTGTACAACAAGGCATACAAAGGATATAATTAAAAATGTCAGAACACAACAAAAGTTTGATGTGGAAAAACAGAGCAAAAAATGTTACGTAGTAATACAGTACATCTGTAAATGGCTTTAGGAAAAAGAATATTCTGACCTTTTCTGTAACAAATTGAAACCAATGTCCTTCTCTTCACAACAGGCACATGCATGAATGTTCTTGGACTCATCAGAAGTGAAACCCAAGCCAGCATGGGCCCTTCAGACCCAGCTAATGTCACCAGTGATATTCTCAATGGGGAAGGAGAGTATACCTACTGGCACCAGAACAGTCTTGGCAACAGCAGCATGGAATTTCATAAGCCCGTCTTTGTGGATGACATCACCAAGCACCTAGGTGTTCAGATAGCACTTATAACTGCTTATTCGCTTATAATTATCCTGGGCCTGGTTGGTAATACACTAGTTATTTACATGATCATAATATATAAAAACATGCGTACTGTTACCAACTACTTCATTGCCAACCTTGCATTAGCTGACCTCATGGTAGACACGATGTGTTTGCCCTTCACCTTGGCATACACTTTGCTGGACGAGTGGAAGTTCGGGGCAGTGATGTGTCACATGGTGCCTTACGCCCAAGCTCTCAGTGTCCATGTGTCCATTCTGACACTAACCGTGATCGCTCTGGAGCGTTATAGGTGTATTGTGTTTCATATGGGCCAGCGTCTCTCCAGGTGTGCAAGTTTCATTATCATCAGCTTAATTTGGGCATTTGCGGCCATCCTTGCTGGACCTTTAGCTATTTTTCGGGAGTACCGCTATGAGGAGATTGCCTACATTAACTTACGGATCGCTGTGTGCTCTGAGAAATGGCCCCATGGAACTAACCGAGATGCCATCATCTACAGCTTCTCTATGCTTGTGCTGCAGTATGTGCTTCCACTAGGCATTATCAGCTATGCCTATGTGTGCATCTGGGTCAAACTGAAGAACCACGTCAGCCCGTCTAACCGCAATGACGGCATCACGCGTCGCAAGAAGACGACAAAGATGCTGGCACTAGTGGTTGTGGTTTTCGCAGTGTGTTGGCTTCCTTTCCATGTATTCCAGCTAGCCAGTGATCTCGACCTGGTCCTTAAGTTTAAAGAATACAAGCTTATTTATACTCTGTTTCACATAGTGGCCATGTGCTCAACTTTCACCAACCCTTTGCTCTATGGATGGATGAACAAAAATTACAGGAATGGCTTCATCATGTTCTTCCGCTGTGAGCACAAACCTGACACCATCCATCCTGAGGGTTCTTTCAGAACTCGGACCCTGCGAGGTTTAATCTTGTACGGTGACAGACAACCCGCAACTGCTGTCTGATCCCTGACACAACAATATATACAGTATATACTGGATATTTTGTTGTTGTTGTTGTTGTTGTTGTTGTTGTTGTTTAATGTATTCAAATGTGTAAACATTTTGCATGCTGTATACTGGATAAATACAGTACTGTACTTACTTTTGATGAGTGTGTTTTGTACATCAGCATCTGTAATTTTACCTATGGTTTGTTCAACCTGTATATGCAGTCTCTGAATAGTGTTAAGCTAAAAATCGAAGTTATTTAAAATTAATTTTCACATCTGATGAATAAATTCAGCTTGGCAGTTTGTCTAACTAACAACAACGCCTTTGTTAATCTTTTATCTAAAGTGGCTGCTGCATTGTTATGTAATTGAAACTAAGGAAAGCACACTGTTCAGCACAATCAGTGCAGCGAGGATATCAGTAATTATCTCAGTTAGCAACAGCGGCATTTGTGTCTACACATGGCTTTCTGGAAAGATAGCTGTTTCTTAAGGTAAAGAGTAAAACAAAGAATAATTACAAAACTGCCTTATTATAGAAGAGCTACTATATATCCTGGATTTTGACACCTATAAAATGTGGTACATTTTAGCCATGTGCGTGTATCCTTGAGTATGCACACAAACACATATCTATTAAAACATATCATATGAGCCTGGATGTAGTAATTTGTAGAACAGGGCAAGATTCACGGTTCAAATAGGGGTTTTTACATGAACTAAGAGCACTTCAAAAAGTTGCATATCAAATAGGCAAGGGAAAAACATGTTTATTTATATATGTAAATAAAACCTTTAAACTGACCTTTAATGACACCCTTCAGAATTTAACGTTCCTCTAACAAAAACTTTGTCACAAATATAATTTGCAAACTATTTTATTTTATCTACAATGAACACCATTAAAAAGTAATATTAACAATGCAAAACTATTGCAAAATTAATTGCAAAAACCAAATATCCCTAAACTCATATGTACTGCCCTGACCAAGGTGGGGTTATACACATGTAAAATCCTTTTGTCTTGTATTACCATGTTGTTTTACCATGTTGTAAATCATTAAACTCACATATATATTCGCTTGTTCATTTTCAGTGAGCATTTATCATGTTCAGGGTCACAGTGGCTCCATGATCATATAACAGGAACACTGGGCATTGGGCAAGATATAGTACAACCTGGATCCCTAGTCCATCACAGGACATCATGCACATACTTTCACACACTCATTTACACCAAATTAATTTGAATCAATCCAGCTACTGCCTGAACCAAGCCACAACTGACTATCTAATGAAATTTTTGTTGATTGTTCAATTCTGTGCAAGTGGTCGGTCACTGGAGGACCTTGAACGCACATGGACACAGAGAAGATGCACAGGAAATCTCCATAAAATAATCCTCAAGACAAAGACATTAGAATAACGCAAATCATTATTTATAATGGTTCCCATGATTACACCGACTAGGGATGAATGAAGACGATTTACAAGAATGGACTTATCATCTTCTTCTGCTGCGAACATAAATCTGACATCATCCATCCCAGGGGTCATTTCAGAACTCGAACCCTGTGCTGTTTGCTCTTGTACAATGAAGGACACCGTGCCACTCTGAGATTTTTTGTTAGAAGAGTTCAAATGTGGAAACATTTCGTTTGTAGCACATTATACGAACACATACTTTTGGTGGTGGTCTTTTGTATTCTAGCATCTGTCAATTCCACCTGTGGTTTGTACAACTGGTACATGCTGTTACTGAATGATGTTAAGCTAAAGATTAAATTAATTTTAAAAAATCATGTTCTCATCTCACAAATAAATCAACGTTGTTTGATTCAGGTTTGCAGTTTGCCTAAATCACTATGTTCCATTTTTTTTTTATCTACGTTTTGTCTAAAAGGGACGTTGCATTGTTATGGCATTGAAACTTATAAAAGCACATTGTCCAGCACGGCCAGTGAAGCTATGAAAAACTGCATCTATTTCCTGAACAAACAGCTAATTCCTGAGGTAAAAAAAAAAAAATCTAATAATACTGAACAGCATACTGATGACAGCATCTCACAGACATAAAGCAAATACCAAGTTATAGATTTGCACTGGAGTTGAACGATTGTAAATTGTAGTAAATAGTAGTAGTTATGAGTAATTGTGCACCGTAATTTTTGTACTCACAAAGTATGCACAAGAAAACATTTTTTATTATATTGAGTCATCAAAATAATGATTATTTTCTGGAAGAGTCCACATAACATTTTGGATATGTTTTGCTGAACCCCATTAGGCAGCCATGACTAAGCCATAAAGATGTGGTTAATACTGAGCAATAAATGTCACTTTCCGAAAATCAAGGGAGGAAAAAAATCATCTATAATTTAAAAGTGGTAAAAAAATATATATATTTTTTAAAGTATGCCCTGCTGCAAAATATATCTTAAAATGTTCAGATGAAAAGTCAATGTTTTTGGTGTTTGCACGCATGGAAATCTGAATAGTGAAATCCATGTAGTAGCTCCAATAAGAAATACAGAAAAAAATACAGTATATATTAACATAGTGTTTAATATATAGTGAGCAAAATATACAAATGCAAATGCAAATGCAAAAAAAAAAAAAAAAGGAATATACAAATACAAATGTATACAGTACACAAGATTTATACAGTATACAGTATAGGTAGCAGTAACTGTGCAATGTGCAAAGTAAAGAATAATTCACGATTTGAAGAATTAGTTGAGCTACCTCAGCAAGTGCTCTGGAAGGTTAGATGGGAGAAGATAAAAAAGCGAATTAAACCAGTTATTTTAAAGGACAAAAGACAAAATGAGGAAACTATACATTAATTGAACAATGTAACCAAATAAAAATCACTTTCCAGCTGGTGCAGATGGTCTAATCTTGACCTGTGTTTTGGTAGTTTGTAGCTGGGGAGGCTAACCAGAAATTCTGAGCGGGATGCACAATGGATTATGCAATGCAAATTGTTTTTTTTTTTTACAGAATACAGTATATGCTTAGACCCCCCCCCCCCCCCCCCACACACACACACACACCCCTTTAAACAGTTAATCATGTGAAAATTGCTTGAAGATATGCAAATACAGGAGAAGAGCTTCAGTTAATGTTCAGACAGGACATCAGAATGGGGGTAAAGTGTCATTATTATTATTGTTTTTTTTTTTTTTTTTTGTGGCATGGGTGCTGGTTTGAATATTTCAGAAACTGCTGATATCTCCTGAGATGATCACACACAAGAATCTCTTGAGGAACGTGTTGTTACTTTCTGACAGGAGTGAATCTGATGTGGTCTTCCGCTGTGTAGCCCAAAAATCCCAAGGTTTGATATGTTCTTTGTTCGGGGGCGGTTACAGATTTTTCCAGCTCACCGCTGTGGTAAAGAGTGCTGGTTTGAGTTACTATAGACTTCCTGTCAGCTCGGACCAGTCAGGTCATTCTCCTGCGATCTCTCACTCGTCAATAAGGTGTTTCAGCCTGAAGACTCTCATCTAATGATTCATGTGAACATTAACTGAAGCTTTTGAAGCTGTATCTTCGTGGTTTTTACGCACTGCTGCTACACGAACGGCTGGCTGAACTGTATAATTGAGTACATCTCCAGGTTTCTATTAAACTCGCCGGTGAGGACATATAAAAATCGTGGCACTGTCGGTCAATTTGCGAAGAAATGCTGCCCCCTACAGAGGGATTGAGGGATTGCACCCTGCCCTTGACCATCCAGGAGCTCTAATTTGCCCTGCTGTAGCGTGAGGCAAGATCAAAACCTCTGGTGTTTCAGTATGAAAGCAAGATTCACCTAATCAGACATTCACACGATGCCATAATGTGTGGTGGCCGTGGCCAGAGATGAAACAAAATAGAAAAATATTCTACAAAAGTAATAAGCGGTTGTTGGTGTAAAATCCAGCCGTTCTTGGAAGTAATCTTAAGGAATAGTTCCCCGAGCTTCCTGGGGTACATTTTTACCTCTCATTTTCAGTCCGGTCCCTGTACCTGACGAAAAGCAACTTACAATTGTATTATTTAATTGTAGTGTGTGTTGTTGTTATACACCTGAGCAGTTAAGAGGGTTAAGGGCCAAGAGTGGCAACTTGGTGGTGCTGTGGTTTGAAGTCCAGCAACTTAACTACTTTTGCTATTTATAGTAATTCCATCCATTCCTTTTCTTCTGCTCATCCAGGGCAGGGTCATGGGGCAGCAAGCATAGGGACAAACCGAGATGCTCAGACCTCCTTCTCCCGAAGAGAGATATAATGTCTCCATCAAATCCTTGGTCTTTCCTGGGGCTTTCCTGAATAACCCTTACTGGCTCCTTTTGATGCTGAAGAGCAGCACCTCTAATCTGAGTTTCTTACAAATCTCCAAGCTCCTCACGATATCTCTAAAGCTTAGCCCAGCCACACTGTAAAGAAAATCTATTTCCACTGCTTGTATCCTCACTCTTTCGGTCATTACCCAAAACTCGATTTCATAGGTTTTCAGTTCAGCTCCTTCGGTACAATGCGTATGCTTTTTTTACTATTCGTGATGCTTCACGAATCCACCTATCAATCTCTGGATCCACTCTATCGCACTATCTTGTGAACAAGATTTTGAGAAACGTAAAGTCCTCTGGTTCAGGCAGTATCCTGAAAGGATGCTTCATGCTAAGAAGCATGAACTCAGCTTTGGAGGTGCTGACTCTTATCCCAGCTGCTTTACACTCAACTAAAAGATATCCCAGAACATGCTGGGGGTCAGTGCTTAAAGAAGCTAACACGTCACCTCTAGAAGAGAAAGATGCAGTCTTGAGGTCATATACAGTTATTAAAACCCACTTCTGTTCCCTGGCGGCTGCGCCTAGAAATTCTGCACATGAAAATCCCACAAGAAATACATTCATATGTCCTTTTCAAGTCCACAAAACAAATGTAGAATGGTTAGGTCCTTTTGAGGGTAGTTGGTCCATTCTTCCTCTGTCAGGATGGAATTTGCATTGTTCCTCCTGAATCTGATGTTCGACTAAGATGGCCCCAGGACCATTTTTTTCATTATCCTGCCTCCTGCATCTTCCTTACAAGTCCTCCTCTGAGTCTTCAGCTCTACTTTCCCAATGTAAGCTGTGTTGGTGGGTTTTAGGAGATCGTTCCAGTTCTCCTTGCACCTTCCAACTTATTGAGATCAGCAGCTCTCCAATAGGTGCCTTTACTCACTCTCTCTCTCTATACAACCTATCCTGTACAGAGTTGTGGGAAGCCTGGAGCCAATCCATCACATATAGGGCACATATGCACACACTCACTTAGACGAAAACCCATCAAGCACAGGGAGAACATGCAACTCCACACAAAACAGACCTGGGGAGGGAATTTAATCCCAATCTCTTAATAATCACTACTCCATTTTGCCGCCTTGCTACTTTTAATGTATCTTCATTATTTAACCTATTTCCAATATAAAATTATCTATTAAAACAATTTTTCAGACAAGCAATATTTTCTGCAATTTAATTATACATAAGAGGTATTTCAAGTGAGCAAAAATGCAATTTGGGTATGCAAAAGACAATTTGGCAGAGCAAAAATACAATTTGATCACACAAGAGCACATTGTACCTAGCCAAAATACAATCTGAGCATGCGAGAGCCACATTGACTGAACAAAACAACCATTTAAGTGCATGACAGAGTGTGAGCAATTAAAATACAATTTGAGCACAGGTGAGAAAAAATGACAATTTAAGCTGAGCTTACAATAGAGAGTTTGGGCGATCAAAAATACATTTGAATGCATATGAGAGGTGTTTTCAGGGAGCTACTGTATACTGTGGTGAATTAGCTACCACATTGCGAATAATAATCAGAGCTTAAGGTGATCAAACTAAATATTACAGTGTGTGACGCTGTGTCAAGCAGAGGACATAATCCAGCTTGTTTTCTAGCCCCCTTGTATCAAATATTTCAATAAGATAAAACATATGTACTATTACAGAGTCATAGTCCATTTTTTTTTGCACCATTCTGTTTAAACTCTAGAGACTGTGTGCTGTGTGTGACAATCTCAGAACATCCGCAGATTCTGAAAGCTCTTGCCCTGTATCTGCATGATTTTATGCAGTGTGCTGCTGATGATTGGTACACTGCATATACGAGCTGTTCCTAATAAACTGGAAGCAATAGGTATGAGAGAGCACTTACAAAAATATATTAGACTGTGTCCTACGACATACACAAAGAATTATAAAGGTAATCATTCCAGTCCCTGTACCTCAGAGGAATATTTTTGTTTGTTGTGCCATACAGTGACCTATGAATTAGGACTTTTGATTGCAAAGAATAATCAAAGTTAATTATGAGAGTAAAAACTACAATAATTTTTCTATATAATGCCCAGCATTTCACAAGTGTTTGGATACCAACTAGGCAGAAAGTTTCTCAGCTCCAAGCTCCAGGCCCTTCATGACCCTGTATACGGGTTAAAATATAGACAATTAGTTAGCGAGTAAGCAGTAAAATAAAACTATTTTGCTCTCTTTGCATACCTTTAAGATCAGTCTGTCAGGGCAAAAGTGCTTTGCAAAAGTATTCATACCCCTTGAACTATTCCAGATTTTGTCACGCTACCATCACAAAACGTTTTTATTTTATTGGGATTTTATGTCATTTACCAACACAAAGCACATAATTGTGAAGTGGAAGGAAAATGATGAATGGTTTTCAAAATTTACAAATAAATATCTGAAAAATGTGGCATACATTTGTATTCAGCCGCCCTGACTCAATAATTTAACTACTGCAATTACAGCTGCAAGCCTTTTGAGGTATATCTCTACCAGCTTTGCATATCTAGGGGGTATCCAATTCTGCAGACTCTAATAGATTTTCCTCTAAGATCGCCCTGTATTTGGCTACATGCTTCATCCCATCATCTCTGACCAGCTTCCCTGTCCCTGATGAAGAAAACCATCCCCACAACATGATGCCCTTACCAACATGCACAGTATAATTTTCCACCACATATACTGTAGCACAAACTGCAAATTTGATTTCTTCTGACTTTCTTTCAACAATTGCTTTCTTCTTGTCACTCTTCCATAAAGGCCACATTTGCGAAGTGCACAACTAGTAGTTGTCCTGTTGAACGATTCTCCGATCTGGAGCTCTGCAGCTCCTCCAGAGTTACTTGGCTGATTCTCTGGTTAATGGTCTCTTTGCCCGGCCTGTCAGTTTAGGTGGATGGCCATTTCTTGGTACAGTAGGTAGCAGTTGTGCCATACTCTTTCCATTTTTGGGTGATGGATTGAACCGTTTCCATGAGTTGTTCAAAGCTTGAGATATTTTTTTAGAACTTAACCCTGCTTCAAACTTCTCCACAGCTTTATTCCTGAACTGTCTGGTGTGTTCCTTGGGGTCCATAATGCTGTTTGTTTAATAATGTTCTCTAACAAACATCTGAGGCCTTCATAGAACATCTGTATATATACTGAGATTCAATTACACACAGGTACACTCTATTTTAAGTGACTTCTGAAGGAAATTGGTTCCACTGAATTCTATTTAGGGGTATCTGTGTAAAATACATGCCACATATTTCAGATTTTCCATATACTGTACTTTAGAATATTGTGCTATAATGTGTTGGTGAATCACATAAAATCCCAATAAAATACATTTATGTTTGTGGTCGTAAAGTGGCAAAATATGGAAAAGTTCAAGGGATATCAATATTTTTGCAAGGCACTGTACATGTTGAGGTCCAAAGTCAAAGTCAAAACAACTATTTAGGTACAAAAAAGAGAGAGTGGGGCCATTAAAATACAATCTGAGGACGTGTGAAATGCAGTTTGAGCAAGGAAAATATTTAAGCAATTTGAGCTGAGCTGACAAAAGAAATAAGGTTTAGACGAAAGGTAAGAAAAAATATTACAACCCAACGCTATGAGTTTATGATTAAACGTGTTAAAGTACACGTTAGTATGTCTTTACACACCAGTTCTACATGGAAACCGCACAGCCCTGAGGAGCCTATGGCGACTCCCCACTAGCTAGCTAGACGCCCTACTTAGGGTACAAGTGCACATGGAGGACAGGTCCCCGGATGTCTGGTTGTCCATGACCTTCCTGACGTGAAGCACGTCTCGTGTTCTCGTGCTGTTCTACTACCTCCTGAAATACAGGGGGAGAGGAGATGGCGGAGAAATCGGGATAAACTGCTTCAATTTGGTAAAAATATATATATTTACCAGTCTTTCTGTTGATTCGGGCATAGGGGTTAATTTTAGGGCTCATGGTTAAAATAAATAAACATTCATTCAGACCTGATATAGCACATGAGTTAGCATTGTTAGCAGAGCCTTCAGTGCACGCGAGGGATATGAAGATTAGCTTTAGCTTGGTGTTTTTTCTTCTTCTTTTCTTGAGTTTAGTAGTTCATTTCTAACTTTGGTTTATATGAATACAAGATATTTGTTAAATAAGAAAATAAAATTCGTTTTCTATTCCCGAATGTCGGCGAAGAAGCTAGCACTATTAGCTATTTAACGTTGTACTCAGTACCATAAGGGATAATACTCGTATGATGGACATCAGTACTGTAACGTTATCTTAATCATTATTAGATTTATTTTATTTTCTCTTTGTTCCAATTGTTTTTTGGCTTAACACGACTTTTTGAAGGCCACCTGGCTAATTCATTAAGTTGTCGATGTTGTGCTATTGAACCAGCAGCCACTATAAGACTTAATTTCGAAATCGTTTTTCTCATTACAGGTTTTTTTTTTTTTTTTTTAACCAAAGCCACTTTACTGTGAACAATGGTGAAGTATTTCAGCTGTGCAGGCTTTCTTAAAGGTACATGGGACCAAGTTTCTCAAGCCTTCTGGCAAAGATACCCAAATCCTTACAGGTAAGAAACTATTTTTTTAATCACTTTGTATTTAATTAAATGACAACATATTAAAGAAAACTCACAAGCAGAGAAGCATTGCTCTTGCGTTTTAACACCTAACACAGATCATGCATGAAAGGAAAAGTCCACCCTGACACACCTGAAATATATTTATAATGAATGATTTGTGAAATATTTTATTTATATTCTAGGGCTGTTTTTGTTTAACCATGAGATGTCATGTGTTGGGTGCTGCACTGATGTCACACAACAACATTAATAATGCAGTTACAATGTAGTTTAATAGGGTTAAGGATGTCAAGGTCAAATGATGATGGTCTGGAAAGTGCATCTGTCACTGTACAGTTTCTGCGTCATGTAAAGTTTGAGGTTGAATCTATGAATTTAGTTTGAATTGTGGTGCAGGGGCAGCTCAAACCGTTAAGGCTGTAGCTTACTAGGCTACTGCTCGTCTGAATTATCTTGAGACATTTGGGACTGGGACAGTGTAGGAGAGCAGTCTTTTCTTCTGAAATATGAAATTATTAGGCCAGTTTAATGTGACTAAAGGGCAGAGCTAGAGCACTTATGGACCGAACACAGATAGATGATGTCCTGAAGTACCCAACCTGCGTTTTTATGAAGACACTTCTATGAGCTTTCCACTCTAATCAGACTCCTTTTGGATCAAAAAGTTCTAAACCAGTTTTTGCTCCCTCCTGATGTATATAACATGATCTACAAGTCAGACTGTCTAAAAAAATG
Organism: Clarias fuscus; assembly: GCA_030347435.1. NCBI lineage: Eukaryota > Metazoa > Chordata > Actinopteri > Siluriformes > Clariidae > Clarias > Clarias fuscus. The sequence continues at coordinate 10,875,564 of CM059214.1, read as the reverse complement.
GTCTCAAAATGCGGCTAAATGCAATCGCAGTCTGAAGCCCTGAGTAAAGGGCAATCAGCATTGAGAACATTTAAGAAACTAAAAAAAAAAGTCAACTTTCAGCATCTACAAGAAGTTTGTTATTGTTATTGAAGGGTACATGTTAAATATAAAGCTGTATAAATGATAAATTCAGAGTTTGGATATTCCTTCAGTCAAGATAATTATGTATATTGTGTGACAATATTTTGACAAGTATGCCCCCCCCCCCCCCCCCCCCCCCCCCCCCCCCCGCCCGGACCCCTTTTTTTCTGTGTAGTAATCATGTGTTGACGGAGGACATCATCTTTCGGGAGGTTACTCCTGATAATCGTCTTGTTTCCCGACGACTCTTGACCAAAACCAGCCGAGCGCCACGTTGGGCAGAAAAGTTTTTGCCCAGTCACATGGCCCGCAAGGCGTACATCATTGAGGATTCTGTAGTGGATCCCCAGAAAAGGACCATGGTCTCCTTCACCTGGAACATCAGCCATGCATCTCTCATGGTGAGCAGATTTCTGCATCAATTAGATTCTCATGAGGCTCATGAGGCTCGAGTTGTCAGTGATGCACAGTTATGATGATCATTATAAAATTTGACATTTCCGATTTCATGTCAATTTATGAATTGTGTTCCTAAATTTGCACCAAGCATGTTCAACTTTACTTGTCGGATTTAGCAGGTTTGTATAGTTTACGTTTGAATGTTCCTTAACCTGATGTTTTGCTCTTACTGGTTTTATGTTTTTAATAGTACCGAAAGTTTTATTGGCAGTCACATGCAGATGAAAATGTTTTCAAACTGGGTCAATGCATAGAATTGCTGACTTCAGATGCACTTTGGCCCTTTGGTCACATGGTAATAATATACAAACAATTTGCACTATATTTGCAAAAGTGTGTGGACATGACCTCACACCCATTCATGTTTCTTTCCAAACTATTGCCATAAAGTTGCTATCAAAGTAGTACTTTGTACAAACCAGTTCCACCACGCAGTGCCCCTGTGCACAAAGTGAGGGACATGAAGACATGGATTGCAAAGGTTGGTGCGTAAAAACTAATGTGGCTTGCACAGAGTCCTGTGCACCTTTTGGAATGAACTGGAACAAACAACTGTCCCCCGGTCCTCCTTATCAGTACCTGGCTTGACTTTTATTTTTGTGGCTGAATAAGCACAAATATCCAAAATTGTCTTTTAGATTTACCTTTTCTGTAAAGTGGAAGCTGTTACAGCAACAAAATTGAGGTGTTCATCAAGAACATTCACTTTATTCGCTCTCCTGCCTTCACACAGTAACATCCCATTCTTAATCCCTAGGGTTGAATATAATGTTGGCCCATCCTTTGCTGCTATAACAGCTTCAACTCTTCTGGGAAGGCTTTTCACAACATTTAGGAGTGTGTTTATAAGAATTTCTGACCATTCTTCTATAAGCACTTCTGTTTAGTCAGACAGCTCGCAGTCTCCACTCTGATTCATCCCAAAGGTGTTCTGTCGGGTTGAGGTCAGGAGTCTGTGCGGGCCAGTCAAGTTCTTCCATACAAAACTCACTGATGTCTTCCAGTGAAAAGAAGTCTTGATGCTTCAGCAAGACATTTTGGACTTTGTGGGAACGGTTTGGGGATGGCCCTTTCTTGTTCATAGTGGACAAAAGCACTATTCGGACGGGACTCGTTTTACTGTGGGACATTTGAGTTAAAAAAATTTTTTAGCCGACGACGTCTGTCATTTCATGTATGGATTCGGACAGGACTAACATCTCCGTGATTATTACGGAGGTAGGCGTGTCTGTGCTTTACCTGTGGGCGTTGCACAAGACCACATGTTTAGGATGAGGATTTCTACTGGCGCGTAGAAAGCAGAAAGTCGAATACCGCCGCGCTAGAGATTGTACGGTAGTTCACGCTGACCAAAAAACACCAGAAAATGAGTTTCTGGGAGAGAGAAAAAACACTTTCGCCAAACTCAGGCATTCGCTTTCGGATGGGATTAGATTCCTCAGAGGACAGCTGAGTTTGCTGAAAAACAGTAGGTAATTTGCTCTGGAATTTTCACAGAGGTCGTGTGAGAAAAAGACAGACATGGCAGATTCGGACGGGATTAAAATCACAAAGTACCTCTGTGAAACAGAAATTTCTCTAACGTCTCCCAGTAAAACTAGTTCCGTCCGAATAGTGCTAAAGCAAGCAAATACTTTTGGCAATAAAGTGTATGATTGTGATGGTTGGGTTTCTGCATACTTTTGACCATAGCGTGTGCTGCTTCGTTTGTTAAAGATTATCTATCTTAACAGTATAGTAATAGAGTAATTATAGTCATATTGAAAACTGTTCTATTTAAATGAAATGTTTTGGGCACTTTCTTTCCACAAATGCTTGGAAATATTTATCCATGTGTTTTCTGCCTTTCGGCTTTGACAACAAATCTGACTTTTCTTTTATTAGTCCGTGGAGGAGCGTTGCGTGTACACAGTCAGCGTTGACAACAGCAACCTAACAGAAATCAAGAGAGAGGCATGGATCTCCTCCAGCCTCTACGGCTTTTCCAGAGCTATTCAGGTCAGTGGGTTAGAATGCACGTGTGACCAGGCGTGGAGGTTTAAATAACACAGTGCCAGCAGTGATTTAAATTTAGTGCTGAAATAAGCTTAAGGCATGGTTACACAGTGAGGTTTCTAACTGCCCCTAAAAATAGCACAGCCAACCATTTGTCATGGGTGGGGTGAGGTTGTAGACAGTTGAACAGCTGCTTAGTGTGTAATGTAATTACAGCATTTGACCTCTTGCATTACTTGGCAACTGTAAACATATTTACTTGTCTGAAATGCCGCTTTATTTATTATTATTATTATTTATTTATTTTTAAGGAATTTGGCCTTGCCCGATTTAAGAGCGGTGTAGTAAAGACCATGAAAGGATTTGAATATGTCTTGGCCAAAATGCAAGGTAAGAAGCCATTAATAATAATAATAATATTATTATTGTTGTGCCAATTAATTATTTGGTTAATTATACACTAAGCTACACTTTCCTGATGTACAGGTGAAACTCCTACGAGGACGCTGGCAGAGACCGCAACAGAGAAGGCCCGTGAGACGGCACTTGCTGCTAAAGAAAAGGCTAAAGGCCTAGCCTCTCAAGCACAGAAAAAACAATATGTATGATGGAGAGATTTTGATGGGGGCACCATCTTTAAGCCTGCATCTGATTTCACCTGTTCCCTCACTGAAGCCCTTCAATATTTTCTAACTAAAGAAAATGTGATGTAGTTGACTGGATGCATCATAATTTTGTGACCCTTGTAGTCAGTAGTTCAGACAACATGGCTATGTTCAAACATCCTATTTTTAGGTTTACTGTGTTTAAGCAGGAGACATGAAATTTGTATTTGTCCAAACAAATTCAAGCCACGCTTGCTTTTGTACAGCTTTCCAGATATGCAAAACGGACTGCGATATAGTGATTTTTTTTCATATAATATGAGAGCGCATACAGCATCCTTGTTTTTTTTGTTTTTTGTTAGTGTTGTGGTCCTGAATATGTGACAGGACATTGCCTGGTATGATCCGTGTGCTCTGCCCGAACAAATTCTCATATGTAACTGTTATTTGTAAAAGCTTCAACGACTGAAAAATGATTCAGGTTATTTAGATTATTTAATCACCTAGCTTTAATTACTCTGGACAGTCGAAACACATTTCATAATGGGGTACTCCTGACCACTTGACTATACTTAAAAAATTTTAAGAAATTCCTGCTGACTGAACATAGCCTCCATGTTTCTTTTATTTATCCCTGTTTCCCCTCTCACTATTTTACTGAGTATTTTTAAATTTTGTTTATTCCCATCTCTTTTTTTTATGATTTGTTAATATAATCTCCATCACGGTTCAGCTGTGTTAAACACTTTCTGTTTCGCTGTATTTGATTTCATTGCTTCAAATTGAAGTGATATGAGGGTTGATGGGGTCCAGATTACAAACCATTCACTGCCTGTATGTGCTGCGCAAATAAAGAACATCATGCAAGATAGGATTGCAGCGAAAGGCAGTGTCTGTTTATATGCTTGAATCTTTAGTGTTTAAAATTATACTTACTGGAAAACAAATCTTGAAATATTAAGTTAAAAAACTTTTATTGAATCAGCAAAGCTCTTAAATTCAGTGCTTACTGTCAATAAAAAAATTATATCAAATATGTTGGCTATTGATTAACAATTCATACATCAGAGTTGAATCTCTGATTTCAGACACATCAGATATTCTTTAATTAGAATAACATAAATTTACACCAATCACTGGTTTTAAATGATTATATCAGTGTTCTGCCACACTATGAAAAGGATATAATTTCCCCCCCTCTTTGCCCCTGTTCTATTGAAGTGCTGTTATTCAAAAACATAGACTCTGTAACCTGTAGGGAACTTCTGATTGTACATAACAGTTTTTATTTCTCAATAATCCCCTGCTACACTAATATACTTATCCCAGGTTTTTTTTGGTATCTAGTGCTTGGGATACCATCTAGAGAAGGATGGTTTCTCAGTATACCGGAGCCATGATCAAACTTCATGTTCCTTTAAAGGCCCCGAAACCGGCTACAATGGGCTCGGACATTGGGGATTGGGTTTACGGACATACAGCCTTCTTTAAAATAATTGGACCATTCAAGTGTTTTACTGCAGTTAAGAGTCTCATCATTGTACTGTGCTTAAAGTCTTCTGTAAGTGTCAGTTGGTTTTCACAAGAAATTTCATAAGTTCTGGTTTGCCTTGAACACCATTTATAAATTCACTCTTAGGTTTTTCACAGCTCATTTTATATTATCATACATTCTTTCAACTAGGCAACTGAAGCTTTTACTTCATTCATGTCAAGAATTTTAAAATTGCAGATGTGCAAAAAGCTTGCTTTTCTAACATAATGCAGTGCTTTTCACCCAGCTGTGAGGATGCTGCCAATCATCACCAGCTTTAGTTAGTCTAACCAAGTACTCCTGACCGAAATGCTCAGAGCTTTGTATGGAGAAAAAGGGTGGCTTTTAATAAAAAAATACCATTTTAACTATGCAATAGTGGTGGAAACAGAACTGACGCGGCTCAGAAAATAGGCGGCGTTGTGAGTTGGGATGATTATTCAGGAGTGCTGTAGTAGAACCTCAAGACGAGTGAAAGATATGTTAAATTTAACTTATCAAATACTAACAGTGTAAGTAAAGCTTACATAAATCTCTTAGCTATTTTTTTTCTTTTTTGCACTCTGGCTATAGAATTTATTTGAATTAACTTTTAGAAAAGACTAATTCAAGCTTTCATATTCCCTCATTAACAAATGTTTTACTACTTTCAGGGGACCAATATCAGTCTCAGACAGAGGTTAGGCTTCAGCTTTTCAATGAGCATCTCCCTGTAACAAGCACTGTTGATTGTTCTGATCATTTTAATACTGGCCCTTGAAAATCCCAGAAAACTGATGAATTTTTCAGCTGATGGTTGACTTAAATTTTTTGTTCCATACTCTGCTGTTTACTCTCAGGCTTATAGTAGTGAATCCATGCCTCATCACCAGTAATGTCCTCCCCACTCTCATTGTTCACTCAGGTTTGTTGACGGTGAGGTGATTGGTTGCTTTACATCTCAGGGAGTCCTCATGTCTGTGTTTCCTTCTGGCTCTCCCTTTTCGTTATGCTGTTATAGTTAGTCCTGCCGGAGTCTCTGCTTGCACTTTGCACTAAATATACTTTCACCTTATACATGTTGACTGTGACCATACCTAACTGCCATCTCTCCTTATTTTCTGTTCTCTCCTTTTCTGCTCTCTCCTCTCTCTCTCTCCCCCTCTTCTTTCCCTCTCTCTGTCGAGCTACACATGTTTCGCTCCTGAGTTGCCAGTGATCCAGACCCCTCTGCCCTCTGGAGCCGTCTAACCCGTCCTGGAGTACTGCTTCTGGTTGGAGATCTCGTCGCATGGATGCCCCGTGTGGTCTGCCTGGATTCGTATGGTGGCTGGGGATGGTTTCCATGAAGACTGTCCTGTCATCGAGTGATGCTCTGGGGACCTGTGACTTCAGTTGTTCGATAACTCAGGACCGGAATCCCCTACAGTCTACCCCTAGCCTCCGGGAACAAACTGGACTCATTTTAATTTTAAAACATCTCCTGTTATACTGAACTTCCAGTCTTACACATTATTATGCTGAGCAATTCCTGCTATCCGTTATCACCCAGATGAGGATGGGTTCCCTGTTGAGTCTGGTTCCTCTCAAGGTTTTCCTTGCCACCGTCGCCCTCGGCTTGCTCATCAGGGACAATCTTGTCATTTTGATTCATATACATTGCATAAAAACTTACTTCTTTTTATTGTGTAAAGCTGCTTTGCGACAATGTCAATTGTTAAAAGCGCTATATAAATAAAATTGACTTGACTTGACTAATGATTCTCTTGAAAAAACTTTCACCTTCTTTACAGCATCGGTTCAAACTTTGTTTGCAGATATCCAAATACTTGTGTTTATATGCTCTTCCCTGAGTTGTTTCAGCGTCATGTACACCCTTAGACCACAAAAACGAATCGCATGCAAATTTCATATAGGGCATCCATTTTTTTTCTCCAAATGAACTGATGTAACATGTTCACACCCACACAGCAGCGACCGAGGAGAGAGTAGCCTTGAACGGAAGGCGTGATAAGACCACCAGAAATTTCGGTATAATCTATAACGTTGATCATTTTTGACTCATGTCTGTACAAAACTATGCACAGATCATTTCCACGGTCTAGGGAGTACACTATTTATTTTAATCTTGGATCTATTTTAATTTTAAATCATACCTGTACTTTGGACAAATCCAGACTAGTCCCGCAGTTATTTAGTTTGTACCCAGACACCACCATGACCCTGACTAAAATAAAGCATTCTCTAAAGCTGAATGAATGCAGTACTGTAAATGTGCAATGCCAAACAAGCAAAGCATTGTGTATAATTTGCTCCTACACTCATCATCCTCTTTATTTGGAACGTCTGATCATTTATACAGTTACCTAACCAGCCCGCGTTATGAATAACAGCCAAGAGCTTCAGTTTAACGTTAACATCAAACAAAAATGGGGGGGGCTTTGATCTCTGTGACTGTCCCTGTTAAGTGTTTTTATGATACAACCATATAGACGTGGTAGAGTACACAGTGAATCGAAATAATGTTCCCCAGGATCAATGTGCTATATAAAACAACACAGATCTACATGAGGCTACACATAACTAAATTAGACTACAACAAAAGACCATTTTGGATCCAGATTATCCACTGCATGACGTCGCAATCTCGGATCAAGTTCATAAGATCCTGTGACAGGAACGTTTGTACCAGTTGAACTGGTTTGAGTATTTCATAATCTCATAGGATTTTCACGGGCAACAATCTTTAGAGTTTACACTGAATGTTGCAGATAAATTCTGGGTTGGAAACGCCTAGTTGATCATAGAGGTCAGAGGAAAATCTCCGAGTTCGATTTCCCGGCCAGGTTCGATTCCCCCACCTTCTGCATGGTAGGTTTCTTCTGGGTTTCCTCCCACAGTCCAAAGATATACAGATTAGGCTAATTGGCGTTCCCAAATTGCCCATAGTGTGTGAATAAATGTGTGTATATATATTGTATAGACGTTTGTGTGTGTGCACCCTGCGATGGATAGGCTCCAGGCCCCTACTACCCTGTATTCAGGATAAAGTTGTATAGACGATGAGTGAGTGATGTTTACCCCCATATTATTTTTGCATTGTGCTGCTGCCATATGGATGGTTGATCAGAGATCACCTTTACCCTGAGGAGCTTCACCTGCACTATCTATCTGTTTAAAGCATAAGTTTCCCTGTATGTTGGAGGGGTTTAACAACTGCCCTTTAGACATTCATTATAAATGTCAAGAGTAAGATTCAGTCACAGTGAATAACACTGGAGTATTGTTTTAAGCAAAAAAAAAAAATATATATATATATATAGATGCTGTCAGATAGGGTTGGACAATTATTTGAAATTGCAATTGCTTGTAGTGTGTGTGAATGTGTCCACCCTATAATGGATTGGCAGTCTGGGGTGTACCCCACCTTATACCCAATAAGTAATGTCACAGTCTATAGACTCAATCGGGTTAGTAACCTAAATTCCCACATGACTAACTTTAAAAAAAAAAAAAAAAAAAAAACTGAAAGTGAACTTGGACTAGGAGTCGAGTTAAATACATAAAATATTTATTTGTACAAAAGGTTTACATTGGTAAGAAAATGCTACATACGAATACACAGAGGGCAGATAAATACCAAAAAGTGATGGAGTTCCAAAGGCATACAAAAAATTCATAAGGCTTTTGGTGTTCACAATCACATATACAGTGTACTATTTAGCTGTGTATATTTACACTGAATAACTGAACATTAATTAATTCATTACTTAATTGCATAAATGCCTGGTTCAGCAGGTCTGCTGATATTTCATACACATATTACAAGAGTCCTAAGTATAGAGACACCTTTCAGCAACTACATTTTAAAGGGGAGAATTCGCACTATTAATCTACATTTTTAATCTAAAAATACACTGTGTGTTTCTGGAATCATTATAGGGAACTTGATCTAAAATTTGGATACCTAAGAACTACTAGTGCAGGAAACAAGTATCTTGTTCAGGTTTGTAAGGCATGAACCACTTTCCTTGAACACGTACGATTAAGTACGAAATATGTGACTTGAGCACGCCACTGGTAAGTGAAGGAAGCCGCCTTTAAGGCAAATGAGATCATGCCAGCTGACCGATACCAAGTTTAATTATAATGCCATTATCGGACGAAGTCCTCCATTAACTTCACATCCAGCTATCTGTGAGGTTGTCTATGTTACTTTCAAAAGTGTTATCAATTATCATTATTAAAATGTGAATTTAACTGGGCAAACAAAATAGTTTACTAAAACAAGTGAACAGACTGTTTTATCACTTGCTGCAAAGAAAGCACATCCATGATTTCGGATCTTTCAAAAAACGAACGCTTTTAAAAACACTGACATGGACATGATCTGTGATTGACGTGACAATCTCGCCGTAAGCAATCGAAGGACAAACGTGAACAACAAAAGTGTAAATGATATGAAGTTAAGTGCTGATGCGGCTGCTTTGTGCAACATTTCAAAATTAGAGCGCGACATTTGTTAAATAAGTGAAAGGTCTAAGTGCAAGCAAGTATATACTGCAAAATGACCCTGACACAGAGCCAATTAGCTTAAAGAAGAATGACAAGGACAGTAAGAACGAAATACATGACCACACTGTCAGACCTCCAGTAATCACTGTGTATCAAGAGCACCACGTCATAAAAATATCATATATTACCAAAAATTACCCAGTCATGCTTGCAAACAGCCTGAGTCTGATGGTTATAAAATGGCAGCAGTGTGTTTCTGTGGCAAGCCGTCATATTTTTGGTTTGAGGCCCCTCCTTTTTTTTCTTTTCTTTTTTCTTTTTCCTTCGACCTTGTGATACAGTTTTTGGAATGTTTCAGCAAATTATAATAGCGGTTATATTGTCGTCATAACCACGCCCGATCAGAAGTGGAGTAACTATGATCTGCGTCGGTGTGTGTTAAGCCCAGGCCATCAGAATCCAAGGTCCACACCATGCTTTCGACATCAATCTCTACATCCTCTGCAATGAGAAAACAGAAAACACATGTTTTTGATTCACCATAACAAGACCAACACTAAAACCATATGTTGTTCGTTAACATTACGGATAGTTATATTTATATGTAATTACCACTTAGTAGTTAACAGTCAGCCAAAATAGAAATACAAATAAAAACAGTGGAATTTATGTAAGTATTTAGACTGTAACCGATTTCGCTGCTCTAAAAGGTGTCATGGGAGGTCGTTTAATGAGGGCTATCGTCGACCTCCTTGTTGCTGATCAGGAGTGAATTTCCACTGCATATACGTTTATTCCCATAGCTGCTGGACAATCTGATTCAATATTAATCTCGTATGCGCAAAAAACTTCTCAAGACATACTACCACCCTGTAAAATTGTATATATAAATTAAGGATGGGAATCACCAGTTACCACCCGATACCATATTATCACGATTCCCAAATTATGATTTTATAAGTATCATGATTTTGTAAATATCTTGATTTTACATTTTATTTTCCCCTGGTTTTCCGTGTGTCTATCATGTCTATCAACACGTGGACTCTACTAACAAAGTTTCGCTGTGTTTTGAGACTGGTATAAGCATGTATAATGAGTGGGTGCGAGACTATTTCGCTCACAGAGTTGAGAAACCGGCCAATTTTTAATAACGTAACAGCGCTATAAAAATGCGTTTTTTTCTGTTGCCACTCAGAAGCTTCTGTGCTTGGTTCAGAATCATTTATATCCATATGAGGCTGATTTGTCAGTCACCGGTCAAGCTGAAAACCAGCCAATCTGGGTCATCGGCCGATCGACTGGTTCATCTCTATTGTAAATATTTTTTAAAAACTTTCTTTCTTTTTTTTTAAGCACTTGTGTATATTTTAGCTGCTGCAGAACTGCAATTTCCCTCAAGAATAATAAAGATTTATTTTATATTATCTTATTTAAACAACTTCAAGGATCACCACTGCTTCCATTATATGCTTTGGCTAAGCCATCCACCTTTTTGGCCCCCCATTTCCATACTCCATATGGGTTAACCAATAAAACCCTTAAAAAAAAATAAAATCTACTCTTAACACCCATTAAATTTTCATTCTCCATAAAAAGGTTTTACAAAATACTGCCAGATTAGATATAGCCTGGCGAGTATCTGATATCGTGGTGGCAACTAACTCTTGTACTACGTACCTCAATATCATTTGAAACTAGTTTATAAATGATGAAAAGAGGTGACTTCACATCACAACTGGACAATTACCTCTGTCTGAATCGGATCTTTCAGAGGACACTGCCGAGCCCAGGCTGTCGTTGCGCATCCTCTCTGTGCCGTTCTGCAGCTGCTGCAGACGCATACGCAACTCCTGCTGCTCCCAGCGCAGCCGGTCCTTCAGAAGCTCAGCCCTCTGGTTCTGCTCCTGCAGTTTCTGTGAACAAACCACCAGCAGACTGAGACACCAAGCAAGGTGTGAGCAAGTAACACTCCAACAACACACATCCTGCAGGCTAGTTTGCAGACACAAGACTACCAAGATGTCTGTCACAACAGTGAAAAGCGGAAGTACCTCTAACGGACGATAGGCTATTAGGTATTTTGTTGACAATGATGTCTGAGGTGCATTTCGTAGCCAATGATTACCTGAAGGTTATCTAGCTTATTACATGATGCTCTGTCACAAAGAGAAACCCAGCAACTGATAGCTTCTGTTCTGCTGATTATTTCCATACGCAATATTCTTGGGTGGAGTTCGCAAATTATTCAAAAGAGAAACAAACGAATGAAGAATAATCATTTCAAGTTTGATTTGTTATCAGTACAAATAGTAGAATCCTCCTGGATTTGGTAGCATTTGCTAGCGTTACCGTGAACTCATTCAGTGCTTCCTGTTGCAAATGAGATGATTTTCTGGAATATGCTAAAATGATCTGCAGGTAATGTTAACTAATAGTTACATTTCAAGCTTTCTAATTCTAACTGTTGAATCCCAAAATAGCATAAAATGTAAAGCTAGTGCGCCATGTAAGGTATACAATCATTTGTTCCACACACCAAGTAATGGTTAGAGAGGGATTTGGGATGCAACCTTGTGTTAGAAGCTAGTTAGCTGTGAAACACAACTTGGACCGGTTCAGAGGCAAGTCTCTGCATAGAATTATTTTATTACTATAGCGCTTTTAATAAGGGTCAAAGCAGTTTGAAAAGTGTGAGGAACTATGTACAACTTGTAATTGCTTATCAGTTTGCCCCTGATAAGCAGGCCGAGAATCTCCATCTCAACCAGTGTCCCTCTCAAAGTTTGTCAGAAATTCCTGTTGTTTTCTCCGGCCTACGCATTTATATCTCTAACGGTCTTGAGCGTTTCAAAAAGGAAACGCAATTACGCACAATTGTCAGCAGGTGGCAAAATTCCCTATTCAAAGACTAGACACCACTGTGGTTATGTAATGCAGTGCCATTCTGAAAGGAGTGAAGTCAAAGTACAGATATTTATTGTAGGATGCAGTGGCGCAAAAGAAAAAAATCTTCTAATAAATCAACTCAATTAAAGTATAGATATGAAGGACAGTAACAGTTAAAAGTCCTTTGTGTCTTAGAATAACAATTGACAATCTTGAAACCGCCAATATTGTTTTAGAATGTAGAAAAGAAATCACTAAATAAAGAACACTGAATTAGAAGGTTTGCCCAAACTTTGACTGATACTTTATATACTTGAATACAGTAAACTTACTTAGTTACCTTCCACCTCTGGTTGTACAGAGTGCTTATTTGAGTTACTATATCTCTCCTGACAAGTTGAACCAATCTAGCCATTTTCATCTGACCTCTATTTTCAGTGTCCACCCCCACCCATAGACCTCTTGCTTACTCAGTGTTTTTTCTTTTCACACAATTCTGTGTAAACTCTAGAGACTGTTACAGTATGTGTGAAAATCCCAGGAGACCAGCAGATTCTAAAATACACAAACCAGCCTATCTGGTGCCAGGCTCTGTGCCAAGATGAACGTATCAAAATCACAAAAATAAAATCCTTTCTGTTAATCATGTTAAGATTGGCTCTCTCTAATTAATACCTCTACCTGCTTGAATTTTTTTGCATTGCACTGCTGTCACAAGACAACTACAAGTTCCCTCTGTCTTCACTTTTTTCTTCATTCACATTTTTAGAAAAACAGAATGCTTGACACACACACACACACATATTTAAAAATTTTTTATCTTGTATCTTGTTGTAAACATGACTAAATCTGTAAAGTTTAATGGTGTTTTCTCACCTTTATGTGCATCTGTGCCCGCCTTAGCAAGTTCAAAGTGGTGTTCCTCGTAGAGTCCGAGGACAGTGGGACCTGCTGCTTCAGCTGCTCCAAACAGTGCCGCAACTGAGCTCGTCTGCACATAGAAATTATAAATGTACATGTTTCCCCCTCATACAATTTTAGCTTGGTGTACTTGTTAAATCAGAAGTTAAAAATATAGAGGTGGTCGGTCATACCTGGTTTTTTCGAGTTCATTGTGAACTGACCTGGAAAAGAAAAAAAATATTTTTTCGCTCACCGTAACAGAAGTAGTAAGACAAATGTTTATAGGTCTAATAGTTTAAGTTTAAAAAAATGTAATAGTTTTAAATTAAAAATACATTTGTGCAGAATAAATTAGCGTGAGAAACCCATTGTCTCTGTCCAGTTTAAGATTAAATAGCAAACGGAGGCAAACTGCATCATGACTGGTTGGGCATTCCCTGTAGGACTGGTTATTTTGGTTACATGGTGGTGAGGGTATATGGTGCCATCCACCAGTTAGGGAACCAAGCCCAGACTCTGAAGGTTGGACATACCTGTATAAGTGGGGAGGGTTGCATCGGAATGAGCACCAGTATAACAATAGAGCAAAACATAAAAAAAAAAAAAACCCTGTGCCAAATCAAATATGCCGACACAGTGATCTGCTGTAGTAACCAATATGAAGAGCAACCCCATAGAAAGAACACCAGCATCATTTTGTTACATAATAGTTAACATCATGCTAAACTGAAGTCATTCCTTTTCCACTCCTTCAATATATAAAATCCAGCCTGGGCTGACCAAGGAACAAATACCAAATCTCAACCCAAACTGCTAGGCAGCTGTACCAACTAAGAAGTTATAACCCCGACTGCTGCAGTGGTATTTTATATCATGAAAGACAATCTTCCTATTTATTCTGTTGAGACAGAAGGTTTATTGAGTTCACTGCAGAAATAGCAACAGCAACATCACCAGTGCAAATAATGTTTAAAAATATCCATTAAATATGGCTTATTTATAAAAATAAAAAAACATGGTCTGCTATAGATAGTGCTGTTATTATTCTTAAATAACCTGCCTCCTAGATATCTAGACTTATGTTTTCGTGCCTTTTTACATTACTTATGTGTTCAGGAAATTTATGGCCAGACTGTGAATTGAAAATCGATTCACATACCGAAATGTGAATTTTGTGCGCTGTTACACCCTGACAGTTTACTGATCATTAATTATTAAAGATCTTATACTAACCTTACTGTTCTTTTATATTCTTTAAGGCAATTTGTCTGAATTGTTAACAGCAGAAATCCTGAAACTATTTGCCCCGAGGGCTGGAAAAGATGGTCTACCAGTTTGACCAGTCAGTATTTTGGCATCAGGTAGCTGGTCGGACCAGGCTGAATATTTGAGCAGGGTTATTAGCTCATAGGCTGTGCCAGATATGATAACTGACAAATAACCTACTAGGTGAATTGACTGCAATCAGACTATGTAGAACATCTGTGTGCATTTTCTTCAATATTACCTTTTTCTGTAATAAAAGTCTGTCTATTTAATGATTTATTTATTTACATACTGGCTAAGATTGGATGAATATTGAATGTTTATTCAACACCGACCAGTGACTCATAGATTGTACAGTATGAGTACTTCCCTGACTATGTACAATCATATATTTAAGGCACCATATTATCTTTAGCACAAATGTTGTTATACAGTACATGTTTATTATGTCTCCAAAAGAACCTAAATAAATAAATAAATAAATACCACTACAAAAAATATCTGCATGTCTGTAAAGAAAGCAACGCGTGACATGACAGACCTGTTTTCAGATGGAAACAAACAAACAAAAAAACCCTAATGTAAGCTCCTGTGTTTTGCATGAAAATAGAAAGGTGCAAGTGTCACAAAGTTTCCAGAAAAATTCTAGCATATTCTCAAGCATGCTCAGTAAATCCTCCCAGATATTTTGTGAATGATTCTGTACATAATAATGAGGACATAATAGACATGCATATCTTGTGTCTTGTACTACAGATAATACAGTGCGTACGACTTTTGCACAGTACTGTGTCTGTTTTCATTCATCTTCTAATACTGTGATGATGGTCACAGGGGTCTGAAGCCTATCCCAGGAGAATTTGAGCACAAAGCGGGGCACACCCAGGACAGGGTACGCACACACACACACACACACACACACACATTATAGTACGAACAATTATGGAACAAAAATGGCGTGTGGAAGTAACTGGAAGAAACCCACCAAGACAGGGGAGAACATATGCAAACTCCACGCACTCAGACTCTGAGGCAGGAATCAAACCCTTCACCCTGGAGGTGCAAGGCCACAGTGTTAACCTCTACACCACTGTGCTGCCATGTGTGTGTGTTAATTAGTCTAATTTTAACCCTAGCTTGCAATAAACCATGTTTACACATAGCACTACATGTTTAGAATCAACATAAGACGTTAGACATAAATACCTCAAAATGACCTGCTAAAGCACTCTAGACATCACATAGTCAACAGACTGGACAGCTCTAGTACACAAAACAAAAGCAATCTGGGCATGCGCGGTGGCATTCGCCGACCGACTCACTCACCTGCTGTTCCCCGCTACATTCTTCTTATTTTTCGCTTTGCTTCGTTTGTCCGTGGTTTTACTGTAAAATGGCAGGACTGAGGCGTAACCATGCTCAGCCTCTGTTAGGAAAATGAGTGGAAACAAAACAATACTTTAATAAAATAGCTCGGTGGACGCCCAGACCAGAACTGAATGACACAGACATTCACCGTTAACGTTAGCTAGCATGCTAAATGGAAATATATCGACATAATGGACAGGAATAAGCAGATGATATAACAATATACCAAAATATAATACAAGAGTAGAAATGTTATGGCGGGACTAAATCCAAGAACGTGAAGTTTTCATTCATTTGGGCGAAAAACTAAATAAAGCGAATGCAGTATTTGTGCGCGAGCGCAATTTTGATGTTTTGGCGCCACCGGTTTAATGATCTTAGGAATTCCTTAACGAATGTCTGCACAATTTGGGGTAGTGAATCGTGATCAAATCAGCTGCTATTGCACTGACGGTTGCATGACGCAAGTAATGTTTAACGGCAGTGTACAGTGAGAACTGTTTTTCAAATTTGCCGCGGTTCGCGCGCCTTTGTGTACAATGGAGGAGCTGAAAAACACCTCGAGTCAAACATAGGGTTTCTCCTAATCAACACCTTCTACATCATTTCCAAAAAACAGAAATAAAAAAAAAATCTACGGATACAATCCTTACAGTCAGACAGAAAACAGATGAGTTGCACTGTGTAAGAAGCAGAATGTTTGTGCAAAAGCAGTTTGATTGTGTCTCGAGCGAGCGGGGGTTGGTCTGATGGATCACAAAGAAAAACAAAACATGTTGCAGTACCTCTTTCTCTTCTTTCCAAATATTCAGCAGCTTGCAGAAGTACTTGGATATTGCATGTGTTTACTTCCATCCTGATGAATTGTGATACGTGTAGCAGTAGCACCAAAAAGCGGCAACACCCGTGATGTGTGTGTGTGTGTGTTTTTGTGCAGAGGGAGAGATTTGGCAGCTCGTCGCGAGCTCGGGCTGCTCCAGCTGCCACGTCATACGCGTCAGCCTGGCCACGCCTCATCACCGTGCGTGTATTACGTAAAGTCGATCCCTATGCCTCCTTACGCACTGTATGGACACTATTAGTAGTAGGATTAGATTTAACCAAAATATTTCTGTTTCTTGCGGATTCCTACTGAGCCCCTCTGGTGACATTGGGGGAAATATTGTATGATAACGAGATAATATGTTGTGGCCATGACTTGCTAAGGCGTCGGAAGAGATAGTAAGGCGTGGGAACGTAATACTGTACTATGTTGCGAGCATGACTTAGTAAGGCATGGGAACAAAATACTATGTTGTGTGCACGACTTACTAAGGCATGGGAATTAGATAGTATGTTCTGTCCATGCCTTAGTAGAGAGTGGTAATGAGATACTATGTTGTGGTCACAACTTATTCAAGTATGGGTACAAGATAGTATGTTGTGGCTACGACTTACTAAGTTGGCTTACTAACTTGTGCTGTGTGTCAGTGGGTAAATAAAAGTAATCATCCATCTATACTAACAATTATAAATGAAATAATTTAGCAATTTCCCTGTAGTTTACAAGAGGATATATGCTCTCATCCATCACAGGGCACACATACACATACTATGGGCAATTTGGGAACGCCAATTAACCTAACCTACATGTCTTTGGACTGCGGGAGGAAACCAGAATACCCAGAGGTCTTTGGAATGTGGGAGAAAACTGGTACCTGGAGGAAATCCACCAAGCACAGGGAGAAAATGCAAAATCCATGCAGACAAAAACGGGAATCGAACGTGGCTGGGAATCGAACCCGCGCCCTGGAGGTGCAAGGTAAACCCTCCGATAAATGCTATGAGGTTATTAAGTTGAGGCCATGGGTATCTTGTTCCCATGTCTTGTTAAATAGTGGCCACAGAATATTTTTTAAAATCTAATGTCACCAGTGGGGCTTCGTAGTTTGCTGCATATTTTGTTCTTCCAAGACAGAAACACTTGATCATTTACAGTATTTTTAACATGTCCATTTGTTAAGTCTTTTTGGTCTGAAATACACAGCTGGTTGTCACTGTCATATTCATAGCTGTAAGTGGCAAGGCAAAATTCCCTCCTTTACCTTGTTTATAGTATGTAACTTTGTCAATTACGTCAAGCCCTTAAAATGTATAGAAAATATTAATAGAATGTCTAGGAAATGATATACATGCATTTCTAAATACCTGCTTTTTAATGTCTCCTTTTCTATTTCTCTTGTGTGTTTCGCTTTGTATCTTATTCGTGATAAATATTTACATTAGTCTTATTGAAAATTTCTTTACTTGTGTTTTTTGAGTTCCCCGTCTTGTCTTGTAAATTCTTGTGCAAAAAATAATACACTCTTATAATCTAGTGAGCCATACTTTAAATGCTTCTAAAGCGTTTGGGATATAACCTAAATTAGATTATTATTTTTTTCATACAAACACAGGTATAACAGTTATACATTCTCACTGTTTCCTCGCCTTTATTGTTTTGGGTTGCTAAGGCGGAAGCGGAAGTGACTCCATGGCGTTATTTTTGTTATGTATACCAGCTGATCAACTGCGCGAGCGCTGCGACGCTAGAAATAACACAACAAAAAACGTTCAATTTTGTATTATTCGTTTAGTTTTTTGTGCTTGTCTTCATTCGGGATTGATTTAGCATCTGGTGAAACCCTCTCCAGATGAGAAAAGTGCCGTGCAGGCTGTGTCACAGTGAACTGGCCTGCTGCACTGGCGTT
Organism: Clarias fuscus; assembly: GCA_030347435.1. Classification (NCBI taxonomy): domain Eukaryota; kingdom Metazoa; phylum Chordata; class Actinopteri; order Siluriformes; family Clariidae; genus Clarias; species Clarias fuscus. The sequence goes on along the minus strand of CM059214.1, from coordinate 10,857,199 downwards.
AGGTGTAGCAGCTAATGTTAATTATTAGCAAGAAAATAAATAAAAAAATACGAGAGGGTTAGTGGAAGTAATGGACGTTATAAGGACCCCTGGTTGTCTTTAGAGTATCAGTAACGTACTTGAGGTTTGTTTTTATGCTAGCATAGAACAGCTCAAGAAAGAGACTGTTTTTAGTTGCTAGTAAGAGACAGCCGACATTTATCACACTACCTGTTGGTGTCCAATGTCAGACAGCGCAGTCATTACCCTGACATACATATAGCTGCTGCGGAATCGCGTAGAAATTAAGTAAAATGTGGTTAAAACTGTTTTTCTTGCTCCTCTACTTTTTGGTTTTGTTTGTCCTGGCTCGATTTTTCGAAGCCATTGTGTGGTATGAGACGGGAATCTTTGCCACCCAGCTGGTGGATCCTGTAACACTGAGCTTTAAAAAGCTGAAGACCATCCTAGAGGGGAGAGGACTGGGATACTCCGGCCTGGCAGAGAAGAGGGATGTCAGAGAGCTGGTTGAAAACTCTGGTAACCTTTAAAAAAAAAATATATATATATATTTATTTGTAATCCATAAAGATACTCTATATACACTAATTCACTGGTCACCTTTGGCTGATTAGGGGTTTCTTAAAATAAAATAAAATAAAAATAACAATGCTTAAATTGTTGCATAGTTTGAATAGAAAGTTAAAGTTGGAGCACATAGGGTTCGGGGGACTGCTTTAGGGCCCAACAACGGCAGCTTTTCAGTGGGTCCTGAACCCACGACCTTTTGGTGGGGCTGAACCTTAAATGTTTAGCCCCATCATCAGAATGTGATGAGTATGATGAGTGGTTTCAAGATATTAGCACTATGGGTGAAAAATTGGTTAGATAAGGTTCAACTTTATTATCATTGTATGAAGTACATGTACAGAGTTAGGGCAATATCGTGAGCCTCAAACCAGAAGTGCATAAGCTATTTATGTACAATAAATAGCACTGTGGTAAAAGAGGGTTGTTTTTGCTGGTGTTTTTCGGCTGCTCCTATTAAGATGTCGCCACAGCGGACCATCCAATCCGCAGACAACTTATCACAGATTTTATACCAAATGCCCTTTCTTATGCAACCCTTACATTTTATCTGGGCTTGGGACCAGCACTGCATCCTGGGGTTTGGGCCTTGGGTGGGAATTAAACCTGGGCCTCCCGCATGCCAGGCAAGAAACCTAGGGTATGGGTCCATATGTAAGATAAGATAAGGTAAGATATACATTTATTCATCCCACAGGTGGGAAATTTCTTTGTTAAAGCAGCATAGAAAAATGCTAATAGAATGTAGGGACAGTACATTGTATAAATACAAAAGAAAAAGATGTCAAACGAATTGCACTAGGATAATATTGCACAGTTTAAAATAATACAGGGATAAGGGTGATTAAGGTACCAGAGATGCAGTAGGAAATAAGACATGGTGTATAGGTTAATATACAGTATAACTGTGCAAAGATGCGTTGTGCAGTGAATAAGACGTATCAAGAAGATAACATTAAAAAAAAAACATGATATGCTTATGTATGTAAATGAATGTCCGTATGATACGGTATATACAACAACAAAAAAAAATATGGGTGGAATATACAGTAGTGGAATGATAGACATAGGTTATGGATGATGCAGTTCACTGGTGGACAATCAGAAGAGATGATGCTTCATTAAAGGAAAATAATTGAGACAAATCCATAAACAAACAATGATAATTTAATAAGCAAGTATAAATGTATTACAGATCAAAATTTTCAATTTCTTGTTAGCCAAGGGTTTGAGTCCTTGAAAATGCCCGGATCTGTCCAGTGGGTGCAGGGCATGCATAGTGCCGGTCCCAATCCCTGAATGAATAGGAGGGTGCCAAGTTGTTTGTGGTTCAAATGGTTCGCTGTGGCGGCTGAAAGAGCAACAGTTGTGTTACAGTGTATATTTAAGCCTAAAATGAAAACTCAAATATCTTGGACTGTAGCCGATCAATAGTTTCATTGTACTATTTAAATGTACTCTGCACATTAAAATAAATGATGGTTAATCTAAGAGCTGTTTAATCTTTTTAAATTATCTAATATTATATATGTAATGAATTATCTTGATTCTCATGTCAATCACTGGTTTTAGGCAAAGAAAGACTAAAATATTAAGCAGTATTATGTGAAATTATGGGCATGGTGGCTTCATCCTTCATGACACCGTGTGTCCTGTGTTTGTCTTGAATTGGACCTGAAATAATTCTAAAATTCAGCCTAATGCTGTTCCAAACCCCTTAGTTCAGTATTAGCCCTTGTTAGTAACAAAAAAACCTAATACTTGCACAATGCAAAATTATCAGATGTGATTTTGTACTGAGAATCATTATATTTGGATGCCCTGTGGTGAAGGCTAAAGGGCATTAAATGGCTACACTACTAGAGCAGCAAGCATCTGCAGCAGATAAAAGTGCTGTCAAAGTCTGGCCATTATAAGAAAAATGTAAATTTAAGAGGATACACTCACTCTCTGTAACTAAACTTCTGTAACTGGCTAAGAGTGAGTGTAAAAAGGACATGGCTTTTGAAGGCCATATCAGAATTTGTTTTGGTTTTGAATTTCAAATCAGCAATCTTCAGATAACAAAAATGGTCAGTTAAAATTAAATGGTTGAGAAAACAGGTAAAAAAAAAAAGTGCAAATATACTGTACAGTGTATTTGGACAGCATATGCCATGCCAAAAGTATTAAGACAGCATATGCCCTGTATTATAGTTCTCTTTTTTGGACAAAACAGGTGATTTCACTAATTGGTTCCAACCTTCCTGGCTAAAGAGTTGAGCTAATTAATTGCATGAATAGTGGAAAAACTGGCAATATGGCAATGGCATTCAGCTTCTGGAGCCATGCCCTGGGTCATCTCCAGACCTAAACCCAATGGAAAACTGTTGGACAATGGTGAATAAGGCAGGAGCATGTCTGAAGTTTTCATGTACAGAAGACATCTTTTTTGACTCTATGCCCAGCTGTACCCAGCAGGTTTTGAAGAACGAAGTACCTCATACTAAATATTGATAGTTTTTTAGCAGTTCATTGTATACAATGACAAATTCATATTATCTTGATTGAGTTGAGAATGTCATTAAAACCTCAAATTTCATGTTTGTCTCAATATTTTTGGACACTTCTGTAGACCTACAATGGAGAGCACAATGTTTATTCTTTGAACATGTCAGTCTGTATTTAACAGTGTAACTTTAATCTATTTTTGTTGTGGTTTTCAGGAGAGGTGATGCAAGGGGAGCTCTATTCAGCTTTAAAAAATGAAAAAGAAGAAACAGGATCAGACTCCAGCACCACTTTTAGTGGGGAGATGCACTTTTATGAGTTAGTGGAAGACACTAAGGATGGCATCTGGTTGGTCCAGGTAGATATTATCCTGCTTATAAGCATGCTTTGACTGATATATTTCCATTATTCTCAACACTCACTTTATCATTTGAAGTTTAAATGTGCTTAAATAGAAATATATTTTAATGAAAAGAATAATAATTAAAAGGCTAAAATAAAACAAACGACTTACAAATCAAGTGTGCATTCTGCATACAGAGTGATGTAATGTGATTTTTTAAATTCCATCCCCTAACCTAAACCTATGCCAAACAGAAATGTATTTTCCTTTTATGCAGGTAATAGCCCAAGACAGAAATCCACTACTGAGCACCACCAACTGGGGGAAAATGGTCCAGAAAGTTTCTCGCTTTGGCATTCGCACTGGCACTTTCAACTGCTCAAGTGACTCCAGGTCAGGAATTGCACTGCAAGTGCATACAGTTTCTTCCTTTTCCCAGTTGGTCATGAATATAATATTCTGTTATTAAAATATCTAAAATATTATATTAAAATGTATATATTATCTGGTTTGCTCTTTGCAAAAAAACATAATTTGTTATACCCTCTCTCCCCAAACATTCAGATATTGCCATAAACGTGGCTGGATGAAGTCCACTCTGATCATGTCTGTTCCCCAGACTTACGCCTCTAAAGGAAAGGTCATACTGAAAGAGTATAATGGAAGGCGCATTGAAACGGAACATATCTTCAAATGGATGACCGCACATGTTGCGTCCCGCATCAAGACCATCCGATTCTCACAACAGTTAATGGATGACTGGTACCAGAGAGAAAAGCAGCCTGTGAAGATGTTCTTGTTTGCTAAACTGCTCCAGCCCCCTGCCTTCTTCTCGGCCCTCAGCATCAAATTCACAGGGCGCATAGAGTTCATCTTTGTCGATGTTCGCAACTGGGACAACACCACTTGCTTGGAGGAGATCGGGGTGCGACAGATGCCTTCGTATATTCTCAAAACACCAGAAGGTATCTACAGATACGGCAACAGCACCGGGGAATACATTTCTTTGCATGCCATGGACACATTCCTACGCTCTGTTCAACCAGAGGTCAATGATCTATTTGTTCTCAGCTTGGTCATGGTTAACCTGATGGCCTGGATGGACCTTTTCATAACGCAGGGAGCCACAATTAAGCGCTTTGTGGTTCTGATCAGCACATTAGGAACCTATAACTCTTTACTTATTATTTCATGGCTTCCAATTCTTGGATTCCTTCAGCTACCATATTTGGATAACTTCTATGAATACAGTCTTAAACTGCTGCGATATGCAGACACCACCACTCTTGCCTCTTGGGTCAGGGCAGATTGGACCTTCTATTCTTCACATCCAGCACTTTTCCTGAGCACATACCTGGCCCATGGGCTCCTCATAGACTACTTTGAAAAGAAGAGGAGATGTGGCAATGAAGACCAAAATGCAAACAACCTGGAGTGGCTATCCAGCCTTTGGGATTGGTACACCAGTTATTTGGTACATCCTATTGCTTCTTTTCAGAATGAGTCAGACTGGGATGATGATCCAAATTTCCTTTTAGAACGGTTGGCCTTCCCTGACCTCTGGCTTCGCCCACTTGTTCCCATCGACTACATCAAAAATCTGCCGACCTGGAGGTTCAGGTGCACACAGCCAGAGATGACCACCAGAAAGCATCAAGATGATCCAACAAACATGACGGTCCATTTGAAATTCATGGAACCGGGTAGTGAGCAGCAAAGACAAGACTACAGCTCGGAGAAGGCTCATACCGATGAAAGGAGTTCAGCCGGGATGAGGTCCCAAGAGTCGTTGTCTTCTGAAAAGGAACAGGATACCGATTGGTCCCAGTGGCCATGTGGCATGCTTCATTGCACAGAATGTGTTGTTTGTTTGGAGAACTTTGAAACGGAATGCCTTGTCATGGGACTGCCATGTGGCCATGTGTTTCACCAGCAGTGCATCGTGATCTGGCTGGCAGGTGGGCAGCACTGCTGTCCAGTGTGTCGGTGGCCATCATATAAGAAGAGACCAGCCAGACAACCCTATGCAGAGTTTCCAACTGAACCAGAATAGCATATTCCAATCATTAAAAAAAAAAAAAAAAAACCCTGATTCCAGTACATGACTTATGAATACTTGATGTGCCCGTTATTAGTCTCTAGGCCTGTAAATCCATGTTATTGAGTCCTGTTTTTATTTTTGGTGGTATTTATCCTGGATACACAGTGTGTGTGTTTGTTTTTTTCACATTTAAGCATGGACTAAATATTAATTAGAAACGTTGAGCTAACCCTTTTAGTCCATGATTAATGCTTGATCCATACCAAAACCAATGGCCTACTGGGTAACCGAATCTTGCTAACATGATTTAAATATATATTTAGATAGATTTTTATAATTGGCAACGTGATGCACTTTTGTTGTAACAAAGAAGGTAATGGCACAATTGCTTGGAAGGTAAGTTTCTTTCTTAGCTTATATGAAGTTTAGTGACGAGATGAAAAGTAGAAATCCCCAGAATTCCTTTCATGTATGTCTTCATTGTATGTTCAGATCATGAATGGAATTTACAATGTAAAATTAAGTTTCAGACCTTGTGTAAAGCATTATACATATCAACTACAGCCCTAGTCATCTCAGCTGATTATTAGTAATTTTATCCTTAGATCTTTCTCACATGGACAGTTATGACCAGTGTGTAACTTGGTAGAGTTTTATTGGGGGTTCTACTAGAGAAAGGGTGATTTATTTAGTTAGTTACTGTGAGATTAATAGACTGTGAGGGGACATGGATGAAAGCAAGTAAAAAATCCTGCCACATCAAGCAAAGTTGGTATAGTGTTGAGAACACTGGGTTCTTTGATTAACATGGATAAAGACTTAAGCTTAAACACCTTGAAATTAAAATGTGGTATCCCAGAGTCACATGCCAAAGCATGTTATGTAGTGGCAAACGTGGAACATTTACCCAAGTTTATTTTGTGTCTCTAAGGGGGAAAAATGCCCACATATATGTGGTTTGATGGTTGCTGTTAACTCATTGTTTATATGCGGTTAAATATACACTATGGGCACCTCAAAGTCAGATTGAGTTTTCAAGACTTCATTAAAGTAATTAAAGTTTCTCAAAACTAGGTCCATAAAACAAAACACACTAAATGTAATATTTTGTTGTCAAATAAGTTAAAATACAACTGCCCAATTTCACAGTCAATTTTTTGAAAGACAAAAGTGACCAAAGCCACGTGCCAATAGCCCAGTGGTCACGTTAAAGGCTAGTTTGTCTGTATCCACCTAATATTACGTAAACATTTCAAATATCCAAAAACTTGACCTTAGCCACTGTTCTTTTTCCTTTTAAAATGTGTAAAATGACTGCATAATGTCAATGAAGCTTGACAAATTATTCACCCTAAAATATTTTGTCTAGAAAATCCGATCATTTTAGTAAACCTGTTTCAATTTATAAACCTCTAGATGCACTAATCTCATATTTAATACCTACAGGAAGAAAACAATTATACAAGCTTGAAAAACTTGCTTGCATATAAAGTGAAATGACTGACTTTGACCTGCCTGCTAGAAACAACTATTCCATCTGTTTTTGTTTAAACAGTGAAGCATGGAACTTGGTTTTTCCTAGACCAAAATATATGCATTGTAATATTATTATTAATTACCTTACCCCACTGACTTACTTGAGCTGTTTGTGTGAATTTGAAACAGAAATTGGAGCACTGGTTTATTGTGATGTTCAATCCATTAAAGTTGGCTTTCATGATTTACGGTCTACTTGAGAATGGAAAATATTTAATTAGGGACGGAATAGAAGCTTCTGTGTTAATGTGTGGGACATTTAATATAAAGAATCTACATCTTCATGGTATCCAAGAAGGAAACACCTAAAACTATTCTTAAAAAATTACAAATGCAAAGAAGTGGTTGAACTGAGCTTAGTGTTATGTATAAAATTGTCACACCCTCCCCTAACCTAAACCTAAAAAACCTAAACTATTTTGCTTCTTGCTCATATTTCCAGGGTCCTGGGATTGATTTTGAGATTAGGTTAATGACTGTTTACAGTGTGCTCCTGCCTCATCAAATTTACACTTAGGCATTTGGCCAACGCTCTTATGCAGTGCTTTGAAGTTTCCATCATTAAATATATCTAGAAGTACTATCAGTCAAACACTGTTGGGAGGACTTTTGGAGGGTTGGGAGTTAAACCAAATACTTAAGAAACAGATGGGTCTTTGCTTAAAGATTGCTTAAAGAGTGTCTTGGCTATATGGACAAGTAGAAGTTTGTTCCACCAACTAGGAGCTAGGACAAATATCCTAAATGCATGTTTTCCTCAATCCCTGAGAGATGATGGGACCAGTCGAGCATTGCTGGAGGAACAGAGGGATTGTGGTGCAGTGCGGGATGTGACAAGTACTTTGAGGTAAGTGGGTACTTTATAGAAAAGCATGAGTGATCTGAATTTGATGCTGCAGCTACAGGAAGCCAGGATGGATCGTGCACAGAGGGAGGCAGACCTGCCAGGAGTATGTTACAGTAGTCCAGTCTTGAAATAACAAAGGACTGAGCAAGTGCGTAAGTGGAGAGAAATGGATGAATGCTTTTGATGTTATAAATAAGACATTGATGAGTGAGTAAGGTTAGCAACGTGAGGGGGTAAAGGACAGCTGATTGAGCAGAGTTAACCCAAGGAAGTAGTGATCTGAGAGTGGTCCAAGGAGATCATGAGATCCTGATGAGGAGAAAAAGCAAGGCCCATAAATTGGTCCAAAGATGGACTTAAAGGTGCTTGCGCAGTGCCTTGACCTCAACCTCAGTGAACATTGACTACACGCCAGGCCTTCTCAAACAAAACGAGTGGCAGACCTCAGTAATGTTCTTGGGCTTGACTTGACCAAATCCTCCAAAATCTAGTGAAAATTACTCCCAGAAACGTGGAGGTTATTAGAACAGCAAAAGTGTACTTCATCAGCGATTGGATTTTGCAAAAAAACATGGTGTGGGTGAGATGTGCAGGTGTCCATAAACCTTTGGCCATATTCGTTATCTTAAGTGTTTTTCTCTATGTTTTTTCCCTCTAAAAAACATACACACTGCACACTTTAATAGGAACACCTGTGCACGATCATCCAGCTAACTAATTAGCCAATTATGTAGCAGCAGCACAGTGAAAAAAGACATACACACAGATACAAATCAAGAGCTTCAGTAGATGTTAACATCAAAAATCAGAATGAAGAAAAAGTGTTCTCCCTGTGATTTGTTGGTATAAGATGGGCTGGAATGAGTTTTTCATAAGTTTCTTCTGGAATACGACACAATGGTCTTTAGAGTTTACACAGAATAGAGGGAAAAACACTGGCTAAAACAGCTTATTGATGAAAGATCAGATGAGAATGACCAGACTGGTTTGAGCTGACAGGGAGTCTGCAGTAAATACAATATGCACTCTTTACAACTACGAATACATTACACCTTATACAGAAAACCTTGTTGGGTTTCACACCAGTCAATCAAGAACAAGAACCTGAGGCTATCATGGGTAAGATAAAACTCATAGCCACAGTAAAACATTTAAATGGAGCAAACGTTTTAAAGAAGGCCATACGTCCGTGAATGGCGATCCTAGCCTGAGCTGCGTTAGAGCTTCAACAAGTTGAATGCCTGGTCCTTGAATATTGGAAGATAACTGTCATCTACTTACAAAAGAGATGAATCTCTCTGTGGGAACTGTACGCACGATCATTCACAAACACCAGTTGCACATTGCAGGAACTCGACTTAGAGTTATTGCCACATCCCCTGTAAGTCTTGACCTTCTACCAAAGCATTTCCCCAGATTTGGGTCATTAAAGGAGTTCCTGGGAGGCCAGCATTTCAGACATGAAGCAGGCATACCGAGAAAACTTTGTACCTTGATGGTATCCAAACACTAGTGAAATGCTGGGCTAATTGCATTAGTGTAGTAGGACATTATATAGAGAAATCAAGGAAGTTTTACTTGCACAAATTTCTTCTGTTATTCTGCGCCAATAAAAGTCCCGGTTTGATTTGAACTCCCCCTTGTATATTTCAGCCTTGACATAATTTCTAGGAAAAAATCTGTCACTCAAGATGAATGGTAAACTGCAATTATTTTAAGGTAAAAAAAATATTTTGGCATACCAGAGACGCATTTATTTATTTATTTATTCATTTTTTTCCAGAGACGTATTTATTTACACGTTCATATTTACAACAGTGACGTCACTCCATGACAGTATTCGCAGCCGTTAGAGCGCATGTGCAGGATATCCGTCACTCGGCGGAACAGGCGTCATCTACAGTGCGTGTTGGGTGAAACTTGCTGCCGAGGTCTGAGCATTTTAGAATGTTTTGCTGAGCTGCATCGTAAGTTTGTTGCTTGAAACCAAGACGCAAAAGGAGGAACAGCTAGGATGCTGCGTGTCTGTTGGAAAGGCGCAAACACCGCGGCGCGGGTAAGCTTCACCTACAGTCGTTAGCTAGCATGCTAACTAGAACGGTCATTCAGTGACCCATAGCAATGGGCCTGCGCATGCGCTCTAAATGTCCTTGAGCTTATTTTTATTTCGTGTATCCGGATTTCTGTTTTGGGGGTTTAATAACATGCATACAATATATTTACAATACTTGATAGTGTTATTATAGCTTAAGAAGTTGCAGCTGCCAGCCGGCAGGTTATGGCCCTGAAACGCCAGTGTACGTAAACAGCGTAAGCTGAATTTCGGAGGCGGGGCTTATCTGTCTCAGTGACGACTCAGCGAACGAATTAAATGAAAGATTTTGAGGCGTCAAACCAATTAAAAACTCGTATTGTACATGGACGTGGATATGGGTGGGCTATGTGTGATTCACGTTTTCCGCCATCCATTCATGTCAATCGATATTGAAATGGTTGCTGGCGAATTATTTCTTTTTCGAAAGTGTTTCGTTTTCTGTAAAGCTTGTGGTCTTGAAATTACTCGAAATTGATTGATATTCAGGGATATGCAGTCTAACAGCCTGTATGTGTTCATTAATAGTTTAAGGACGTGACCTTGCAAGATTTTTTCCGCTGTTTGAAATGAATGATCCTTCTGTAATGGATCAAATAATACAAAGAAAAACTGAAGCCAGACTTTGACGTGAGGGCAAAATTTCAGAGAAAATGAAACCGTAAAATACTCAGTTTACAATCAGACATGTGGATCAAAAGAGAACATTTCCAGTCAAACATTGTTTGAGTTATGAGGCATCACATGTACCTTATTAAGGATGTAACACTTATTTATTTATTGATAGTCTCTAACGGCTTTTACTGTACATCCTGGAGCCTATCCCATGAGACTTCGGGCGCTGGACGCACATATACACACTACGGGAAATTTGGTAATGCCAGTTAGCCTAATCTGCTAATTCTTCGGACTGTGGGAGCAAACCTGAGTACCCGGAGGAAACCCAACAAGCACGGGGAGAACATGCAAACTCCATGCACACAGACCCGAGTCAGGAATCGAACCATCGACCCTGGAGTTGCAAGGCGACAGTGCTAACAACTACACCCCATAATTTTTCATTTAATTCGCTCGCTGAGTCGTCACTCAGACAGATAAGCCCCGCCTCCTAATGTGCTGACACGGATGTAACTGTGACACAAAAATAACAAGGCATTTATCAGTGAAAACTTAATAATTAAAAAAAAAAAAAAAACTCTAAGCACAAAATCTGAAGACTATATTAAGCTGTATATATCTTTAGTCTATTCTCAGTTGAGAACACCGAATACAAGATTTTGCATTATTAGAAAGTAGAAGCAAGACCCCAGCAGTTAGTTTAGTTTTTATGATAATGTAGTTGCAATATACAGTACCGTTTAAATGTTTGCACGCACCTTCTAATTCCATTGTCCTTTCTGATTTTTCTTTCTTTCTTTTTTGTAAAACAATGCGGAAGACATCCTATAATGAAAGCTGTTAAGACACTCTTGTTTACAATATCTTTCTTTTTTCGGTCCTCAGAAATGCCTGTGCGAAAACATTGCGGTCCATCCCAGGCAACAGTGTCGTCACTACACCTCAGCTGGAAGCTCGGGGTAACAATTTATGGTCGTAAATCTTTAAGTGGATCGCTTCTAGCTGTACCTCTTATTTACAAATAATTAATGTTTAGGTTCGATAAGATGGAGTTCATTGCTCATCCACATTTAGAATGCAGAATGTGACAGAAATAAAGTTGTCTTTCTTTTTCTCTTCATATTTGTGTACTGCAGGTCTGCTGGAGGTAAGATTGTTGCTGCCAGTGTCCTGACAGTTGGCGGAGGCCTGGGTGGTACAATCCTATACGCCAAATGGGACCCTAAATTTAGAACGAATGTCGAAAAGAGCGTTCCCTATTCTGATAAACTGTTTGAGCTGACGCTCGGTCCCCCGCCACCGCCACTTGTCCCTTTTTCAAAGAAACCGGTAAGGGCCAAACCTACAGATCGGAATGCTTTGTCCATTCCCTAGAGCTTGTTTTTTCTTAGTATTTTCTATATCTAAGTTAGAGACTCAGAAATCATTCTTTGTGTGTTAGGCAAAAGTTGAACCCCTGCAGATATCCTCAGTGTCCGAGGCTGCAAAAGACTCAAAACAGCCGAAATCAAAAGGCAACGCTGAAGAAAAGCAGCCCAAGTCAGCACTTGAGACTCCAGCGCAGTCATCACAGACCCTGGAGGGTGAGTGTTCTTAAGAGTGTATATATAATTAATTTATTTATTTTTTGGTCAGTGTGCAAATTAAATAAAATGTTAAAGATTACTTGCAAATAGTGTTTCATTCACATTCTGTTACAACTCTATAAATTGAACATGTTGTTATTCAGCTGTTCATCTTTACACAAATGAAATAAACACTCTTTTTGATGGATTATGAGGACAGGAAAGAATGTAGGTCCATCTCAGGGTTATACTGTTTTGTTTCCTGTGAATCGCTTGTTATTGTTAGTGTGACAGTTTTTCTGTAATGATCTTCTAGGAACCAAATTGCAGTAATGCAGACAGCACAGATGTAATATATTCTCTCACACATCACCATAAACACGCACACAGTTATCAGCTCGTGACTCAGCAGTTTCCGTCATCAATTGCATGGCACTTTTATGGCCATCCTGATGCGAGTTCTGCTGTTGTTGCAGAGGCCTCAGCCGAGGCAGCCCATATCATTTCAGCCATCGGCGAGGTGCAGTCTGTTCCCGCACCGGCCACCAGCCATGATCCAGCCTCTGTGCCTCCAGGTTAGAGCGTGCCATCGTTGCCTGCCATCTGCACATCGTTCATGTTGCTGTCTCTTAAATTTGCACTTATTGTGCACTACTAACCCACAATCACATTTTTTTGTCTTTTGTCTTAGCATGTGTGCTTATAAAATATCACAGACTCAGTATTACTAATTATCTTAAAGCCTAAAAACTTCTCAGGCCTGTTTAGCTAAATGGGTGTTGTACGTCTTAGTGAAAGTGCGAATTGACAGAGTAAGATAAACAGCTTGTGGTTCATACCCTGATGTGTGATCTGTGTGTGTTTTTAGCTGAAGAATGTCACGAGTGCGCTCACCATGAACCGGCACTGAAAGAACGTCCGATGGAGGAAGTGGCTGCACGCTTGGCTCAGCAGGACCAGGCTGAACAGGACACTCTGGCAGGTAGGCAGGCGCACATGCACACCTGTTCCACACACTGTACCTAATACGTAATTTTAGGCATGGTCAGTGATGACATTTATTTCAAATTCCAAATCATTGCTAAGATTTAAGCATGAAAGCAATTAGGTCTTAAAATAACATTTAAAGAACCAATAACAACATGTGGGTACATACAGTGCAATTACTACCAACTGTAGATTTATCCTGTTAATCAGGTTCACATATCGTGAATTATGATCCAAAACCATTTTCTACCAAATTCATCTCCGCCCATGTTCATCAAGATGTGGAGCATTAAGTCCATTTGTTTTTTACACAGATTTAGTAACAATAAAGAGCACATTTCTGTAATCTTACAGCCATTCCTTTCCCTGGACAGCATCTGTTAATCTAATGAGATAATTGTCATCGTCATGCTAAATTAAGTCAGGACAGTGTGCCACATGACATCAATGAGCATCAAAGCAGTCTCAGTAGATAACAGCAGGTGCACAGGGCACTCATCTGAGGCATGATTAAGGATGTATGTACCCGAATAGGGTCCTAATATCACGTTTTTAAAGAGCTGCTACAAATATCAGATCTGATGTCATGAAATTTGTCACCAATTTGAATAGATTTATATGAAACTGCAATTATATACAATGCTGTAAAAAAAAAAGAAAAAAGAAAAGTATTTGCCCCTTTCGGATTTCTTTTCTTGGATAATAAATCACGTCTATGAAAAAGCTATTTTGTATATCTGACTAGTATATATGTACATAGCATATATTAATAGTAAATACTGCATAAAACGAGGTCTCCATACTTCAAAGCATGTTGTATCTTCTGTCATCATGGGACTAAAATTTAGTTTTATTGGTGAAGATGTATTTCTGCTATGTTATAGTTATATTTATTTTTATAGTTTAGATTGAGATAAGCTTAAATGCTATTGTATATCCTATATTCAACCAATATGGATTGGGATGCGTTTATGCACAATATGTTTTTCTATACATTTTATTTTATTTATCAGCTCTGGGGGATCACCTCTAATCTCATAGTCTGGTCATCAGTCTGTATAGTGGTGGTCAATTTTAATCTCGTCTCTGTGTGTACAGCTTTAGCATTTGGACTGGAAGAGGCTCTGGGAACATCTGCGAAGCTTACACTACACGCCATTGGAGCCCAGGAGGCAGCGCTCCTCGCTATCAACACGCACACACACAGACTCCGAGAGGCCATGGACTCAGAGGTAAGCACATGTGTTCTCTCTCTCTCTGTCATGCTGTCTGTTGAATTCTTTTGAACATGTTTTTTTTGTCTACTGTTAATGTCTTAAACTTGCAGTTGTTTTTAATAATAGAGGATGATCTGTTAAACCTACTTTTGTTACCTAATGTTTGTGAAAATGTCTGTTAGATATCCATAGCTAACAACTGACTTGCAAGGTGTGAATCTTCACTCATTTTGTGCAGGAGCGCTGCATTTTCATGCAGTTTTAACATTGCATGGTCGTACTAAAACCAAATTAAAAATGCAGAATGTCAAATGGCTGTGTATCTGGAGTGACTGACTATTATTGTAAATATTCTGATATTGTCTGACTTACTTTGTGACTGTCTGTATTTATATTGTCAGGATTCTCCAGATAAGAAGTCAGCTCAGTGGAAAGACCTGGAGGATGCACTCCGTCATCGCACGCACTCTGTGGACCAGGCTGGACAGGCTCTTCTCCAAGCCAAGTATGCACAGATGCTGGAGTACTCTGACTTGAAGGGACACTTTATTTAAATTGATAATAGTGGATTAAATCTTAGCCAGGAAATATGGGCCAGTTAAGCCCATCTAGCTTACTATTAATAAGGTAATGTTTATTTTGAAGGAGAATTCTACAAATTCATGCACTTTAAAGTAAGAATGAACATGTTTAGCATCTTAATTAGTGCATTAATGAATATACAGCTGTTTCTGCAAATCTTCTAACCATATGATATAACTGTAAATACCAAAAATATATATTAATATTGTTTTCAATATTTTAGTTAATTCCAAAATTAAACAGATGGTGCTGTACATTTTTTTTTTAATCAATTAAATTACACACACAAAGTTGCAAGCACATCTAATCCTTAATATTTATTTCATTAAAAAAATATATTTACATTTTTATTTTTGTTTTAATATTTTTCAGTTGTATTGAATTTTGCAAATAATTTCATAAATATGAGTAGTGAGTAACAACAATAAGAATTAAACTGAACAGTAAAACATATCTTTCAATTTCCGCAGAGTCCTTTTAGAAGTAGAATAACTTCCATATTTACATTCAACCATATAGATAAACATATGCACATGTAAATGAAAAAAATATGTAAATAAAGTGACATGCACAGTGAAAGAGTGCCTTACAATTATATTATTATTATCTATACAATATATTATTATTATCTATATAATATAAGTGTCTGGCCTGTCAGAGGACCAACAATTAATTTTTACTAGGGTAAAGTTCTAATTTGCCATTTATGTTCTAATAATTTCATTCTAGTATTAATTGATTGGTTTTTGGCCTTTAGACACACCATTTTCCCCCAGTGTTTTTTATGCATGTCCTCTTGTAGATGTAACCTACATTCCTCTAACTGGTACAGGCTTCCTTGTCATAGGACATTTGAAGCTGTATAGAAAAGTGAAATCTGACCTTTCTCCTTTATATTTAGAAGTGTAAGGTTTTCCAGATACGATAGTGGTGGCACTTCCTGCTTTAACGAACAGTACCAGTCTAAAATTTATTCACACCTTCTAATTCACTGTTTTTTGTTTAGTGATTTATTTTCTATACTGGAGATTTGTAAAGTATGAAATGACACATATGGAAATATGTAATTACAACAACAGTCAATTGATATTCTAAGACATGAAGGAATAGACCACCCCAGGAAGACTAGAACAAAACTTTCCTCTGCTGAATAGGAGTTTCTTTAGTTCGAAGTTCATTTTGAGTTCCCAGCCTCAAAATATCACATAATAACAGCACTTCAGATTAGAGCCGATATGAAGGCTTTGCAGGGCGAAGTAGCGGACACATCTTAGTATCAACTGTTCAAATTGGATTAGTGCATTATTGCATTTTGGATGCGAAAAATGCATTAGATGCATTTTGGAAAGAAAAATCAGGAAAGACCTAAAATTAAAAAGTGTGTCCAAACATTTGACTGGTACAATAGGCCATGAGGGCTATTCATTTAATAATGTTTGTGCATTTATGCCTATGCATTTTGCTTGTTCTTGTATTTAGAGAACAGCTTGAGAAGCTCAGAAGCGTGATCAACAGCGCTAAGCAAGCAAACATTGACGCTGCCAGACCCCAAGTTCTGGCTGCCGAGGAAAATCTGCACAGTATGATTGTGGATCTGGACAAAGTTGTCACCAAAGTATGTGCTGTCATCTGGCACACTTATGTTTTTTCTGTATTATCTTACACACATGCACACTTGTTCATAAACATATGTATAACACCAGTGTTATGACACAAATTCTAGTTTACTGGTGTTTTAGTGATAGTACATGGCAGTGTAAGATCCTGCTTCTAAATCTCCGTCTTTAACTCTGTCCAGGTCCAGGCAGCTCAGTCCGAGGCAAAGATTGTGTCACAGTACAGTGAGCTGGTGAAGGAGGCAAAGGTTCAGTTCCAGAAAGAGCTTAGCAGCATCACCCCCGAGGTCCAGGCCAACTGGAAGGGTCTCAGTAAGCAGCCATGTCCTTAATCAGTTTGCAAGTTGAGATTAATATTAAATCATCTTATAATTACAGACTGTATTTTTGTGCAATTCAATGTTTGTGGTTAACATATTTATTTGTTAAAGTACCTGCCTTCCTTTTAAAGGGAAGCTAAAACTGAATAAAACTTAAGAGTCTGCTATGTCTCAACTCACTCACATACAGAATGTTTTTTTTTCAGTATTTTTGTTTACTACCTGCTTTCTTTTTTCTGTTCTATGCTCCCCATTTTTGTATTGTGTGACAGTTGAAGCAGATTGTGTAATATTCTTTCATCATCAAGTGATATTTTATTCATCTTCCTAATGTTCTTATGCATATAAACAGTTGAACTTTATGTACAATTAATAGCTGCTAAAAGGATCCTGGAGTTTCCTTTATGGAATGTGCTTCCTTCGTATGTTCTTTCCATCCAAAGCAGGAAAGCTGAGTGCTGATGATCTGAATTCATTGATCGCCCATGCTCACCGGCGTATCGACCAGCTAAACCGTGAACTGGCTGAGCAGCGAGTGCGTGAGCAGATCCGCATCGAAACGGCACTGGACCAGCAGAAGCGTGAGCACCTGAAATCTGTGGAGCAGGCCGTGACCCTTTCACTGGAACATCACCGTGAGGAGAAGAGACTCGAGCAGGAGAAGAAAGTAAGCGGTTAGGATTAATGGTTTTACTTGCAGACTTGCTGTTGCTTTAACAACAATTTATTGCTGAGAAATTACTAAATTGATTAGAGGACGCTTTGTATTTTAGACTTGTAGGTCACTATTGTCACGTGATGATTTAACTGGTTCTTGTTTGTGCCTCAGTTGCATGAAGTTCGGGATGTGATGGAAGCAGAGATGAGAACTCAGCTCCGCAGACAGGCAGCTGCACACACGGACCACCTGCGCGATGTGCTCAAAATACAGGAACAGGAGCTGCGAGACGAGGCCCAGGAGGTGCGAGTGTGTCTGTGTCTTATACACGTACGCACACCATTACGCACGTGCACGTACGCACGCGCGCATTTACGCACGTGCACGTACGCACGCGCGCATTTACGCACGTGCACGTACGCACGCGCGCATTTACGCACGTGCACGTACGCACGCGCGCATTTACGCACGTGCACGTACGCACGCGCGCATTTACGCACGTGCACGTACGCACGCGCGCATTTACGCACGTGCACCATTTACGCACGTACGCACGCGCGCATTTACGCACGTGCGCACGCGCGCATTTACGCACGTGCACGTACACAAACATATATATATATATATACACACACACACACACACATTTGGACAACTGTAATAAGGCTGATCATATCTGATGTTAAAAATTGTGTTAACTAATTATAAATTCGCGATATACCCAGCCAAATGATTCCTCATGCTCCCAGAACCACTCTTTCACAGTTTGAGGTCTGGAATATGACCCTGCCATCAGGGAACTCTATAGATGTGATAACCTGATCATTCAGGTCGTCAGCTGACTTAATTTTTTTGCACCATAACATTGCTGACCCTAGACCTGACCAGACCAGCTGAAGCAGCCAGATAATAACACTGAGAGGCTTGTACAGTGCGCACTGTGCATGAAGGCTGCATCGCTTTATGTACTTCCCTTCTTACCCTGATACACCCATCACTTTGGTGTAGGGTCAATCTGAACTCATAAGACCACATGACCTTTTGCCATTGCTCTTAAGTCCAGTCTTTATGCTTCCTAGCAAATTTAAGATTTCTTTTTTTAATTAGTCTCAATTGGTTTTCTTATGGACACACAGAGCTGCGTAGTACAAATCCTGTGAGTTCTCATCACATTATAGATGCTCTTACTTTCACTATTACTTATGGTGGGTTTTTACTGATTTCTTTTTTCTTTCTTTTCAACTTCCCACATTTCTTCCACAAAGTTGATGCTTCAGTGTGATGAGTCCAGGTTTTGCTAATGTTCTGAAGAGTTTTCACCCCAGTTCCAGTAATTTGAAATCTCCTTGGTTGTTGTCTTTGCTTCATACAGCCAAATCATTTGTATAATAATAATAATTAGGTAATAATTTGGCCAGACGGGTACTATATATTTAATTATCCAGCTCATTATTAAAGATAACAATATAATTTAATAATGAAGCTTTTATACTTGAAGATGTAGGAAATACAGAATCACTCAACACTATTGAGCACTTATTAGTAGATGCTAAAGGGTATTTTGCTGGCTTTTACCTGTACATGTGCATGGTCTGTTGATTTTATCTATCCATCAGTTTTTCGGGTTGATACATTTCGCACATTATTTTTCGAAGATACAAATAAATATTTTTTCCTAGCAAAAGTAGTCAGTCTTTTCCATAAGGAACGCTGAGCACTTAGATTTTATCAAAAGGAGAAATCCAGGAATGAAAAAACTGTGTATTACACTACTGTCATTGGTCTTAACCCGCTTTCTTGTTCTAGGCTCTGGATAGTAAGTTGATGGAGCAGGAGATGAATTACCGCCGTTTGTCTCAGGAGCAGATAGATGCCTTCACTCTGGACATGAACTCCGCCTACGCCAGGCTCAAGGGCATAGAGGAGGCCATTGACAGTGAGTCTTTTAATTTACAATTCTTGTTCATGTTATTATTATTTATGATTACTCATAGATTAGATCATGTAGAGATCAATTTGAGCATTCATTTCTGGTAAAGAGCAAGTTTTAATTTTAAAATTAATATGTGACACCAAAAGACAATACTGTATATAATATCATAAGTACATGTCTCAATTCCATATGCCTTTCTCCTATAGGTCATGTAATTGCAGAGGAGGAAGCACGTAAAGCTCACCAGCTGTGGTTATCTGTAGAGGCTCTAAATTATGCAATGAAGACTGCAGTTGCAGATTCACCCTGTGAGCCTCTAGAGGGCGCTGTGCTCGCCATCAAACAGAGCTGTGCAGACGATGAGTTCACCCAGGCCCTGACATCAGCTCTGCCCGAGGAATCAGTAAAGCGTGGCGTCTACAGCGAGGCCTCACTGCGCGCCCGTTTTCATGAAATCCGTCGGCTAATCCGACGCGTGGCGCTAATCGACGAGACGCGCAACAGTCTGTACCAGTACTTCCTGTCCTACTTGCAATCCGTCCTGCTTTTCGAGAAGGAGCAAGAGGTGCCACCTAGCAAGTTGCTTCCAGAAAACCTCGATCCCTTCAAGCTGCTCGCCTACGCCACCTACAGTATAGAGCGCGGTGACCTCGAGTTAGCCGCCAAGTTTGTTAACCAGCTGCGAGGCGAGGCACGGCGTGTGGCTCAGGACTGGCTCAGAGAAGCCCGGCTCACTCTGGAGACCAAACAGGTGGTCAGTTTGCTGTCAGCATATGCAAATGCCGTAGGCTTGGGCACCACACAAGCTCCTTAAGTTACACACATCAGAAAAAAAAGTTAAGCGTTCATAAATAATGAGGACTGCTGCCCATCTGCTGCTAACAGCAAGCTGCCCTCCACAGATTAATTGATCCTGCAACCCTGGTTGGGTTTGTGTTATTTTTGTGTTTTTGTTTTTTCCCCCCAAACTGTTAATAAGCACTTTGCAAGAAAGCTTTGTCTTGAAATATTGGCCTGTCACACAGCATCTTTCTTTGTAATCACTCTAGGTACATATCCCTTAGGGGCACTAAAAAGCACTCTACACAGTTTAAATTTTGAGGGTGTATAGCAGATGAATGGGTCTTTGGGTCAGTACCACTGTCTGAGCCTTGTTTGTTCATCAGTTGGGAATTCAAAGCTTTAGGTGCAGTATCCTGATTAGTTATTAATCAGGCTTTTATAAATGGTCGGATCCATTTTTCATGCTATGGTCATGATCTTTCCCTTCAGTACTGGATGTTAATAAATCATGGTCATTATGTTGGTGTTTCATTGTTTCCTTTCATATCATGTTCGCTAAGAAGTTTGTCTAGTATTTGTCTATTAGTCTAGAATTGTTCTATTTACTATAAAGCACATCATTGTTTGAGCCAGAATACTCATACCTGTCGATGTAGTGTAAAGAAACGGATTACTTTCATCTGTCACTTCAATCCAGTACAAATCTGCATTAGTGGTTCGCACTGTGGCCTTGCACCTCCAGGGTTCGATTCCTGCCTCGGGTCTGTGTGCGTGAATTTGTTCTCCCGGTGCTTGGCGGGTTTCCTCCAACAGTCCAAAGACATGCAGAATACGGCAATTTGCTAACGCTAATTCACTTCATGTGTCCTGCAATGTTTTGGCACTATGTCTATTCATGCTCCTGTTACCGCATGGCATCCATACTAGTGCAAGCATTTTACAGTTTATTGTGGGCAATTTATCTTGAGTGAAGGTGTAAAACCGCTTGACATTTACGGAAGACTTCACGCAGAATACAGCAATGAGACTCTTAACCGCAGTAAAACATTTGAATGGCGCAAACGTTTTAAAGGAGGCCATACGTCAGTCAGTGACGCTGGTAAAGGTGGCTCTGAGCCCATTACAGTCATTCCTGTGAACATTCGATGCCCAATTCTTAAAAATTAATGGATAACTTGTGGCTAGCTTGCAGACAGATGCATCGGTCTGTTTCCACAAGGCGAGTGAATGCTGAGTAAGGAGAGCGCTCTCTGACCAAGACCAGTGTTTTAGCACTGGTGATATGAAGCAGGCAATCTGATTAATATATAAACTCGTATGAGCATTTTTATAATACTTTAAGACATTTCAGCTATTTTCTTGATATTTTCCTCTGAAATCAGTTTAAAAGTTTCATCTTAGTCATCTCTTATGACTTAAAGATTTATGTGGATCCAAGTTTAAAGTTGCTCAAAAACACATACGTGAGGATCATGTAAAATACAGTATACTAAAATAGGACATGCTAATACTACTAATACTAATAATAAGTCATGCAAACATACTGTACTTTTACTTTTTATCGCCGTTTTTTTTATTATTCCAGATTATTTCTTGAGAAGAACCTGACTAGATCTTTTTAATAAAATCACTCATATTTAACCATAAATCAAACTACACATTAAGTTTATTAATCTGATTAGAGTGGGTCATAGTATGTATTATGCAAGTCAGCACTTCTTTTATGATAATTAAAAGAAAAAAACTAAATACAATCTTTGCTTACAGTCGCATTTTATTATTGTTGAGACACACCCAGAACATTGCCTTTTATAAATCACTCGTGTGGAGAAGACTCCAGATCTGATAACATCATCCTAATATAAAAAAAAAAAAAACACAAAGAAATGGATAGATATAATTTTTTTTATTTTATGCATTTGTATTAATCTTAAACAAACAAAAAAAAACTGATACTCACTTTTGCTCATCGCTCAACTCAAACTCCTGCTGCACCCTTTCTATGAGCTGCGGTGTGAGCGGCAGGCATAAACTAGCAGAGATCTGGACCAGCTCGACAGCCTGCTGAGCATCATTGTGCGTCTTTATACAGTAAAAAAACTCATTCATCAGGTCCTCACTGTGAAGGGATGTGAAAAAAAATTGTCACGTTTTGCAAATAGTTTGTCAAAAAAACAAAAAAAAAAAACAAGGTACAAACAAACCGTACTCACGATGGAATTCTGTTGTTGGCTTTGAAGATGTTCAACATTTCCCTGAAAAAAAAAAACAACACAAATAAACAAACATTTTCATCCTACATCATACCACACTGGTGCTTTTTTTTCTATTTAGTGTTGACTGGTTTGCACAACTACTCAACCCTTTAAACGTGACCTAAACATGAAATTCAAATTAAACAGAAAATCGCAACAAACTAGCCCCTAATATTCAACACAAGGAAAAAAAAATATATATATATATAATCGAAATACGAGTGCAAAATTATTTTCAGATTTTTCATTTAATTATTCAACAATTAATCATTTAGTTATTTAAATGACAAGCATTCTTTCAAATTTTGCAACTTCTAACTTAGTTCTGGTGCAGCTGTTTGACATCAGGAATCACAAAATTAGTTGAGTCAACTAAGGTGCAACTCAAGCGTTACATGATTACAATATAAAAACATGCGTTCCTGGAAGACTAAAGCTATCAGGGCAAAATCCTAAATATATATAAAATCATTGATTGGTCATAAAAACGTCCTAAAGTTTAAACCATTCTAGAGAGCAGTGTTGGGTGTAACGGGTTACAAAGAGTACTCGGATTACTTTTTTGATGTAACGAGTAATCTAACGCTAGATTACTCGTAGTAATAATCTAATTATTACTCTAGCTAGTTACTTTTATGAGAAGGTAATGCTGTAATGTAACTGATTACTTTTTAATCACAGTGATTTTGTAATGTAATTAGTGACTTTAAAAAGTAACGTCCCCCAACACTGCCAGAGAGGACCATTAAATCCATTATTGGGAAGAAAAAAAAAAAAGCTTGCACAGTAGAGCTCTCCAACTTAGGATAAAAAGAGAGGATAAATAACATAAGATAAGCAGCCAAGAGTAAAACTGAATAAGGTGTAGAAAGGACAATCCCAGCCAGAATTTGTCACAACTCCGGAGGAACGTCCAACAGGGGTGATTACTTATGCAATGTAAGGCACCGTATAGGAGTGCAGTTCTCACCCAGCATCCTGTAACCTGTCTGCTGCCAGCAGGATGGAGGTGATACTCCTAAGGGAATCCGTTGACCAGCTGAGGGACACTTTGCCGCGGTCAGTCTGCGTGTACAGTCTCTTTACATCTAGAGCACACTCTGCAAACGACTGCTGAACCTTAAAAGTATAGAGAAGGTTATTTACTAGAGATGAAGGGGGAAAATAATTCAGTCATGTATCCTGATTCTTTTGTGTGGTAATTCATGTATTACTACACTGTCTCCAAAATCTTTTTTTTTTGCACTTCACACTTTGGCAGGCAGCAGAGCATCCTGTGTGGTAGGAGCAAATTATTCCATTATTCACTATATTTGTTTAGAATTGTGACAAATTCACCTCCAGATCCTGGGTTCGATTCCCACGTTTGCATGTTTGGTGGGTTTCCTCCGGGTACTCCGGTTTCCTCCAACAGTCTAAAGACATGCAGATTAGGCGAACTGGCGTTCACAAATTGCTTGACCGGAGGTTCTACCACAGTCGTACAAAATGGGAATAAATACAGTGGTCACCACTGGCCTCCACGTTCCCTAGTGGACTACAGAGGTTCTGAGATGGATGGGATATTCATAAAATGTGTGTATTGTCTATTCGATTTGTCCTGTGAGTGAGAATCGCACTCATCGTCTGTCCCGCTTAATCCCGTATTCAGGGTCACGGAGGGCCTGGAGCCTATCCCAGGAGACTTGGGGCACGAGGCGGGGTACACCCTGGACAGGGTGCCAATCCATCTCAGGGCACACATACACTCACTCACACACTCATTCACACCCTACGGGCAATTTGGGAATGCCAATTAACCTAACCTACATGTCTTTGGACTGTGGGAGGAAACCGGAGTACACAGAGGAAACCCACCAAACACGGGGAGAACATGCAAACTCCATGCACACAGAGATGGGAATCGAACCTGGACCCTGGAGGTGCAAGGCGACAGTGCTTGCAATTTTCTTAGTATCACAATTTTTTTTCTTCTTCAGATTTTGGTTTAATTCTAGACAAACTTAAAAAACAATGAAATTCCTACCACATATGACGATGTGCTATGTGAATAGTTTAGATCACACTACCTGCAGGATTATAGAGGAACGGCAACATTGTTCCACTTCAAATGCAAATGTATATAAATTAATAATTTAATAATGTTTAGATATAAAAAAAATAATGATAAAAAAAGACTTTGAGTGATTGTGCTAAGGTGACACTGCTAACCATTAATGTGGCAATACACGAATTGTCACACAAAAAATTTCTGCATAACTAAAAAAAAAAAAAAAAAAAACTGAATGATCCAGGAAAGGTGTACTAGACATAAATAAAAAGTCAAAGGTCCTCTCTTCCTGTGGAGGTCGTACCTCTGCACTCTGTTTCTCCCGGGCCATGAAGGAAACGATCTGCTCCACCAGGTCAGTCTTATTGTCATGTCCCATCCGTTTTATATCTTATACACAACAAAGTACAAAGTGAGCAGCAAAATAATACTTCTCTCATCTTCATTTTCTGTATATAAGCAGAATTATTTTCACATTTTCTCTCCAGCATAAAATAAAAACCACACACGCACCTTTCCATATTTGAGGAATCAGGTCTAATCTGTTGTCTGTGTCAAGTGCCTGAAGCAAATCTTTTATTCCTTGTGTATTGGGGTAATAAAGCTGAGCAAAAAAAAAATAATAATAATACAAGAAAAAGTCAGAAAATCAAAAACGATGAGATCAGCACTTTTAAAATATTACACTTGAACATTTTAGTAAATTATATTTGCGTTTGTGCTTCTATACTCACTGAGGGAATGAACTCTTTGTACCACTTCAGCACCACGTCAATGTGCTCCATCATACACAGCAGATTGAAGAAGCGTCCGCTGTAACGATAAGATTTAAAGGTCAAAGTATATGAACAGATAAGACTGTATTAGACTGACCTACTCCATCTTTTGTAGTTATACTCACTAGTAGATGCTCCGGAGATAGGAATCCCCCAAAAGTTGCCAGTTGTCCCCTACTTCTAGCAGGTTGTGCACTCTGTAAGCCTGTTCGATGTCTTTATTGTCCAGGCACTGCACAATGAGAAAGACAGAGAGACAAACAGATCATTTGATTTTAGCCAAGCTACAACAGCAGGATGCAAGATGTATAAATAGAATAAAAGTGCACTTACAACTCTCATGGCATTTGGGAAGAAGTGCACTGCAAAAGAAAGTTTGTTCGTTACATTTCATCCACATATGCACATATACTGTGACATTTACTCCAGAGCTACGTTATGGAAACTTCTATATTTATTAGATTCATACTCAAGTCAAGTAACATCATCACAAGCTCAATACTGTACAGAAATACCTAGGTAGTAGTGTGTGCTAGGATAAATGACAAAAGCATCAAATCCATTATCTTTGGTCATACCATCGTCTGGGTCCTGAGCAGTAAAGCTCTTTCCTGACATTTCATTCAACACTTCCTGTAGGATCTCTGTGTGCCCTTGAGCTGAGTTGGCTGCAAGGTGGGGCAAGACCACAATCAGGCAACAACAACAACTCATTTTTAGATCTATAATCATTTTAGACATATTGTTCATGTGTGAAAGTATGAGAATTTTTATTGTAATATATATATATATATATATATATATATATATATATATATATACACACACACACACACACACACACACACACACACACATCTCTATTAATTAATCAGATCAAAGGAAAAATTTTACCTGATTTGTAAAAGATGCCAAGGATATGATCATAGGTGGCTAAAGTGGGTGCTAATTAGACGAGAGTGAGAGAGACAAATACATTTGTAAAAGCGATGCATGGAGTTTGTTAAATAGTGATATTTTTCATAGTTAAATGCTATTACATATACTGTACAGTATAACTTAAATAACCGGTCTTTAAAACTGTGATGAGCAGAAAATCATCTGAGAATGCATTAGAAGAGAACAGGAACCTGAAACATTGTGAATTCTGGGATGTTGTTCTGCTCACAACGGTTGGGTATCTGAGTTGCCGACGTTCCTGTCAGCTTGAACCAAACCTGCTGATCACCTCTGACCTCTTTTATTAATAAGGCATTTCCACACATTCTGTTTTCCTCTGACAGAAGGAAATGTCTCCATGCCTCCAGAAATAAGAAATTCTATTCCATTACTATGGATAACCCCTTAAAATGGCACTGCACACCTTTAAGCTGAACAATAAGCATGTCAAATGACCCTCCATAACGAGTGTGTACAATCCCCTATGAAAGTACTGGAACAGCTGGTCTAATTCTTTTGTTCTTGCTATTCATGACAAACATGATACAGTATAATTTAAAAAAGGAATCCATATGAGTTTCAGTCCAGCTGTGTGTTTTAGGGGATTAAACAGGACGCAAAAATAATTTACATAATATATACAAATACATAACATACATAAATACAAAGGTAAAGATGGGGAGAAAAAAAGAATTTAAAAAATGATACTGAGTAAAGAAATAAACATAAAAAAAAACATTTTGGTCTCTTTGCCTAAGAAAATTGTACATTTGATGTTAGCGACATGACAGTTCACATTACATTTTTACATTTATGACATTTGGAAGACACCCTTATCCAGAGTGACAATTTATCTCATTTACATTTTAAGCAGTTGAGGGTTAAGGGCCGTGCTCAAGGGCCCAGCAGTGTAAACTTGATAATGCTGGGGTTTAAACCTGTGTCCTTCCGATCAGTAGTCTAACGCCTTAACGTTCTTATAACCACTGAACTACCCCCGCCCAAAGTTAACACTCTTAGCTACTGCTAAGCTTGGATCCACCTTCTGGAGGTGCAGAATAAAATTAGAGGGTCAGTTTCAGGGCACACACACACAAAATTTGGAAGCGCCAATTAGCTTACTCTGCAAGTCTCCGAATGGTGGGAGAGGAACAAGTAAAGAGAGTACACTCCACATGCACGTAGACCTGAGCCAGGAATCAAACCCTCGACCCTGGAGGTGCGAGCCAGCAGTGCGAACCACCATGCTGCCTTGCAATATTCAATGTTTAGAACTCAGACAAAGGATTTAATACAATAAAAATCCCTTTGTTTTAACATGCGTTGATGTGTGAGATTAAGAGACGAACCGATGCCAAGAGCCTTCATCTCATTGAGGATGAGGAAGGCCTGTCCTCTGGCCAATGAGCCGCACCGACGCAGCACCTTCAGCACTGTGTTAAATGTCAGCAGGTTGGGCCTCACCTTCTGTTGAGCCATTTGCTTCAGCAGGTCCTACACACACACATACATGGTGAGAACCTCAACAAATGGCACAAACTGTGTGTGTATACAGAGTTTAGTCCAAAAGCCTGTCCAACTTACAACGATCAGGTCCCATTTATCACTGTATTTGTCCTTCACTTCTGCAGCGGCGATGATGAGCGCATTGAAGGTGTGTACGTCAGCTACAGGGTGGACAAAGAAATACAAAAAATTTGTTGAGTTTTACAATTACTTGACTTTGTTCGCACTAAAAGATGAAGCTGATCAAGCTTCACTTCGTCCCTGCTATTGCTTTTCCACTCATCTAATTTTACTGTATGCTCTGATCAGGGGAAGTGTTATTTTCCAGAGTTTTGCATTTCACCATAGCAAACTATTAAAATAATAATAATAATTAATGCTATGTCAAAATCATGGGGACACTTTTGACAGGAATCAAACATCAGATTACAGAGAAACCAAACAAGAAACATAAAAAAAAAATCCTACCAGTCAGTCGGTTGTTCAGCAGGTCCGTGTACATATCTAAAGCCTTGGAAAAAGCTCCGTACTGTGGGTTCAGAAACAAAATCCTCAGTTATACAGCTTTTAATGTTTTAACCAGGTAAACAAAGGGAAAAATAAAAAAAAGGATCTGTAAAAGGATTGTAACCCTCACCTTCACCATGCCCCTGATGAGCGCACCATACGATCGACTGTTCCGTTCCGACATGGTGTTAAAGATCCTCTGTGCGTTATTGTTCTCCCTGTTGGTGAGAAGATGCACATTCTCTTATATTCACAGCATTTTCCCTCACAAAAATAGGAATACTAATACACTCCCATAATTAAAATGTATACATTTCATGTCTACCAACTCACCTCCAGACTATTTTTAGTAGCTCAGAGGCTCTTCGTGGTCTTCCCTTTCTCCGCTTTGAGTCGTCTTGCTCTTCCCCCTATCAGAAATCACAAGACAACCGTACATGTATAAGGAATTAAAAACCCATTATAAAAGAGGGGGGGGGGGGGGGGGGGGGGGGTGAATGGCACATGTTGCCAGCAAGTTATTGACTGTTCATTACCGTGTCTTCAGTTCCCTGCTCTGGAGAGTCTTCTCGAGTCGGGTCGCGATCTCCGTACAGACAAATCAGATCTAATAAGTCATTGGTCAGATCCATTGACATGGCAGTGCCTGTGAAAAGTCCAAAAGCAAGTTTTTTTTTTTCTTCATTGGCAAAAATTTGAGGGTTTTTTTCACTCAGTCTTGAAGCGAGCACAAAATGAACTGAAGCTGTGTGTTGTGCGCGATCCTATTCTAAGCGATCCTCTTACCTGCCTGAACCAGTTGATCGTACATGTCCACAGCCGCCTTGACCTTCCTCAGCCTGATGCGCTCCACAAGAGCCGCCTCGCACACCTCCTCTATTTGCAGCTCAACAGTCTCTGGCATTAAACACTGCCAAAGAACAAAGAAACAGGCAAATGTGAAACATAATAGGGATTTAATACGACAGAATCAGACATTACGATTATATTATGATCTCAGAATTGTGCAAAAAGATACCACTTATGAGATGATCACTTACTTACTCACTATTTAATACAGACTGTTTAATATAGAACGGTATAAAGAGGAGGCACTAAGAAGGAGACCAAGTTGAGAACTTCTCAAGCATGTCACTGTGCCCCAAAGTAACAGTACAATGTGTATAATAACACAGAACTCTGTGTGTGTGTGTGTGTGTGTGTGTGTGTGTGTTATAACCTGTTTGACACATTTCATCCCAACTACTGTGACACACCATCTCTATGGAGCCAGATCAGTTTCATATTTCACAAATAATTGTCATTTAATTCAGAAATGTATTTTGTGACTAACATATAAATAACTTTTCAGTGTACAATGAAACAGTTCATTTTACACATATTTACAGACTGATGAACCTGCATTTACATCCCTGCATTTGTATGTGGAATTTGGAGACACACCTGGCATGGTTAGCTTCACAAATGCATTTTTTTTCCCCAAAAGGGCTTTTCCTGCAGCCTATCAGATGTTTCCAACAATTTCAGCCAGTCACATGAACGTAAAACTGTACAGCGTGACACATCACTGACTACACAATCCTTTAAAACTCATCTAGACTTAACTAATGTGTAATCATGCATAGCTGTAATTAGAGATGGGAGGAAAAATCCATTCAGTGAGCTATATATATATTTTTTATTTATAAATGGTTGTATTTGAGGAGTTGCCTTTCCTCTGTAATCCTGCGAGTGACACAGTCTAGACTATTCACACAGCACAGCATTCTGTGCAAATTATTTTCTAAGTTTGTTTAGAATTGTATATATAGAATCGGGATGTTTATAAAATCACGAGATTTATGAAATTGCACTACAAATCAAATCGACACCTACACTACAGTGGAACCTTGGATTACGCGCATAATTCGTTCGGAAGTGGGCTCGTGTTCCAAAACATGTGTGTGTGTGTGTGTGTGTCGGGTTCAAATTACGCAAGCACACACACAAGAGATGCTGAAAGAATTCCGCAGCGCAAGAGTGACGCTCATTGTCAAAATAAGAGTCGCATACGTGATACATGATACTCGGCGCTCGTAAACTAATACTTGCTCGGTTTCCGATTAAAAATCTTTGCTCGGTTTGCGGAACACACGTAAACTACGTTATTAGCAATCTGAGGTAGTCGATTTCCTGTCCCTAGCAGTAATGGGCTTAATTTACCTGTGGAATGCAGCAACCTGGGCCATATTAATGTGGCAAAATCTTTTCATTCCACTGAGATATCCATCTATCTATCTATCTATCTATCTATCTATCTATCTATATATATATATATATATATATATATATATATATATAGATAGATAGATAGATAGATAGATAGATAGATAGAGAGAGAGAGAGAGAGAGAGAGAGAGAGAGAGAGAGAGAGAAAGGCATGTGTAAAAGTTAGTACCCTCTTTTCTAAATCTGTGTAACTAAAAGGTTATATGTTGTTGTTTGTCTGTTTGAGGTTTTTTTGCCCAATACTAAGATCTGCTATGATAAGATGATTTTTTAAGCATCTTTTTCTACACAAAAATACAGACTTAAAAGAGGGGGTACTAACTTTTACACATGCCAGTTATACCCATGTTTTTTTTTCTATCCTGACTGGTACACTGAGCAGATGTAACATGATTTTCATTCAATAAGACCCTTGCGTTCACATTCATGTAAATGCAGGTTTATCAGTCTGCAAATAAATGTAAAATGATATATGGAATATTTCTGCATGGACTGAAAAACATATTTTGGGAGAGTCATTTATTTGTGTATGACTACGAATAGGTCATATTACTCACTGGAACGTGCGGTTCTGCAAAGCCATTTTGGAAGTACTTGGGATACGTGTTGATAAAATACTTAGCTGCGCTTCTTCCTGATTCCTGGGACAAAGAGTACAGTTTCTATGGAAGAAACCAAAAACAGAAGTTGGAATTTACCCATAAGATGCAAGCTATATTGCTACACCTGACTGAACACTCACAAACTCTCCAGATGTTCTTGGTGTGAGGTAGGAATCATCCTGAAACATGTAATGACAGGCGGTAGGGTCCTGAAAAATAAACATACATAATATATTAATTGTATTCAGTAAGCAATTGCTATTTCTACATCTATAACACAGAAATGTTTTGACATACCCTATTGACAGTGGACGCCAGTGCCTGCAACACAGCTTCTTTACTCCTATTGCAGAAAATATGCAAGTGAAACATGACTAGAGAAATAAATAAGCAATAAAACATGCAAGGATGCTGTTATACAGTAGGAGACACTCAATAATGTCATGCCCTATGTGAAGTGGAGGTTACTATCCCCATTCAAAAAGTGCATGTTCTAAACAGCAATTTACCCATTACAGTATAGTAAATTATAGTATAAAGGATTAGTTTATATATTATAAATATAAAATTAAAGTATAATTGGTTATTATATATATATATATATATATATATATATATATATATATATTTTTTTTTTTTAATAGGTATTAAATAGGTACAGTAACCTTAAACATTTTACAGAACACTTTTGTTTAAAGTGACTTAGAGCTGAAACAATCCAGTCATACAGTTGAGGGCTAAAGATGAGCCCATGCCTTACCATGTTTTCTTTTTTGGAATCACAATTTCCCCTTCTGATCCTGATAAACAATAGCAGAGAGGAGGAAGTTTGAACATACAATCTATTTCAAACTCTTTGTTCATCAGAACACCATTAACAGATGTACGATACTGGTTTAAAATGATGACGAGTAGTGAGTGAGCGGACGAGCGAGTGAGTGAGTGGTTGACCTCTTTGGGACTAACCTGACACTGCAGCTGCAGACTCTTGGCAAAAAGCGGGGCTGAGTCCAAAACACCTAATTATATCATTTAACACAACGAAACACACCACAACAATCACACATATTCACAAATACATTTTTTAAATGGAAGTATTCTGCGAACACTATGCACTACACAGGCTTAAGACATATTTATCCCCTACACTACACTGTTGAGCATCAGGTCCAAGACATGACCTCCATCCTCACCGTGGCCCTCAGTGCACCGCCCTCACCATACGAATAAAGATCTTCATATAAAATAACCAATACACGCTAGCGATGTCTCCCTGTCTCACCTTCGTTGCCATGGTTCCTTTAAGCCTGTGTTAAATAATCGGCTTGTCTTGTAGATTTGACGCCCGATGTGCGAACAGGAGGACGCCATTTTCCACAAGTGCATTGTGGATAGGAATGTACCATATTACTAGTAAAGAGGGGGAGGACTCGTTTATACTGACGCACTTCTTTTTTGTCATTATACCATATCACATCACATATAAATGTGACTTTTTGGTGCATCCTATTTTAATTACTATAGTTACAGTTTATCTTTATTGGCTAATAACGTAATTAAATAATATTTATAAAGTTTTGTCCCCTCGCCTGTATTTGTATTTGGTTTAGTCCCAGTTAACCCACGTGCTGGAGTTCCTGTAGCGCGTGCCCATGTGAAATCGAAGCTAAGCTAATTCGCTTTAGGATGAAGTTGTAAATATAACTTAACTTGGATAAGAAAACATGATGCTTTTTTCTAAGGAAACGCCATGGAGGCGGTTGGAAGGCATGTCATTCGGCATGTACTCCTCGGAGGAAATACGGTAAGCGTACAATGCGTTGTCTTAGTAACCAAAACAACTTAACTTATTAGCCTTAATAGCTAAACATGATGCAGCGCGAGCTGTTATTTATTTTGTCAAAAACTTCCACACAGTTATGACACCTTGTCATTTTTATGCTCTATGTAATGAATAATGCTGGATCAAAACTTTGACTGTTTACATGCTTGAACCTGTTTTTATGGGAAGAACCCAGTAGTAAGACAGAGTAGACTTGAACACGTGACGATAATCTTTAATACATACATTATATACAGTGTTAATTCCTAGGTAAGCCAGCAGATTTTTTTCTTTTGAACAACTATGCACAAGCATATACACTGATCACAACATTAAATCATAACATTATGTCTACCCGACTAATATTGAGTAGGTCCCCCCACTTTTTTGCCACTGAAACAGCTGAGCACTGTGTGTCCTGACACATTTCTATCAGAACCAAAATGAACCTTTTTCTTTCCTTCCTTTCTTTTATTTTGCATTATTGGATTAACGGACTGTACGGGCTAGCTTTCATTCTCCACGTGCATCACTGAGTCTTGGCTGCACATGACCCTGTCACTGGATCACTTATTTTCCTTTTTTGGATCACTTTGGTTATGTTTTGATGACTGCACACTGTGAACATCCCACAGGAGCTGCGGTTTTGGATCATCACTGGAAGCAGAAAAAATTGACAAGCATAAAGATTTGAGTGATTTTTAAAGCGGACAAAGTGTGATGGCTAGAGGAATGGGTCAGAGAAACTCCAAAACTGCAGCTCTTGTGGGATATACCCGGTTTGCAGTGGTCAGGACATACCAAAAGTAATCCAAGGAAGGAAAGGAAAACCAGAACCGGCAACAAGGTCATGGGTGGCCAAGGCTCAGTGTTTGACGTAGGGAGCAAACGCTGACCCGTGTAGTTTGATCCACACAGTGCATCAGTACACACACTGCACCACTGTTTTGGTGACAAAAGGTCACGCCCAGTCAAACTGAAAATCAGCCAATTGGCATCACTTGCCGATCAACCATTTCATCTCTATTACAAACGTAATAGGTTTTTAAAAATCGATTTTCGGAGTCAGTGTGGTGATGTGTGAATCGGCACACACAAAAATCGAGATTCATAACTGAATGTATTTTTTTTTTCTCCCATCTTTACTGTAAATAATTTGAATGGACTCTGGTTCTCTGTCATACTGGACTCTCAGTTCGGGTATTTTACATGCCCTCACCACGGACTGCTGCTGCTATGTTTGCTGTAATGACCCATGTTTTGTCTCATAGTGGTGCGTCACATGCTTGTTATTAGCGACCCGGTTTCGGAAGATATGATCCCGCATTAAGAAACAGATTTTTTTAAGAAACAGATGTCCATTTACCCTTGAAGTTTTAGTTTTCATAGTCTACTTTCCTTTTCACTAATAATGGAGTTAGGTGAGTCCTCAGGAATAGGATTGCAAGGAACCAGCAAGATATAATTATGCATTATGATTTTTTTTTTCCCCACATAGGAAACTGAGTGTGAAAGGTGTCACTAATCCGCTGCTCCTGGACAACGTGGGTAACCCCGCTCCTAACGGACTCTATGATCTGTCACTGGGACCAGCTGACATTAAAGAAATCTGTACAACCTGCATGCAGGACTTCAACAACTGCCCAGGACACTTCGGTCATGTCGACTTGCACCTACCTGTCTACAACCCTTTCTTATTTGATGTAAGAGGTCAACAGTTCTCCTTTTCAGGCTGTTTTCTCTCAAGCTGTCTTTCTTGACACAGTGTCTATTTAAAAAACTAAAATTCAGTTGAATTGTTAACAAAATACTTATACTGCTTTTGACGAGATTTTATGGATTTATTTATTTATTTATTTATTTTTCCCTCAGAAATTGTACATGCTTGTACGAGGGTCCTGTCTGTCATGCCACATGCTGACGTGTCCTAGGGCTGCCATTCACCTGCTTCTTAATCAACTCAAATTATTAGATGTTGGAGCGATGAGAGAAGTCTGCGAACTCTCGGTTGTTCTTAATCAGGTGGGCATGAAGGGGACTGTATCGCTTAATGGAGCCAGATATTGAAATGTTATTAACCCTGGGTGCCTTATTAATTTTTTTTTTCTTTTGGTTTGTCAGTTTTTAGAAGGTAGTCCACAAGCATCAGGAACTGAAATCCAAGAGGCATTGGAGGAATTTAGTGTTCCAATTTTAAAAGCCAATCAAAGCAGCCATGGGGGTGCACCTGTGAGTAATATTGTTTTTTTATTTATTATTATTATTATTATATGTTTTAGCTTTAGCTTTTTAAATGATCTCAAATTGCTGCTGTTTTCCTGTGTTTATATGTGGTGTGTATGGACTACATCTATCTTCTGATCAGATCAAGCATATTTGTGAGTTGAAAAGCAGTCTCATCACAGAATTTTGGAGAACTCACATGGCATCTCGAAAATGCCCCAGCTGCAAGTAAGCAGAAGTTGAGTATTTTGCCGTTGTTAAAATTTTTCGTCAATTTTGTTCTTATTATGTGTCATTATTTATCTTGACATAGTGCTAGCAAGTCACAGATACGTCGAGAACACAACAGCAAGCTAATTGTCACCCGTTCGGGCGTCAAAGATGATGGCGGAGCGGACAAAGGTTGGTCTTCATTTATTGTCGCAATTTACTCAAATGTGTACATGTAACTATTTAACATTTCTTTCTGTGCCTAGTGCTAAAGTTGTGTTTTCTGTCTCAGATGATGCTCACATGGCTAAACGTGGATATCTAACTCCAAGCTTGGCCCGAGATCATGTCGTCAAAGTGTGGGAAAAAGAGGGTAAGTTGTGCTTCCATATTGGCTACATTACACACATTGCCCTGACAGAGGAGTTAATGTTTATCTATAAATGTGTGTTGTGCATTGATGATCTTAACCTTACAGGTTTCTTCCTGAAGCACCTCTTCTCAGGCCTGGCAGAGAACTGTCCTAACGGTTTCAGCCCAGATATGTTCTTCTTAGAATTGCTAATGGTCCCTCCATCCAGGTAGGCTTCAATGTATTTTAGTTTACCAAATACCCTGATCAGTTGGCCCCTATTACTGTGTATATGTTGATTGTACTGTATTTGACCAGGTACCGTCCAGTCAGTCGGCTGGGAGATCAGATGTTTACCAACGGACAGACGGTGAACATGCAGGCAGTCATAAAGGACAACGTGGTCATTCAGAAACTGCTTGCACTCATTGCAACTGAGAAAGCCAGCACGATCGAGGATTCTCTGACACAGCTGGAGGAGGTAGGGAAATATTAAATCCCTGCAAGACGCTGCTTTGATTTTGTAAAACTGCTTTGTGAGTGGCCATTTGTTAAAAGCTCTATATAAACAACATTGAATTGAAATCAAATTGAATATAAAATGCTTATGTTTACTATCAAATGCTTGTGTTGACAATTACAGAGCAAGATGAGTAAGGGAATAACGCATAGCGGGAGCTGCTTTGATTGGAAAATAATCAGTGACTGGATGAATCTATTGCACTACAAAGATTTTTCAATAATTTTGTATTAATTAAAAACTTAAAATAATTTCTAAATGTTTATAGTTTTGTTTTCTATGTTATGAAATGTCAGTTAAACAAGTTATTTAATGTAATCACTTGTGTTCTTTTATCTATAATTGATTATTCTCCCACATTATCTTAGACATTTTCCACTGTTAAACTGGAGACTCCTTACACGAATATGAAATAAACATCTTAAATATTAAAAAGATTTATATTCTTATTATTAAATAATAAAAGACTTTGGTTACATCTATCATACTCGCTTCAGTGTCTTAGTTGTTACTACCTGTTTTTGTATTCTGTGAATTAACAATTATTGTATTAACACATGATGTATTCAGAGCTATTCCTAGAGCTGCTCATTCTGTGGTATGACAACGACTATTATTATTTAATAGTAATAGCCAGTCTGCTTTGCTAACTACTTTGTTAACTGTGATCTTAAGCTTGAATACAAGATGTACAAGAAATACAATGATGTTCTGGATCTTTTCAGGCCCCTGAGACACAAGAACCCAGTCAGATGGACCAGGCATTTTTAGCTGGGCTACCTGGAGTCACCCTTACAGACAAACTCTATAACATCTGGATCCGCCTGCAGAGTCATGTCAATATTGTGTTTGACAGCGATATGGACAAGCTGATGACCGAAAAGTTCCCTGGAATCCGCCAGGTTACTTATAACACTTCTTCTTTTTTTTCTTTTTGGGGTCGATTTAACTTCACATTTTATAAATATAAAAAAATGACTATCTTTAGTAATATTAATAGTATATTAACATTGAGGTCACTCTTATCTTGGCCCTGTTGTCTAGCAATCTTCTGAAATGACACAACCACCACCTGGGATACCAGCGAAACTGCCAGACAACATCCCATCATAGATATTATACCATAGCCGTAGTCACCATCTAAATTACCCTTAAGGCTTCCTTAAGTAACACCTTAGCACCAACCTTGCATTTTTCTAACTCGCACTTATAAATCCATGTTAATCCCCAGCAACTATCTGAGTTACAATATTAACACTGTTCTAATTATCTGGAACACCATAGCAACTAACAGGGATGGAAATGGATATATATATTTTTTTCTTTCTTACAATTCTTAACAAACTTGGCAAATGTTTTGGTCCTAGTGTATATCTTAGAGTGCGCCACCTGTAGTATCATAGAGGAATGGCAAAATTTCAACACTTCTAATGCAAACGTATATGAATTAAAATGAATTTTTATGTCAGCGATTTATGAATAAGTGTATTGAAGCACGATTTGCTATACAGAATCACGATACATCACTGAATCTTTTTTTTTTTTCAAATTTTTTTTGTGATTTTTAAAATGATGATTATTATTACACCTCTCTTTTCTTTTCACTTTTTAAAAATCAAATTCACTGTTCATAACTATTCCTACGTCCTAATTATGTTGGATTTCAGGTAAGTTTTGAAATCAAATATTTTGTTAACATGTATAGAGTGACCCCTCTACTTTTGTTTTGTCAGCTTTTAGAGAAGAAGGAGGGACTGTTTAGGAAGCATATGATGGGAAAGCGAGTGGACTATGCTGCTCGCTCTGTCATCTGTCCAGACATGTACATCGGAACCAATGAGATCGGAATCCCCATGGTAAGGAAAGTCTTATATAAAGACAGTTTTATTAGTTTAATCATTATTTAATGTCTTGAATAGGAAAGAATCAAAACTATTATACACTACCAATCAGACATTTGGAATCACCTGCAAATTCCTTTGTTTTTGTTGAGTGATTTATTTTCTAAATTCTATAGCAATACTGCAGATTTCAAAATTATGAAATAAAACGTATGGAATTGGTTAATTATGTAACAACTACAACAACAACAAGTCAGTTGTTATTTTAAGACATGCAGGTCAGCCATTCTGGAATAGTTCTTGCAAGAACAGTATTGTCAGGTGCATTTGCAAAACCCATCAAGCACCATGATGAAACTGGCTCTCATGAAGACCATGCCAGGAAGGCTTACCTCTGCTGCAGAGAAAAAGTTTTAGAGTTACCAACCTCAGAAATCACCAATAAACAAACAGCACCTCGGGTTAGAGCCGTTATGAAGGCTCTCATCTCAACATTAACTGTTCAAAGAGATTATTGCGTATTTTGGATGCCTTCAGCATTGCTTTATAGTGTAGAAAGAAATAAAATTCAGGAACGACCATGGAGTTAGAAAGTGATCCCAAACTTTTCAGAGGTAGTGTATATTCCAGTTACAGTACATATCATTTGCTCTTATTGTTTGCAGCAGACACTGGCATATTTACAGCTATTCAGGTAGAATTCAGCAAATTTGTTTCATATAATTGCACCAGCTCCTTTTTATAAATGGCAGCTAATGAGTTTACTGATGACTCTGTGTGACTGCAGGTGTTTGCCACCAAGCTGACGTACCCACAGCCAGTGACACCGTGGAACGTGAAGGAGCTGCGGCAGGCTGTGCTTAATGGGCCGGATGTGCACCCAGGGGCCTCTATGGTTATCAATGAGGATGGTTCACGAACTATTCTCAGCCGCATCAACCCCACCCAGAGAGAGGCTATTGCTAAGCAACTCCTCACGCCTAGCACAGGCCAGCACCGAATGCCAATGAAGATTGTAAGTGTCTCTGAAGGGAATCTAAAGCACTGTTACATGTGAATGAGAAAATTGCATTTTACTTTATTTTAACCCATAAATCAATATGACGGCTTGAAAGTTCAATGAACGTAGCAAGGACTGAATTTGAAAGGAAATACTAGCATAATAAATGCTAGTATTAAAATTGTATTTCTATATAAAAATTGTTTTAGTTATGATCAATCAAAATTGATCTTGTTCTTACCCTTCAGGTTAATCGCCACATCAAAAATGGAGATGTGCTCCTCTTGAATCGTCAGCCGACACTACATAGACCGTCTATCCAGGCTCACTGCGCACGAATCCTGCCTGGAGAGAAGGTTTTACGGTTGCATTATGCCAACTGCAAAGCCTACAATGCTGACTTTGATGGTGATGAGATGAACGCACACTTCCCGCAGAGTGAGCTGGGTCGGGCGGAGGCCTACACACTTGTCAGCACAGACCAGCAGTACCTTGTACCCAAGGTGAGGTGCTGATTACAGTCTGTATGCTCGATCTGTTCTTTAGTGAATCAGATAATTGATGTTTTATAAACCTCACAATTCCTTGTAAATTCCTTTTACTCTAGGATGGGAAACCTCTGGCTGGACTCATCCAGGACCATATGGTGTCGGGCACCGGTATGACCATCCGGGACTGCTTCTTCCCAAAGGATCAGTACATGGAACTGGTTTATAGAGGTCTCACTGATAAACGAGGCAGAGTCAAGCTGCTTCCTCCTGCTCTCATCAAACCTCAGAAACTTTGGACTGGAAAACAGGTACCTACACCGCATCTGTTCCTCAATCACAGAGCTTATGAAGGACATTGGGGTGTTGTGTCTCTTCACTAACGTTCAGTTAGTATGTTATCAACTGCACTGGTGGAAATTAAAAAAGAATGAACACTTACCGTAAGATATTCTGTTATTTAAAAAAAATAAATAAAGGTTATCTCACCTTGTCACCCCAATGCCCCATCCCCCAGCGCTGTGTTCATATGTTCACTGCATGGTTCACTCTGCAACTTGTTCACATTTAATTTGGTGTCTCTTTCTTTCTCACTCTTTTCCCCTCACTTTTTAAAGACTCTTCTAAATATTAAACAATAGACATTTCTCCATTGTAAATGTGGCTTAACAATGTTGCTAACCTTATGAGTGGGAGAAATACCCTGAGCTGAGTGTGAGATGACCGAGATGTGTACACAGTTACATTTCATTCAGAATTTAGTTTTGGTATAACTGTGCTTTTCATGAAACCATATTAATCAGTTTAAATACAAGTTTAGATTAATTTTGTAATAAGCAAATGCCTTATAAATGTAATAGTTAATGTCTTGCCTGAATACAACTTATTTGTAGATTACACAAGTCCCTAAAGATTCTGAATGTTTTTTTTCTTTCTCAGAATTGCCTTATCTTGTTCTTTATTCATTTGTCTTCCAAAATGAGCAGTATATGCTGTTGTCAACTACGCTATACACAGCCAATGTCCTGTTCCTCATAAATAACAAAAGACAAACAATAAATAAAATAAAAAAATGAGGGTTGAGTGTAATTATATTCTGGTTAAATATATATTTCTAAAAGTTCCTTCCAGAGCTTTTTTCTAAAGGCACTGCATCCTGTGACATGTTTTTTATGATTTTATTCCTAAAAGGTCGTGTCCACCCTTTTGTTGAACATCATCCCAGAAAACCACATCCCTCTGAACCTGACAGGAAAGGCCAAGATTCCCAGTAAGGCCTGGGTGAAGGAGCCTCCTCGAGCCGTTCCAGGCTACCATCCTGACTCCATGTGTGACTCTCAGGTGATCTGCATAGCTGTAATATAACTAGTAATTATTTTAGCTATTATATTAGCTAGTAATAAAGTATAAATGTAAATATAAATTTATGTTTAGAAATAATAATGTGAAATTCTGTTTACAGGTGGTGATTCGAAATGGTGAGCTGCTGGTGGGAGTGCTGGATAAAGCACACTATGGGAGCTCTGCATACGGACTGGTGCACTGCTGCTATGAACTCTATGGAGGAGAGACCAGTGGCAAGCTTCTAAGCTGCTTGGCCCGTCTTTTCACTGCTTACCTTCAGCTATATCGTGGCTTTACCATGGGTAAGAACTATCGTCTGTCTGTGTATTTTATCATGCTGCCACATGCGCAAAACGTCTATTTTTAATCTGTTGATAAGACAAATGCTTTTTCATTTTCAATAATTATTACTAATTGAAACAGTTAAGTTACGTGTCCAGTTCTGGCAATCAAATTTATCAAGCTGCCCCTACCTGACACTCTTTTTCTTTTATTAACAGGTGTGGAAGACATTTTGGTAAAACCAGGTGCTAACAAGCGAAGAAAGAAGATCATTAAAGAATCAGTTAATTGTGGCATCAAGGTCAGTGTATATGATGGTTCATTTTAATAGAATCTTAGTCAAAACATGATGATGATTGATTTTTGTTTAATTCCAAGTGCACACGAGAAATATTAGCTTTGCCGGTTTGCAGACTCAGATTTGGATGGTTTATTTATTCATCATTCATTAGTGAGACTTAAAGTGAGCATTACATCCTGTAAGAACAACACTGATGAATAATAGAATAAAAAAGAAGCAAAAAAATAACAATTGTTTTCTGTTGCGTGTTGCCCTAAAAGACGAAGGGAAAGGATATCTTAAAAAATAAAACACACATTAAAACTCTTTATACTTCCCAGTGATGCAGAGTAGTGCAAATTCCTTGACACCATTTCTTTGCAGAACACATAGCCATTTTCAAGGAGTTGTACTTAAGTTGTGCTTAAAAGTCCCTTAATTTGGATGAAACGTCCACATGGGTCATCAGCTTGTCTGTGTTATACAGGCACTCGGGGCAGCCTTTAACCTGCCTGCTGCTGCAGAAAGTGAAGGTCGTGACCTCTGGCAAAATGCTCATTTGAACATAGACCAGCGAGACTTCAATATGGTGGACCTGAAATTCAAAGAAGAGGTCAATCAAGTCAACAACAACATCAACAAGGTATTGGGTTTTTTTGTATTTGTTTGTTTTGTGATGGAAAGTTAAAATGCTAGCTTTTTATGCTCTTTTTTTATTTTCCTTAATCTCTGGTGTTTTATCTTCTGGAAGATTCTGTGGTTTACAATGATCATCTGGGATCTTTGTTTGTTAAGGTGTGCATGCCAGTGGGTCTGCATCGTTCATTTCCTGAGAACAACCTCCAGCTGATGGTGCAGTCTGGAGCCAAAGGATCCACTGTCAATACAATGCAGGTGATCTGCCTTAAAAACATTAGGAGAATTATATTAATCTGATGTATTAACTTTTTATTTATCATCTCTGTCAAATCTTTCATTATGATATTTATTTTTGGGGAGGAAATAGCAATAATGTTTTCATCACCCTCTGTGTGTTCTAGATCTCATGTCTGCTGGGTCAGATTGAGCTTGAGGGTCGTCGTCCTCCCCTGATGCCCTCTGGGAAATCCCTTCCTTGCTTCCAGCCTTATGAGCCACAACCTCGTGCGGGTGGCTTTGTGACTGGGAGGTTTCTGACTGGGATAAAACCTCCAGTGAGTTCAGTTAGACATTTCACATTAAAACTTAAAAGTTGTCAACATCAAAAGGAAATATAGATGAGGCAGATTTTCTTTATCAGGTTTTCATTTGATTTCTGATCTCTCTACACACTTATGAAAAAAAAAAAGCTATGAAAAACATGGCAATTTCAATACTACTATCATGATTGTATTCTGCTTCAATTATTGTAGTTTTTTGTAGTTTCAAATTTGATTGATCTTGTTGATTTCAGGAGTTTTTTTTCCACTGTATGGCTGGTCGTGAAGGACTGGTGGACACGGCTGTTAAAACTAGTCGTTCTGGGTATCTGCAAAGGTGAGACAGTCTTGTACATTACCACAAGATACAGATTTAAGCAGGCATGAGTGAATCTTGACTTATTGCTCTAACACACCAGAGTCACTTATGCAGAAATTATATTGTACACTAGAGATCTACAACAGAACTGAATTCTGTCTCTGACCGACTTATCTGTTTCAACCGTCTTTGTTAAGCATCTGTTTATTAGTGTGCATCATGTTGTTTTTCCAATCTTATAGATGCGTCATAAAGCACCTTGAGGGACTGGTGGTTCAGTATGACCTGACAGTGAGGGACAGTGACGGCAGTGTGGTGCAGTTCCTCTATGGAGAGGACGGCCTGGATATTCCAAAAACGCAATTCCTGCAGCCTCGTCAGTTCCCTTTCATCAAAGACAACTTTGAGGTAGTACACATGTTAACAAGTGTTTGCATCTTTTTCTGTCTAGGATGGGAAACCTCTGACTAACCCTTTAGTCATATACTTGGTGACCATTCTACAAAGCAATAATAAATGTACAATATTGTATAGAGTGTCTTTTTGTGCTTTTGAAGGTTATCAGAAAATCGCAGTGCTTAGATGAAGTGCTGGCTAAACTGGACCCCAAGGCGGCTTATAAGCACTTTAAGGCCATTAAGAAGTGGAAGACTAAGCATGAGCATTCGTCTCCCAGAGATGGCGCGTTCCTGCACTTTTCGCAGAAGAAATTGAGCAAGTTGAAGGCTCAGGCTGAGGGCCTGTCAGGAGAGTTAACCAACGGGAGAGATGATGCTACTCTGCAGGTAATGAATTTTTAAAAAACTTCTTAAAATGATTTAAAATAATGAACTACATTGCCACTCAAAAGTTTGGGATCACTTGCAAAATGTCTTTGTTTTTGCTTAGTGATTTATTTTCTATATTCTACAACAGGGGATTTTAAAACTATAACTGAAATAACATGTAAGGAATTAGGTAATTATGTAAAAACAAGAATAACAGTAATTTGTTATTTTAAAACATGTCAACTGTTCTGGAATAGTTCTTGCAAGAACAGTATCGTCGACTGCATTTGCAAAACACATCAAGCACCGTGATGAAACTGGCTCTACACAGGAAGGCAAGACCAAAACTTATCTCTGCAACAAGAAGAGAACTTCAGATACCAACCTCAAAAAACACCAATTAACAAACATCACCTCGGATTAGAGCTGTTACGAAGACTTTACAGATCATGAGTAGCATACACATCTCAACATTAATTGTTCAAAGAAGATTATTGCATTTATTATCGCCTCATTCCAGAATCAGGAATGACCATGTAGTTAGAATGTGATCCCAAACTTTTGAGTGGTAGTGTACACCAGGGCTTTGTGATGCAGACAAAAGATTTATGATGATACAGCATTTATATATTATTTAGTGTTAATATTTAGTTTAATTGTTACATCCGTTATAGTGGTGTAGTAGCAGTAGTGTAATATACATAATCGCAGTGGCGGCTGGTGCAAATAATTTTGGGGGGGAGGCGCAAACAAAATTAAACTTTTAATACTCGCCTGTAAATAGCCATTTATCAGGTGATTAAGCATCATTACTACTAGTATAAAATAAAGACATTACTCACAACACATCCAGTCAGCCAGCTCCGCTTGCCATAAGAAGTGCTGGAAAAGACTCGTTGAGAATGGTCCAGTCACATGAGCCCAAATATTTAAAAACAATATTGATTCGCTAAGAACAAAAGTGGGTGGGTTCGGGGCGCACAGCGCTGCGCCATAAGGATGATTTGACAGAATCCAATTAGAGGTCAGCCTCAAGTCACATGCTTTTCAAAAATGTACGTGCCTACATAGACACTTGTTTGTCCGGCGCCCCGCGTACA
Source organism: Clarias fuscus (assembly GCA_030347435.1). Classification (NCBI taxonomy): domain Eukaryota; kingdom Metazoa; phylum Chordata; class Actinopteri; order Siluriformes; family Clariidae; genus Clarias; species Clarias fuscus. Next base: position 10,812,375 of record CM059214.1, on the reverse strand, counting down.
CGAACACAAATGACCGTAATACAGTTTAGATTTTTTTTTTATTGCAAATAAATTATATTAATAAATACAGCGGAATATTGTGACTAAATTACTTTATTACATTATTAAAATGCATAATAATTATGTTAAATAATTACATGTTAAAGTAGCATTCTTCTCTGCCTAATTTTAAGGGGGGCAGCACCCCTGTGCCCCATATTGACCGGCCGCCATTGTATAATCGTCACCCAGCAAATCGCAGCCATGCAGCTGTTCAATACAATACAAACCATCATACTACTATAATTTCAGAATTAGTTATATTATTATATAGTTGCACAATTTCAGATGGTACAATGCAATTTACTGTGACTGTCTTTTTTTTCCCCTCACATACATGAATTTTGTTGTTTATTTTTGTTTGTCACAGTTGGTGGAGACTTGGACAACTATGGATGAATCCAGCCGTGTGAAGTATCTGAAGAAGTCAGCCCACTGTCCAGATCCATGTCTAGCTGTCCACCGGCCTGACATCTGTTTCGGTTCTGTGTCTGAGACATTTGAATCCATCACCGATTCCTACCTCAGTCAGTTTGATATCAAGCAGGAATTTCACATGTCTTCTGAATATGTTCATAATGAGAGGTGGGTTTTTTAATTTTATTTAAAATTTCAAGTAGTTTTTTACTAAATTGGTAAACCATTTAAAAATAAATCGCAGCTATTGAATTATTATACAGAATGATGTGGGAATTATGTGGATTCCAGGTTAAGGCATCTGTTGCATTTGAAGTGGCAGAGAGCGTTGTGTGAGCCGGGAGAGGCTGTTGGACTGCTGGCTGCTCAGAGTATTGGTGAACCCTCCACTCAGATGACCCTCAACACCTTTCACTTTGCAGGCAGAGGAGAGATGAACGTGACTTTGGGTATTCCCAGGTCTGTGCATGCATGTTTGAGTAACCTTTTCATGATGAAGCATACAACTTGGCAAAATTAGGTCAACAATTAAAATCTTAAATGTGGAGCAGTAAATAGTTTGCATGGACAATCATGCAAACTTTGTCTTGACTGTAGACTTTGTACAGCTGTAAAACATGAAAAATATACAACATCTCCGGAAATTTAAGTATCTTAATCATGGGTTGTTTAATTTTTACAGGGTGCCAATAATTCTGTATTTAAAAAAAAAAAAAGTGTTCCTGTTTTTTTTGTTTGATTTTGTTTATTTTTAATTCCAGGTTACGAGAAATTCTGATGATTGCTAGCTCCAAAATCAAGACCCCTATGATGAGCATTCCTGTTTTAAGCAACAAGAAAGCTTTAAAACGAGTGAAGACCCTGCAGAAGAAGCTCACACGTGTGTGTCTGGCAGAGGTAGATATGATCAAATTAATTACCATACTTTTATAGAACAAAAACAAATATATATACAGTGGAACCTTGGATTACGAGCATAATTCGTTCCGGAAGTGGGCTCATATTCCAAAACACTCGTAAACCAAATCATCATTTCCCATAAGAAATAATGGAAACTCAAATTATTCGTTCCACAGCCCCAAAAAATAAATACATAAAAATAATTAATACAATTTATAAAATGAAAGTAAAACAAATTAATCTGCACTTTACCTTTAAAAAAAGTACAAATAAATCCTGACAGATAAGTGTTTCCGTTGGTGCGCGCGCGTGTGTGTGAAATTAGCGCCTTCCCTCGCCTCGTTTTACACAGTAACACTCCTCCTCCCTCTCCCCACCTCGCTTTTTAAGTTTCACAACAAACACACACGCACACACACACACACAAACAACGGAAACACCGTTTTAACAAGAAAAAAAGAAATCTCTCTGAGACTGGCTTGAGCGTATATTAACAGACTCACTTTTTAAGTTTCACAACAAACGCATAAACACAGTGTAAACACCGTTTTAACGGAAAAAAGCGACTGGCATGAGAGCATACTAACAGAATCACTTAAGTTTCACAACAAACACACACGCACAACGGAAACACCGTTTTAACAAGAAAAAAAGAAATCTCTCTGACCTGGCATGGGTGCATACTAAGGGAATCACTGCTGTAAAGTAAAAAAAACTAAACAAAAAAAAAACAAATGAACCAGCACCTTACCTTTGAAAAGAATCGCGACAGAGCAGAGTTTCTGTGTGTTTGTGATGCCGGGGAGGGGGAGAAAAGGCGAAAGAGTGTGTGTGTGTGTGTTTGTGTGTGTGTGTTTGTGTGTGTGTGTTTGTGTGTGTGTGTTTGTGTGTGTGTGTTTGTGTGTGTGTGTTTGTGTGTGTTTGTGTTTGTTTGTGTGTGTGTGTGTGTGTGTGTGTGTGTGTGTGTGTCGGTGTCAAATTGCGCGCGCACACTCGACGAGAGACGAGCAGAGTTTCTGTGTGTTTGCGAAGCTGTGGGGGGAGGGGGGAAGGTGAGAGAGTGACGCTCGGTGTCAACATAAGAGTCACATACATGATACTCGGCGCTCGTAAACTAATACTTGCTCGGTTTCCGAATAAAGATTTATTAAAAATCTTTGCTCGGTTTGCAGAACACTCGTAAACCACGTTACTCGCAATCCGAGGTTCCACTGTATATATATTTTTAGTCCCCCCCCTTGCGCTCCAGTAGCTTCAGTAAAATAGGTGCTCCATGCAAAAACCTGTAGCGTTCAAGAACAAATGAGGACAGGAAGTCACTTTTACTCGTCTTTTAATTATATCGTGGTTATGGCTTTGTCAGGGAGAGTATTTGTTTGAATTTAACCCTCTTGTTATGTTAAAAATGCCAACTCTTAATGCTTCATTTAAAAGTCAGCGCTGACCTTTTTATGTCTTTTATCGTCTATTTATAAAAATCTATACAGTAAAACTTATGGAGGAGGAAAATTGCCTTTTTCTGCAGGTGTTGCATAAAGTCGATGTGGTGGAGACGCTTCGAATTGAGGGTAAAAGAGGCCAGAAGAAGAAAATCTTCACAGTCTCATTCCACTTCCTTCCTCCAGAACGTTATCAGCAGGATAAGATGTTGATGCCCCAGCAGATCCTCCGCTTCATGGAAGACAGGTGAGTTCTTCTACGGTCAACTCCTGCATTAGAGTCAGATACCAACCAGGGAGAGTGCAAGAGTATCGCGTGCTTCCTCTGACAACATCTTTTCTTACCTGCTGACATAACAAAATCCACTCCGTACGGTTACAGAAGCACAAAGATACCCATGATTGGTTAGTGTCACTATGTTTGATGTTTGAGTGGAAAGTAATCCCCTTAGAGAGTCAATCTGCTCTTTCTAGGCTCCTAGCTATGGATGGCTGTAGCATCACCTGGGAATCTTATGATCTCCAGAAGTTTGTGTGTCTTAAATATTAGAATACATGTCTACAGAAGAGTGCAGGTCTAAATGCACCCAGCAAGCATTAAAATATTTAAATCTAAAACCATTATAATCATGTTCAGGACAGGACATCTGAGAATCAAAATGCTTCCCATCGTAATTTAAGAAAATCCCATGCAAAATATAATTTTAATGCAGAAGATATTTTAGAAGAGAATGAACACAATTTATTATATACTAGATGTGTCTGCGACTTTGTTCGCCGGGGATTTTATCGCACGCTCATGCGTACGTTTCAAAAAATGTGCAACGCCATCTGTTGAATTGTGGAATTAACTCAGATTGTTACATTTTACTGTGAAGTTTGCGGAATAAAGGTTTGAGATCTCGTTTATCAAGTAGATTTCTATTGCACACTCATAAGTGCGTGTTAAAAAATGTACAGTGCCATCTAGTGAAATTTACGATGAACGAATGACTTTTTCCCAGGTCAAATATTATTTTTTTAATGATATAAAGGCATTTTCAAGGCCTAAACAAAAACCATCTTGATATGTTTTATTACTTATCTTACACCTCCCCACCCATCTCCAGCATACAGACACGCAAAATTTACATTTTATTATATGTATAGACTGTTTTTATGCAATACAACGAGCGCATTTGATGACTAAGTATAAATGTGTTTAATTAAAGATATTGTGGCGGGAGGGGAGAAACAACAAAGTGTGGTTTTTCCACTACTGAAAATATTTACATCACATTAATATTTTCATGTTGAATTTTTTTTTTTTTTTCTTCAGATTCTTCTTTTTACTGCTTGACGCCATCAAGAAACTGAGTGCCAAGCTGGCCTCAATAAATTCAGTAGAAACGCGCAAGGCCACAACAAAGGACACGGATCGGGATGCAGAGGGCGCCTTTAACAGAGAAGTCCGTTTCAGAACATCTGAAATCTTACTTTAATCAATTTAGAAGAGAAGTGGTTACATGCTGGGTGTTTGCAGGATGGTGGAGATGAGGAAGCGGAGGAGGGCATAGTAGTGGACGATGAAGCAGATGAAGGGGATGCAGATGCTGCTGATGCCAAGAGGAAGGAGAAGCAGGAGGAGGAGGTAAAGAACAGGGCACAAACAACTTTGTGATATTTGATGCCTGTCTGAGAATCTCGTCTCTGAAAGGACAGTAATGTTCCCAGTGTAGCACCAATGTTGTTTTTACTTTGTTTGGCCATTAAAAATCATGTTAGTATTTATTAGTTGTACATGGAGGCTCCCTAGTGGTAGAAAAAGGGTTTTAAAGCAACTGTTTGTTCTTACAGGTGGACTACGAGAGCGAGGAGGGGGAGAACAGTGGGGATGAAGAACAAGAAGAGATGACCGAGCAACCAGAGGAAGAAGTGGCAACAGAGGAACCATCTGAGGAGACGCATCGCAATGGTCAACCCTCCAGCCAAGAGAAGGTGGAGGAAGAAACCCCGGAATCAATGAGAATCAACAAAGTGCTGCAGCTCAGCTCCAGTATAGAGTCCTACAAATATGACCAGCATAAGGGCCTGTGGTGTGAGGTACCTACATTGATAGTGTTTCTTGTATATTGCACTATTTTGTTGTTGTTGTGTTTTTTTTTGTGTTTTTTTAGTGATGGTGAACAATATTATAGCATTTGAGATACTTCTTTATAGAATGGGGGAGACGTCGGAGTCTTGGGTGGGTGAAATGTTGAGAAATCTTGTTTGGGGCAAAAAATTTGTTAAAGATTTGTGTGTATAACTCTCGCACCTCCAGGATCGATGGTTTTAATTGGGTCAGTGTGCATGATGTTTGCATGTTCTTACTGAGTTTGGTGGGTTTCCTCTGGGTACTCTGGTTTTCTCCCACAGTCTGAAGCAGATTAGGCTAATTGGTGTTTCCAAATTGCCTGTAGGTATTGTATGCATGTGTGCCCTGTGATGGACATTATTTTCAATAACAGTGTTTTTTGTTTGTTTTTTTCCTCCCTCAGGTTACCCTTGCTCTCCCAGTTAGCAAAGTGCACTTTGACCTGACCTCCCTGGTGGTAGCACAAGCTCAGAACGCTGTAATAATGGAAACGAAAGGTATTACTCGCTGTTTACTTAATGAGGTGACCACAAAGGAGGGTGCCAAGCAACTGGTAATGAACACAGAGGGCATCAACATGCAGGAGATGTTCAAACATGGAGATGTGAGTTCACACTTATTTAATTCTGTAGCACTATAAGGCTACGTAAAGCTACTGTCAAGCTAATGAATCTTTTAATCATTTAGATCTTATCAATTTAAAACAATCTGTGATCACAGAGAGGAACTATGGTAATCTCTGTATGTGATCAGCTAAGCTTACTCCATGTATCCTAATTGGGAAATCACACCCAATCCAGATTAAAGCATCTCTTACGAAGAGAAAATGCCCATTAGTTTTGTGTGTGTGTACATGGTGGTCATTTTTTGAAATGGAAGTAAAGTGGAAAGTGGACATACTCATTTGCAAATTGTTATGGCTTGCAAAATGTTAAATATTCGCTACTAATGAAGAATTGAAAACAGTGGTGCATTTGCAGCTTGCAGCTCAGACTAAAACATTTTTAATGAGGGAATACGAAAGCTTGTTGAAAGATGTACAAAGTGTATTGAATTGAAAAGCAAGGAGATTATGTCTAAAAATTATGTTTTCTAAAAGTCAATTGAAATAAATTCTACTCACCCGATTGTATACAGTATATGCTTTGTTAGCTGTAGATGGATTAATTCCAAATTATACTGCGTTTGGTGCTTTATTAGATTAAATGAACACTACCTATCTCTGTGTTAAGGTTCTCGACCTGAATCGTTTATATTCAAACGAGATCCATGCCATGGCCAACACATATGGTATTGAAGTGGCTCTGAGGGTCATTGAGAAGGAGATAAAAGATGTGTTTGCTGTTTATGGTAAGTCTGTGTTCAAAGCCGGGTTCATTTTATTGCAATTATGTGTGACTTGCTGTTCAATGCTGCTCATTTTTGTCTGACCAGGTATTGAAGTGGACCCACGGCATCTCTCTCTAGTGGCCGACTACATGTGCTTTGAGGGCGTGTACAAGCCTCTGAACCGCTTCGGGATGCAGTCCAACAGCTCACCGCTGCAACAGATGACCTTTGAGACTAGCTACAAGTTTTTGAAACAAGCCACAATGTTGGGTATGGATAATCTGTAGTTGTTCATATAATAGGAGTGTTCATTCAGATATAGGTTCAGTATAAATAAGAATTATGAATGTATGTGATGATATTGTTTTCCTATTCTTCTGCTTTGCAGGCTTGTACGATAAGTTAAATTCACCTTCAGCTTGCTTGGTTGTGGGAAAACTTGTGAAAGGAGGAACTGGACTCTTTGACCTCAAGCAGCCTTTACAGTGACCCTGAATGGTGTCTTGGTCTACAAGACACACTGTTCATCTGTTGACAGGAGAAGACATGGCGATGTATAACTGTCACATGTAGTGTTCAACATGCCAGTAAATATTTTTTATTAAAAAATATATGTATATATTTTGACTGTTGTCATTTTTTGTCTGTACCTCACATTCTGTATCTTTTCAAGTCAAGTTTGCTTGTCTACTTCTCCTGCTTTTTACTTTTCCTTTCAGCTTTGTCAACTGAAATTAGATTACAAATAGGAAATAGGTGGAGTTCAACTGAATATTTTTTATTGGTGTCCATTACTATCTGAGCATAATTGTTTAGATTTTATTTCTTATGTTAAGCTCATTAAATTTACGGTATACAATTTGGCAGCAAATCACTCTCAATTCTCATAAAATAAGTAACACAAATTTTATAGAACCAAGTAGGTAGTTGGAGTTTACAGGATAGTTTGCCATGATGGTAATAGTCTGAAAAAGTTCTTAGTATAAACGTTTGTTTAATAACTTTTGTAACTGATGCTAATTTATAAATCTGTCATACAGTTACAGGTGCAGAGGTGATTTTGACTTTTGATTTGTCCTGTTACATCAACAACCCAAATATTTTAATATATTTGAAGTTTTTGGTAGACAAGAAACAGAGTTAGAAATCATAGCAGGTGTAAAATTCATAATCCGTCATAATCCAAGTAAAAAAAAAAAAAAAAAGACTAGATGAGGTATGCTCTATGGCCAAACGTTTGTGGGCTTCTCACCATCACACTGATATAACCTTGACCTAAGCCCTACTGAACGCTGTAGGACGGATTGGATTGGTAACTGTTCCCCAAGCCTCCTCATCAAACATCAGTGACTAATTTAATAATCTATATAAATAATAGGAAGGTTTTGCCTGTACATTGGTTATCACTTTAAATGATTTTACTTTATATATATATATATATATATATATATATATATATATATAAAATGGGAGGATCAAAACTAGTCTCGGGTCTGTCCAGCCATATTTTGTCACAGCATCATGCAAAACCGCCTGCAGAGTTTAATGAAACTTTGCCAGTCCTTCGTTATTTGCCTGAAGTTAAACCTGCATCATAAATAAAATCAGAATTGAAAGAGGCACTGTGGGCACGTCTTGAATTGACCGCTGGACAGAATTTAATGAAACTTTTGCCTGTATGTACTTGGATATCTTACTGAAGTTTAAACTGCACCATAAGTGAAATCAAAATGGCGAATGTTATGCACAGTTATGTGCCAGATTTAATAAATTACGAATCTACTTTAAAATAAGCTTCTAATAAACTACTTGCTCAATGTAAACACCTGCACCAATGGATATTAATTATAATCAAAACTTTCCTCTGGATGCTCTGATTTGCTTCCACAGTCCAAAAACATTAGGCTAACTGGCTTTCTCCAAATTTGCCTGTAGTGTGTGTGTGTACACTGCAATATATTGGAACCCCATCCAGAGTGTACTCCCCATTATGCCCCAAGTCTCCTGGGATAAGCTCCAGGCCCCCTGCAACTGGATAAAGCAGTATAGAAGGTGAGTGTCAAACATGGACTTGTGGTGAAATTGTATTTAAAATAAAACATACATGCTATATGCGACTTTTACAAGTGTCTGACAGTAGACATGTACAATGGAATGAGAAAATAATATATGATGATACGCAAAAATTTGTATGTGATAATGTGAATAAAGTGTGAACAGGATCATTCTCTTTCTTTCATTTTTTGGCGCGGATTCTCTCTCTCTCTCACTGTGTGGAGGACTTCCTATCCCACAATGCACCGCGGTTCATTTTGAGTCCTCGCGGCTTACAACGTGTTCCGCTTGTGGGGCATGTATGTATGAGCGCGAGCTGTGTTAAAGATTAGCATATTTCGGTTAATTTTTTTACTTCAGAAATTTACAATTTCTTCTAAAAAAAGGTTTTTTTCTGCATGAATTAAAGGACCAGAGGCAAGTCCGGCCAACGAAAATGTCTTTGGTTTGTGCAAGTAAGTTTAAACCTGTATGTTTTTGTTTCTCGGTCAACTAGTTAGCCGCTGTTAGCGCGCTATGAGGTTCTACTGTGCACCAGACGAGCCGGAAGCTAAGCTAATCATGCTATTTACAATAAATACTCAGCAAATCTAATTAAAGTTGAACTTTGGAGTCGCTCAGAGTGTTTAGTCAGCCGGTCTGGGAGCATTATGGTGCGGGTTGTGCGGATAAACTTGTTAGTGCAGAGTGAAGGCCATTATTTCATAACCGAAGCTCTGTAGTGCACTTGTGTACGGAATAGTGAGCAATTTGGGATTCAGCCTAGTGCACTTTAACCAAGCATAAAAAGGAGGCACTTTGCTAGTACATATGCACACAAGGTCAAATTTTTAATTAATTAGCTTTTTTCATAAACCTCTCTTTGAAAACAGTAAAACGGATAAGTGAAATCACTCTTGCATTAGCACTCTCTTCCACACACACAAGTGATTTTGCATGTCTTTACTATTGGACAAGTACAATTCTGGTTCCTGTTCATTTCAGATATTGTTCTCTGTCTCATCTTGATTGCTAAATATAAAGCAGAGCACAAGTTTTAACAAATCAGCATTAATTCAGTTTCATATCAAGCTCTTTAGGGATAAAGTCAAGTAGGCTTTTATTGTCGTTTCAACCATGTACAGTACAGTACACAGTGAAATGAAACAATGTTCCTCCAGGATCAAGTTGCTACATACAACATAAATTAACAATACTTGCTAAAAGCTATACCAAAAGAAACAAACAGTAACAAACACAAAATAATACAATACAATATCCTGTGACGAAATGTAGCGCTGACCAGTACACAGAGTTGAATTGAGGTAGTGCGGATAAATTGTCCATCATGTGGTAAATGCAGTAAACCATTTGTGGTGTTGTAGCAGCAAATAGTGTAAATATGTATGATCTAACAGCGTACCCTTTTCATCTCGCTTGCAGTCTCGAACGAGGTACCGGAGCACCCGTGTGTCTCTCCGGTCTCCAACCAGGTGTTTGAGCGCCGCCTTATAGAGAAATACATTGCAGAGAATGGAGCCGATCCGATTAACGGGCAGCCTCTGTCTGAGGAGCAGCTCGTCGACATCAAGGGTGAATAGTACAACACTGTATACGATTAAAGATTTATTTATTTATTCAAAACCTTTTTTAAAATTATTTCTTGAACAAGAACGTCATCGCTGTCTTTCTCTGTCCGCATGTATAGTCTCTCACCCAATTCGACCGAAGGCACCGTCTGCCACCAGCATCCCTGCCATTCTTAAATCACTTCAAGATGAGTGGGTAGGTGACTAGTGTTTGCTATTTCAAGCCAGGTTCAAAGCGGATTTTCTCTGGATATATTGGTTGTGTTAAATGCAGTGTGTTATCTCTCTCTCTTTCAGGATGCAGTGATGCTGCACAGTTTCACACTGCGCCAGCAGTTGCAGACAACGCGCCAGGAGCTATCACACGCACTCTACCAACACGATGCCGCCTGCAGGGTCATCGCTCGTCTCACTAAAGAGGTTACCGCTGCCAGAGAGGGTGAGCGCCATGTAGATTTATAGGGGCTTCTAGGTTAACCATACATATATTTGTTTATTTAATTTAAGTACTGGATAATGGTAGTAATAAGTTATGAATGAAAATCTTCATGACATGCATTATCCAATAATTTTATTTAGTGATCTGGTAATTTATTAATTGCTTGGTTTTTTTTTGGAAAGCAAATGAATTTGAATGGAAATCAGGAAGTATGCTTTAAAGGATGCTCTCACCCTCACTTACAAACCAGGCACACAGTTCCAAGTTTTTATTTTTGTGTCAAGTTCAACTTCTTATGTAGAACTTCAAAACAAGAACTTATGTCCTTGAAAATTCTATGGTTTCATTTTCAACCATTTTTATCTATGATTTCTTGCTTAAGCTGCTGATGTTTAGGTCTTTTTTGTTATGTACAAAATGATAAATCTAGAACTACAGCTTGGATATAGCTGCTTTAGAAACTTTATTTTTACTATATCTACTATTTATATAATATGTATATCAATACATGTAGTTGCTTTCTTGTTTTTTCATAAACGTGCAAAAAACAAGCATGTACATGTATTAACACCTGTAACCCTTTGCCTTTGCAGCTTTGGCTACACTCAAACCCCAAGCTGGGTTGGTTGCTCCTCAGGTTGCTCCCGCCTCCCAGCCTGCAGCTGTGGTCAGTGTTCACCTAGAGTTTCTCCAGATCATGTACTTCTTTAACAATTTGTGTAAGATGGATTGTTTTGTTTACTTGTTGAAATCTCTGCATTGCTCAGGGTGCAGGTGGCGAGCCCATGGAGGTCAGCGAGCAGGTGGGAATGACTCCAGAGATCATCCAGAAGGTAAGTTCACCACCACAACTATCCCCTGTCTCCACCTAAATTATTGTACATTTAATTGGTTGCTTGCAATCCATTTTTGACATGGTCAAAAAATTTTCCAGCTGCAAGACAAGGCCACTGTCCTGACCACCGAAAGAAAGAAGGTAAGCGTGTGAAAGCTGCTGAAGAAATTGTATTTCTATTGCATGTCACATTAATAGTTGCACTGTTTGCAAGTATTATTAGATATTCAGGTCTGAAACTGTATTTTATGATTCTTTGGAATTCAGAGGGGAAAGACGGTGCCAGAGGAGCTGGTCAGATCCGAGGATCTCAGCAAGTATCGCCAAGTGGCTACGCATGCTGTAAGTCTCCGTCTATTGGAGGGGGGCGGGTTCTGTATTTCACCATCTCAGCAGTCACCTCACTGTGAAAGGAAAAGGTTTTCTCACAAGTTAGCCCGATAAGTTAGTTTGTTAAAAAAAATCAAAAAGGCCATCTTGTCTAAAGCCTCAATCAAATGCAGTAAAATAAAAATGTAAATAATTTTTTTTTATAAACATAATGTCTTGTTTACAACTGGAATGGTTAATCAATAAGATTACAGACTGTTTTCAGTAATTATGGGGTTCTGTTATTCACTAGTTCAGATATTAGTATGCGAAAAACTTTATGCAGATGCACTGTGCATACTCCCGTTGTATGGTAAATGTGTTGATTCCAGGTAAAAATAAATTTTGCCTTTCACCTTTTCCCCTCCTTACCTTGTTCAGGGTCTGCACAGTGCCAGTATTCCTGGAATTCTTGCTTTGGATTTGTGTCCCACAGACACCAACAAAGTGCTCACAGGTACAGACATGCGGCACACAACCTCACCTAACTAACTCCGCAGGCACAGGGGTTCTTACAATTCTAATGTATATATTTCAGGATAGTGTATTTACACTCTCTCTCTCTCTCTCTCTCTCGTTCCCAGGTGGTGCGGATAAGAATGTGGTGGTGTTTGACCGCAGAGAGGAGCAAATCGTGGCTACTCTTAAAGGCCACACCAAAAAGGTCACCTCTGTCATCTACCACCCATCTCAGGTACACGTTCTTCCTCGAGCCTCATAGCTCGTGCCAACATATGTCTGTAAATTTATTAAGCTCATGTGTTTGTCCTCTCCACAGTCGCTGGTGTTTTCTGCGTCCCCGGACAGCACCATCCGTGTGTGGTCACTCGCAGCAGGAAATTGTGTGCAGGTGGTTCGAGCTCATGAGGCAGGAGTTACCGGCCTCTCCCTGCATGCTACTGGAGACTATCTGCTCAGTTCCTCTGAGGATCAGGTAACATACACACATCATAATGTGAAAATTTATACTAAGATGCATTTGAAGCCATGAGTTATGGGGTTCTTTTGGGCCACAAACATATTTGACTTGGCTAAACTATGGTAGCTAATACAGAGGGGGTTCAAGTCAAACCGGGACTTTTTATTGTGGCGGGGGGAAAAAATAACAGAATATAGTTCTGTTATAGTTCATAAGAGTAAACATTACATTATATTTCTCTATATAATTCCCTGCTACACTAATGAACTCATCCCAGTGTTTCACTAGTGCTTGGATACCACTAAGGTAGAACGTTTTCTCAGTACGCTGGAACCATTTTATAAATATCTCAATTCAATGTTATATTTTTACTGGGTTTTATTACAATTTAAAACCTTTAAAAAAGTTTGTGTAAAAAATGTTTTTGAATGTATCCCATTCCATATACCATTAGGTTTCTCATTTAAAAGCCAAATGCAGCATCCAAACTAAATTCTAATACAAGAGTTTAACATTTAACTGAGCAGCACATATCTTTGTCATAGACCATAATTATTATTTGTCAACAGAACACAAGGGATGCAAATGTGTATATAGTTTACCTCCTTTAATGTCTCAAGATTGAGCAGCTGCAAGCACGTGGGTGCATACATTTTCTCACAGGGGCACGCAGGGCTTTGAACGTGCGCGATTTTTGATTAATTAGCGCTCACTGTGTTTTGAGGCTGGTGTATGTGCAGGTATGAGACAAATTCAGAGTTTGGAGAAAAATTCTTTTTTTTTTATTTATTTTTTTTTTTTTTGGTAGTGTAACGCCATATAAATGCATTTCTGTTGTGCAAATTGGAAGCTTCTGCGCTCAGTATATTGGTATGATCACCGGTCACAGCCAGTCGAACTGAAAGCCAGCCAATTCCGGTCACTGGCTGATCGACCGATTAATTTCTATTATAAACTAATAGGTTTTATAAAATCAATTTTGGAGTCAGTGTGGCGATACATGAATGGCCACGCAAAGGAATAACAATTCATAATGGAATCAAAAAGATTCTTCATCTCTAGTATCCAAGGACTACCGAAGTAGTCCTCTACTATACTAGTGACTCGTGTAGTAGGGGATTATATATATAAATAAAAAAAATGTTTTTACTCTCAACTGTTATCATACTGCTCAATCAAAAGTCTTGGTTTGACTTGAACACCCCTTGTATAATAATTTAATTAGCGATAGTTAGCTAGTTAATATGAACTGCCTGATAAATAAACCAGTATAGTGCTATCACAATCTCAGTGTAACATTTTGTTCTCAGTGTAGGGATTCTTTAAAAAGAAAGCCAAAGGTGCAGCTTGGGGGGGCTTACCTCACACTCAGTGTTGCTGTTCATTACAGTTTTCAAAATGTCATAGTTGTTCTTTGATGTCACCAATTCTAACATTCAGTTTTTGTCATTTAGTACTGGGCTTTCTCTGATATCCAAACCGGTCGTGTTCTTACCAAAGTCACCGATGAGACAGCAGGATGTGGTGCGTAATCCTATCTCTCTGTTATGAACTCCTTTTCTAGTTCTCAGAGAATGTATCAAATTTTGTGTTCTTCCTGTCCATTTGTATAATCTCTTTCTCCTTCCTCTGGTTACAGCGCTGACCTGTGCTCAGTTCCACCCTGACGGTTTGATTTTCGGCACTGGAACGGCAGACTCGCAGATTAAGATTTGGGATCTGAAGGAGCGCACCAATGTGGCCAACTTCCCTGGTCACTCTGGCCCAGTCACCGCCATCGCCTTCTCAGAGAACGGATACTACCTTGCTACTGGTAAGCAATGCATAATTTCTTTTTCTGTTAATTCTTAAAATATTTTTTGCACATGTTTACATTTTTGTTTTGCCGTTATAGGTGCTCAGGATAGTTCACTGAAGCTGTGGGATCTGAGGAAGCTGAAAAACTTTAAGACCATTACTTTGGATAATAACTACGAGGTTTGTAATTGTGGTTATTGGAAGTATTAATTTGCTGATTATATTACGGTTTGTGTAGAATTATTTGCCAAATCACAAAGATAATAAATAATTGTTTGATTCTCCATTACATCCTGTCACATGAAAGGCTCCTGCAATGCAATAAACTGATCTCAACCTTTTGTCCATATTTTTCAGGTGAAGTCTCTGGTATTTGATCAGAGTGGAACATATTTGGCTGTCGGAGGGTCTGATATTCGAGTCTACATTTGCAAACAGTGGTCTGAGGTTCTCAACTTCACTGGTGAGTGCATAAGCTTTACTGTGCTCTACTACTAAAACTATGTCTCTATCTCTAGTATTTTTTTAATTATTATTTGATAACTGTGATGAAGATTGCTAAGCTTGAAATGAATCATGTTGAATTTTGTTCCTCTTTTCTGTTTGTCCTTCTGTAGATCACTCAGGCTTGGTGACAGGTGTTGCCTTCGGTGAACATGCTCAGTTCCTGTCCTCTACCGGCATGGACAGAAGCCTCAAGTTCTACAGCCTGTAATACACCAGAGGAACTGATGAAATAAAAGTGAATAAGAGAAATTGGAGAATTGTTTTAGTCCATGATCCATTTTAGTGTGTAAGGAAGAAGCCACGAGCATTAGAACCAATCTTCATAATGCAAACAGGACCATGATGGTTTTAACATTGACTACCTTGCAGATGAAAAATAATACAGAATCATTTACATTTATATTCCCCTGTAGTGATAAGTGACCTTGGTGAACACATTCTGTAACGTTTACTAAACAATCATATGACCGTTTCCTCATAAGAACTTCTGTTGGAAGATTTTCAGTAACTATGAATAATAGCTTCTTTTTTTTTTTTTTTGGTCAACTTTCTATTTTCCTGATCTGTACTCGTAGGCCTCTCTTTTCCTTTCTGGCTTAGTGGTGTTGCTGTTAGTCTCTTGTGCCTAATTTTTTTTTGTACCCTGCTATGAGCTGAAAACAGAAATTAATGCAAATTAGATTTCAATAAAGACTTGATGTTTTTAATGTCTGGTGATATCGTGGCTGAGTAAATTGTGGCATGAATTGCAATAATTCTGCATCAAAGGTAATGCAGGTATTACCTTGTACTGTAGTCTGACAAGAGTCTGACAAGAGAGCTCGGATTCTTGTTGAGTCGTGAATAATGTACAGAGCCTCTTTAATGTTGTGTGCACAAGCTGGCTCTCTGCAAAAATGAAAGGCATGGCTAGGCTTCTGCATGAAAGCAGCTGGGTTGTTTACAGGGTAGTTCCAGCTTTATGGATCTGGGTAAACAAAAAGTCTCTGAACTCTTAAGATTAATTCGGTCACCTTTAGATTTGATTACAGTGCACAAATTGTTGGCCATTTCATGCCAGAAAATAATTCCTCATGCTTCCAGAACCAGTCTTTCACAGTGAGTCCTGGAATATACCTGTGTCCTTGGGGAAGAAAAACTCAAGCAATGTGATAATTTGGGTTATTCAGTACATTCGGGTTATCAGCTGGCTTCATTTTATTTCCACATAGCGTTGCTGAGCCTAGACCTGACCAACTGAAGCAACCCTAGATCATAACCCTTGTCTCCAGAGGCTTGGCTCCAAAGTCTAATCTTTATGCTCCCTAGCAAATTGAAGACTTTTTTTCTGATTAGTCTCACTAACGTGTTCTGTTTATACCCAATCCTGTGAGCTCACATTGTGTGCGCATGGAAATGCTCTTACTTTTACTATTGAGGATAGCTAAAAAGTTTTGTTTTTTACTGTTGATTTTTACCATGCAATTTCAAGTGTTCTCCATTAATGATTTTTTTTCCCCACCCACATTTCGTCCACAAAGTTCAGCATTATCCTCCCAGGTTTCAATAAAGTGTTTCAGTTAACAGAATCTGATGGATTGGTTTGGAGGCCGGGTCGATGGCCTTGGGTTCTTTGCCTGTTGGGCCCTTTGCACAGTGGGCAGTTATGCACTGGTTGATCTGGTGCCTTTCTATTGTGACCAGCATGGAAATTTTTCAGTGATTTGTGGTGCATTGGCTTTTCTGTGGGATTGGTCCAGACGGGCCGGCTTTTGGTTCCTGTGGGCATGGGTGAGCCTTGGGGGCCCATGATCCTGTCACCAGCTTGTTGGTGTATAATTTTGATCAATGATATTGTGTTAATATTCTGGCTGGGTGGTGTAATTTGCAATAAAGGATATGTTTTTACCTATTGCAGGTTTTGTGTTACACAGTAGGTTTGAAGCAAAGGAAAGACAAATTTAATCCTGGTCTTGTTTTGCTTTCTATGCTACTCAAATTAGATCACTTCTAAACTTTTGTTTAAAAAAAATTGATGAAAGTGATGAAAGCATCTGTATTTTATTTTTCTGTATTTATTTTAATACTGCGACAATATAAAGTACAGATATGGAAGGCAGTAAACATTATAAACAAATCAGTGCGAGTAGGGGGAGACAGATGGGGGCAAACCAATAAAGAGTTGAATAAAACTTGAAACACTCAGGACAAAAATATAGGATTTGGACATAACAATTTGTAGCACGTGCACCGTTCGGGTTTTTTTTTTTTTTATGCTCAGGAACGTTGTTTACGTTCACGTGATTTACTGGCATCATGTGACTAGCGGAAGAAACAGGAAGTTGGTGAATCAGCTTTTGTTGCGGCTCCACTGTCTACCTCTTTTCCCACAAATCTCGTTTCTTGGAGCTGGATTGGCTATCTGTCCGTGGTTGTTGCCGGTCCACCAATCAGTTGAAACTTTATAGGACGTTTTTGACCAATCGCAGTGAAGGAGGGGTGGGCTTCTGGAATACAGGTGGGACCCTGAGGAGACTGTTGGACAGCTGTTGTGGCTGTTTTACTTACGCTGTGTGAGCAGAGAGGAAGACGGGTTAACGAGTTGTTTGGTGCTGATAATCGATTTACCCACCATCCCCGGGTAAGTTTTACACCAGGCACAGGAAAACTCACTTGTAATTTGTCTGTAGTGTGGGCAAAATAGTGAATGTGTGTAGTGCAGGAATGCAGAGTAATGGAGCACAAACACCGTGCTGTGGGTATTTGGTTTGTAAGTTTAAGCTGTTTTTAACATTGGGTGTATTTTAAGTCAAAGTTATGGCTTGATGAGGTTGATTTATAGAAATAGAGGTGATTAGATGATCTAAAAATCATTATAGAGTCAGTTTTGAGCTTTCAGTGCTTATATGCGATATAGTATTACATTACACTTCAGTGCATTCACATTAAATAATTATATGCCTAAAGTTTATCTGTCCTTTAATATCCAAGTAGACAAGGGTGCCTGGTAAATATTTCAATTGTACTAGTAAACATAAAGACTTAAAGTAGTTCTGTCAATCTTATCTGTTCTAACAAGAAACTGAAATCACGATAAAGATGAACAAAATGTGTTCACTGAATTGAATTTCCTTTATGAAACCATTGAGGTTAGGTAACACTCTGACATCTGCTCCATAGAAACGAAACCATGTTATGGAAGTTGGAAAGTCCTGCATGTATTAAAGTCTTTTCCCAGTGAACAAAGACCTTCGAGGCATGATTGTCACTTGGCTGAATCTTGCATCCTGTATACGCCGGTACTTTGTATATATTTCAGAATGTCAGGAAACTCATTACAGATTATCTCTGTACAAATACTTTGTCCAGAGAGGAAATGTTGACTATAAACGGGAGTTCTCACTAAGTTGTCTTCTCTTGTAAAGTAAAAGGTTTTCTTCTGACATTGGTGACCTTCTTCCAAAAATGTCTAATGAACATGACTTTCACAGCGACCACAACGACGACGCTCATTCATTTGCACAAAATTCTGTTTGAACAAATGAGTGACGTGTGAAACCACTGTGTGATATAACACCAGGCTGCAAAAAACCCAGACCAAATTGCAGAAGTTGTGCAGGTTGTGATTTGTTATAAATTGTTGCTATAAAGATCTTTAAGGTGGGCTTGTCACTTGGCTAAATCTCATATAAAGCACAATAATTGAATATTCTCACCCTGAACACCCAGGCTTTCAGGGACCCCCATCCAGTTGGTCATTCTACAACTGAATGAAAAGGAGAAGTTGTGCTAATGTATAACCACGTGCCTAGTATGAGGAAATAATGATTTTTCCCCATATATGCCATTGTTTCAAAACTGTCTACTTGACCAACACATTGCACAATGTTTCTACATGACTGTCACCTTATTACATTTTTATTTACCAACGGCGCACGTAATCCATAAATCAAATTTCTTATTTTGTAAAAAAAAAAAAAATACAAAGAAATCCTTAAGGACAACCCCATGTTATTAAGAGTTACACAAAATTTGGTCAACACATCTGCTATACAAGCCTCTGTATAAGTTGTTACTATAGAAAAGGTAATGTTAATATGAGCATTTTATATGTTGCTTTCACAGGGAAGAAAACTAACAAAAGTAATCCGCACCCGCTGACCAATCAGAATCGAGAATTCAACAGTCATGTGGTTTAAGAAGCGAACTTATTATTACAAAAATTATTTAGAACAATAATTTATTAGTTTATTAATTTTTTGTATCAATTTATTAGTTTTTAGCCGCCTGTCTAATGGACTTAAAGTGGGCATGCAAACAATTGATCTTGACAAAATTTCCATTCCTGCTTTTCCTGCTAATGTGATCTCATATAAGAAAAAGCCTCTCCTCTGGTTTGTTGTTCAGCTCTGTAGTTCTCCGTCAGGACAAGCTTCAGCACCAGCTCATTTGCATAGACACTGAAACAGTGCATTAAGAGGGGAGTGAACAAATTTGCGATATAGAAAAAAAATTGAGATGAATGGTTTGCAGCTTTGCCAGTTCTGAATGGTCATCAGCTGATCTGCTTGATATAACCAAGTACTTCTGTGCCACTTGTGCACATGTCCCCGAGTGGCACAGCAGCAATACTTTCGGCCTGTTATCCGGAGCCAGGATCTTTTGGGGGTAGGGGCATGGTCCCATGTCAATCATCGCATCAGTAGCCAATCATATTTGTCAGTGCTTTATCTCCACTCCCTAAGGATCCAGGTACAGAAGTTCAAGAAGCTGTGAGATACCCGATTGAATACAAAGTGCAATTTTTTTCAATTTATTTATATGCTGGTTTTATTTATTAAGGGGGTTGAAAGTTGTCCAAACCGGCCTGGCTCCATGTAAAAAAAATAAATAATAATAATTGCCCCTAAACTTAATAACTGGTTGTGCAACAACAACTGCTTTCAGGCATTTGAGATACCTGACAATGAGTTTTTCACTTCTCTGTGGAAGAAATACTTTTTCACAGCACTGTAGTGATGTAAGTACATAAACACATAAGTAAGTATGTATGTACGTAAGTAAATGCGTACATTGCATAAGTAAGTAAACATGTGTGAAGCACCCGGTACGATATCACGATACCTAGATGCTGATTTGATTAATATTGTAATTTTGTACTGTAAGTATCACAAGGTTATAAATAAGTCAATTTGGTATTTCATTTTTTCTTGATTTTGTTCCAATGATAATGAAGTTTAATGATTAATTAAATGTAGCTCATTACTTCTAACATTAAGTTTCTCACTTAAAAACTAAGCACAGCATTTAAACAATACAAAAACCTACAGTACAAGAGTTTAACATTTAACTGTGCAGCACATGTGTCTCTGTCCTCCACCATAATAATTAATTTAAAACAAACTTGGTCAATAATTCACTCATTCCGGTTGAAATGAGTAAATAGTTCAGACTGTACCATCTGTAGAATTATAAAGAAACGGCGACCTTTTACTTTCTCAAATGCCTCCTTGACGGCCTTCTAACACACGCCATTATCAAATAATTTGTGCTCTCTGTGTTTTTTAAAACTGGTCTACGTGTGAGTTTGAAACTAATTTGCTCAGAGAATTTGGAGAAAAAGGCAGATCGAATGCTTCATTTAAAGCATACACCTTTTGATAGTGTAGTCCCATAAAAATGCGTTTCTGGAAGCTTCTGCGCTCCGTACAAAATTGTCGAATAGTCATGTCGAGTCATGGCCGCAAACTAAAAACCAGCCAATTCTGGTCACTCTGTTATAAACATTTTTAAAAAACATAATCGATTTTTGGAATCAGTTTCACCACACAAAAGAATTACAATTCATAACAAAATTGATTTTTTTCCACCATCTCTGTAAGTAAGTGAGTAAAAGTATCAGCCAAGAAAATTGCAGTCAGCACATATCTAAGAAGAAAGAAAAAAAAAACATTATTTAAGAGTATTTTCAGCTGGCCATTAACACGCATACATTATTACAGCATTAATGAGACCTCTAAGACCATGGTTAAGGAATCATAAAATATGGGACCTTTAAAGGCAACATGACATTCAGTTTTACTGTAGATTCCAGGTCAACCAAAGCCATAACCTCACAGAACATGCACCAGGATGAAATAGTTTTGGATTAATACTGTATGCTTTACCCACTTTTTACAATGCTAAATGTTTGTTTTTTGGATTAAGATATAATGAGAGAATAAACTTTGAAATCATAAGTACAGTCATACTCCGACTGGAAAATGTTCAGATGTGTGACAGCTGACTTTGTACTTGGTTTGGATGCAGACTTGACTCACAGACAGACATGCGATGGAAAAGAGAACGTGTGTGTGCATATGTGCGCACCCAGAGCAGGAATTTCCATATCGTTCCAATTTTAGAAATGATAAACTGGCATGTGATATGTGAGTGAGTTTCACTTCTCTCTCTCATTCATCTCTGCTTCTCCTTGTCTCCATATTTCTCTCTCTCTCTCTCTCTCTCTCTCTCCTTTAGGTCATGGGCTCCATGTTCCGCAGTGAGCAGGTGTGCCTGGTGCAGCTCTTCCTGCAGTCTGGTGCAGCCTATAACTGCGTCAGCGAGCTGGGAGAGCTGGGTATTGTCGAGTTTAGAGATGTAAGAGGCAGCCAGGATCCCCCCCCCCCCCCCTTCTTTCTGTCCCTCTCATTCATCGATTCAGAATTCACTTTGTGAAGTCTCTGGGATCTGTTTGCGTAGAATGATTTCACTCATTAGATAGCTGAGGTGCAAAACAGTGTCACAGAGCATTTTGAGTGATTTTGCTGATTTAATGCACAATGTGATTAGCATTTGTTACTGTAGCTTCAGATGTTCAAAGTACATTTCAAGTATGACAACGAGAATGGGAAAAACATACAAACGTGATGACAAAGAGTGGCTAAAATGTCTCATGATGCAACCAAAAGAAATTCAGGGAGATGTCAGATCGAACGCTATTAAAATGTATTACTCTGGATAAAATTCCAGAGATACATTATTTCTAAGGACCTACAAGCCTCTCTAGTCTCGGATAAGGTTAGCTTTCATGATTCCATCAATAGAAAAAGGAAATTCATGGTGAGTTAAAAGGAAGGATAAAAGCACTGCCATACAAGAAGGACAGGATCTGTGGACAAAAGTGAAATAAGGCTAACACACTTGAACATCATACCTACAGTCAGACTGTGGAAGCGTTGCTGTAGCGGGACCTGGGTGACTTGATGTAATACAAGGGGCATTCAAGTCAAACTGGGACTTTTAATAGTACAGAATAACAGTCATGAAAGTTAAATCTCCCTGTATTTCTCTAGATAATCACCTGCTACACTAATGTTCAATTCAATTTTATTTGTATACTGCTTTTAACAATCGTCATTGTTACAAAGCAGCTTTACATAATCAAAAGGAATTATGGAAGTTTGTATGAAATGTGAAGGTGTATGAATCAAAATGATTAAATTATCAAGCCGTGGGCGACGATGGCAAAGAAAAACTCAGAGAGTTCTGTGGAGTCAGACGGCGATCTAATCAAAGTTGGTAACTCTGGGAGATTGCTGATAAAGCTCTGTGTGGTAGTTGATGTGAATGTATGTGTAATGCGGTAGCGCGGCGCTGTGCGTACATTATTACAATGACACACTTTAATTGAGGCAAGATAATGATCTGAGATAACTTCAGACCATGGAATTATGATTATATTTCTTATTCTTAAAACCAAAGTGTGACCTGATTTATGAGTGGGTCCTACTATACACTGATTTACTCCTACTGAATCCAGTATGGACATAAATGCTGTTCTTAGAGGATCTTCTGGATTCTCAAAATGAATATTAAAATCTCCAGCAATTAACAATTCGTCTACATATACGACTACGTTGGAGAGGAAATCTGCAAATTTACAGAGAAATTCAGAAAAATGATTAGAGGAATGGACTGAGCAGACGATAGTCAGATTATCATTGTAAATATCTGTGATGCCTCCTCCTCTACCAGTTAGCCGAGGCTGATGTATGTAGCTGTATCCAGGAGGACTAGCTTCATTTAGAGATACATATTCGTTATGTTTAATCATAATAAAAACGGTAAGCACTTTAGATGTAAGAAATCTAATATTTAACAGTCCTAGCGTCAGATCAATGGTGTTGGCTGTGTATTCTGTGTGGTCTGAATAATACACTTATCCAAGTGTTTCACTAGTGCTTCGATACCATCAAGGTAGAATGTTTCTTCAGTATGTTCTTAGGACTGTAAAGGGGGTGTGGAAATAACACCCAGCTGAGTTCCTGTAGTGTATGTTGTGGAAATAACACCCAGCTGAGTTCCTGTAGTGTAAGTGGTGTTGGTGAATGATTGTGTGTACAGTTCCCATAGACAGACGCGCCACTTTTGCAAGTTGGTGACAAGTAATCCGTAGATTTTCAAGGATCAGGTGTTCCACTCACTAAATGTGCGCAGGAAAATTCATAGACATGCGGCCCTCTTTAAAACTTTTGCGTCATCCAGATGTTTTACTGCAGTTAAGAGACTCGTCACTGTACTGTGCTTGAAGATGTCAATCTATTTTCTGCCGTCTTTTCTGCCGTCTTTCTCAAGAAATTTCTTGAAATCCCAGTTTGACTTAAACGCTTCTTATAAATTTAAATATCAGCAAGCTAGACTTCTGATCTATTGTCTTGTGTATCATTTGATATTAAACCCAAATGTCTTCAGTGCATAAAAACTGTTTGTTTCCTCATTGTGTATTCTCCTTGTCCTGTTACATTTTGTTTGAGGATCTGAAACCATTAAGTGTCACACTTATGCAAAAAAAAAAAAAAAAAAGTGAAAATATATTTTCACAGCAGATTCACAACTTCTTGAATCTACACTTGGCTCATTCTTATTCATTAAATGATAAGGATTTAAGAAGCTTTTCTCACCAGAACACTGTATTAACCCTTTCTCCTGTTTCGTCTCAGTTGAATCCAAATGTGAACGCATTTCAGAGGAAGTTTGTCAACGAAGTGCGAAGATGCGAGGAGCTCGAAAAGACATTTGGTGAGTATGTTACGAAGTTCCTTTCAGTGCCGTTACTAGCTGTCTCTATGCCCAGGACCTGTAATCTTGCTTTATACATCTACAAACAGTATGCAGGGATGCCCCCTGTCGCCACTCCTGTTTGCCTTGTTCATTGAACCCTTGGCAGAAGCTATTCGCATGCATAGAGGCGTCCGGGGCATGCAGGCAGGTGGGATGGAACACCGCATATCATTATATGCAGATGACGTCCTTCTTTACCTGAGGCAGCCACAGTCATCAATTCCTTGTGTGTTGGAGATAATTAATCAGTATAGTCAGTGTAGTGGATACAAAATAAACTTAGGGAAATCCCAAGCCATGTTTTTTTTAAATGCCCCACATAATGTTAAATTACAGGGTCCCATTCACATCACTGACTCTGGGTTTCTTTATTTGGGCATACACATAACCCCTGATCTAAAGGATTTGTTCTCCAAGAATTATTCACCCTTAACAACAAAACTTAAACAGGATGTGGACGTCTTTGCCAATTTCTTTTTTTGGAAGAATTAACACAATTAAAATGAATGTGCTTCCCCGTTTACTTTATTTATTTCAGTGCATACCCTGTTATTTGAATTCTAACTTTTTTTAAGGGTCTGAATACAGCCATCAGTAAATTTATATGGAGCAATAAAAAACCCAGGATTAGATTCACTTCTCTTCTCAAGCCGAAGGAGTGTGGAGGCGGATCTTTGCCCAACATACAGATTTACTATTGGGCTGCTCAGATCAAACAAATGCTTAGATGGTTTTCAAATGATACAGGCTCCTTGTGGGTCACTATGGAATCCTCTGCATGTGCCCCAAGAACATTAACATCTCTTCCATTTATTAATAATTTTAAGGAGATCCGGCCGGTAGTTGAAAGTTTTTTTTTATTATTTATTACCCTTTTGGCTTGGGAAGATGTCAAAAAATATATCCACCTCCCCAGGAATTTAACCATGCAATCCCCAATCATTCTGAACCCCGACTTTCCTGCTTCGTTAGCTAACATTGTCCTTCGGACCTGGTTGGAGAAAGGTGTTTTTACTTTAGCCAGTTTATTTACAGATAATGTTGTCAAATCTTTCGAGACACTTAGAATGGATTATCAGCTTCCTAGAACAGATTTTTTCAAATTTCTCCAGCTATGTCATTTTATTCAATCTGAAATGAGACAGGGCAAAATTTGTTTTGAAATGTCTGATATTGAAAATCGTCTCTTGCTTCCAGCGGCGTTGAAGGGTCAGATTTCTTATCTGTACGGCTCACTTTTATCAGAAACCCCTTGACCTTTGAATCCTCTCAGAAAGGTTTGGGAAAAGGATATGGGCCGATCATTCACTGATGATGAATGGCTCTCTATATGTGAGGAGGTTTTTCACAAATCCACTTCAATTTCTGTGCATGAGCAAAACTTCAAATTCATATATAGAACACATCTCACCCCTGTACGCCTACACAAAATGTATCCGAATGTATCTCAGCTGTGTTTTAAATGTAAATCAGAAACAGGAACATTGATGCATTTGTTCTGGGAGTGTAAGAAAATGTAAACTTTTTGGTATGAAGTGCATGACCTGGTTGAGAAACTACTGGTTAGAAAATTCACAATGTCTCCAACTATATACCTGTTAAATTGTAAAATATCACTAGATCTTCCTTCTGATTTAAATTGTTTATTAAATTTCATTACTTACTTGGCAAAGAAATGTATACTTATCTTATGGTCATCTCGTGTACCAACTTTAAAGATGTGTCTGGCACAAGTGAGTAATCTTCTTCCATTGGAAAAAACTTACTTATGATTTACAGAACAAATCTGAACTATTCTGGCGGATATGGGCCCCTTTGTGTTTCTTTTATGTTTTCTTTTGCTGGACTGTTTTGCCCTTGTTTTCCATGTTCACTCTTATATTAACAGATTATTGTTTGTTTTTAAATGTTTGCTGTGGGTGTTGATTGTATATTGATCTGGCTCTGCTTTTTTTTTTTTTTTTTTTTGTGAAATACCAATAAAAATATATTAAAAAGACAAAACAATCTGTACTGATGTTATTCTCTGTTCCATTTTCATACACGCACAGCATTTCTGGACCAGGAGATCACACGCTTCCTCTCTCCATCACTGCGTTCATCCCAGCAGGAACCCCTACTCAGCCCCCCGGCCCCCCAGCCAAGAGAACTGCTCATTATCGAGGAGGAGAGTGAGCGCTTAGCCCAGGAGCTCAGAGAGGTGTGTGTACGTTTGTCAATTAATTTGTTGTATCGTTCACACAATGAGCCAGCTTCATTTCTTAAACCTGTTTGTTCTTTGCTGATTCAGGTTTCCAGAAATCGAGACAGCATCCGAGCTCAGCTGAATCAACTGTGTCAGTACAAAGGAGTGCTGTCTCAGATGCACTTCCTCACTAGCTCTCAGGTCCAGGCCACATTTCACTTTACATTTCTAGCATCTTAAAGGTTTATTTTGTTTACATTATTTTGCAGGAGGTGTTGCTTAATCAAATCATCAGATTGAATCAATCTTTTTGGTATAAAAGATGCTTCATTGTCTTCATTTTGTCCTTGGGGTGTAAAAATATTTGTACTAAAGTGTATCTGATATTTATTTTATTATTAAGCTAATAAATAAAAAAATATTTATTTAATTGAATTTCATAAATGAGAAATTACAGTCCAGATGTCAGTAGGTGCTGAAACCTAATAAAAAATGCATGTTATGTTAAATTTGTAATTAATTATATGATTTTTATATATATTTTTATGAACGTTGATATGACACAGACGGCGCCACCTTCCTCGTTTGACCCGGTGGGTTTAGCAGAGAACAGGCAGGATGTGAGGCTCAGCTTTGTAGCTGGCGTCGTGCACCCATGGAAGGTACCAGCCTTCGAGCGTCTGCTCTGGCGTGCCTGCCGTGGTTACATTATCGTGGACTTCCGAGAAATGGACGAGAAGCTGGAGCATCCCGAAAGTGTAAGAGATGAATCATATCAATTAGTGATTCTTAATAAAACTTTTTTGAGCTTCCGAAATTTTATATACCTCTTTTGTAAGTGAGAATGTATTATATAAATAGTTTAATAGAATGGACAGCAATGTATGAAAGCAATAGGCCACCTCGATTTCTTCACGCTTTGCTTCCAAAGATAGTTTGTGGTTTAAAAAAAAAAAACATTTATATGTAGTCTTGAATACTTTTTCAGGCTTCCTGAAGAACTTCGTGTCTCTAATTTTCAGTCTAGTTTTTGTTTATTAAGCCACACAGTGACCCATCAATCATTCAAGCATAAAATAAACACCAAACGTAAGACATGAACCAGTGAAAAACGGCTGCAGATGAAAATAAATGATCAGACCAAGAACAGATGAGAGGGGAAATGAGGTTGCTGCTGAGGTTGTTACTCAAACAACCTATTTTTAAATTGTACCCAGCCTGTCGCAGTAAAACATTTGTTCCCATTTCTTTAATTTTAACTTATGAGGGGTGACTTTAACACAGTACTGTATGTGAATTGTTTCTGATTTCATTTAGACTGGTCTTGTTGTGTTGCAGGGTGAAATGGTGCAGTGGACCATCTTCCTCATCTCCTTTTGGGGGGATCAGATTGGACAGAAGGTGAAGAAGATCTGTGACTGGTAGGTTTTAGTTTTTGTTTGGTGCATAAAAAAGTAAGAATTTTTTAAAAATGTAATATTTCGGGGCCTCCGAGTGGCGCAGTGGTTAAAGCGCTCGCCCTATCATCCGGAGATCGCTAGTTCGAATCCCGGGTGGTGCTGTAACCTCTCGCAGCCGGAGGTCTAGAGAGAGCTGATTGGCCGAGCTCTCTCAGAGGGGAGGGATGAGAGGTACTTAGTGCTCCCACATTAATCACGGCTCTACAGCCAATCAGGGGCGTCTGTGAGCTCGCGCAACGGAGGGAGCGGATAGCGCTGTCCTCCGAGTGTGTTACGCCGCCCCCAACGGTGCGCGAGCGAGCAGTTCGAAAAGATGCGGTCGGCTGGCGTCACGTGGTTCGGAGGAAACACGTGATAGTCTTCGGCCCTCCCGGCTGAGTGGTAGTAGTAGCCTTAATGTGGGAGCCCCCTAGTGACGGGGAGGAATTGGACACGACTAAATTAGGGAGAAAATCGGGGAAAAATCCAAAAAAAAAAAAAAAAATGTAATATTTCAATAGTGGAATATTGAATAATCTAATTATTATTTTTTATAAATGATTATAAGTTGTGAAAAATAACTAATTTGATGTTAATATCTGAAAACTATGGTTGTGATTGCATCAGTTTAATAATGATCTGCCAACTGAGATCCATGCTGAACCTTACTAACCTATATGGTAAAACTTTATTTTTATAAAGTTTATAAATTATAGATTAGGTGTTACTGATAAAAATAAATAAATAAAATTGAGTAACCATAATGAGTTGCCTGCAACACACCCAGCTTCCACACACAGACGTTCCCGTATTCAGACAGCCAGGCAGAGAGAGAGCAGGTCCTGACTGGACTCAAGACCAGAATCGAAGACATCAAAAAAGTGAGACTCATTTTTCAGACATCTTTCGTTTGTTGCATGGGAAAGACCATTTTACTCATCGTTTGTGTGTGTGTGTGATGTGGGTGGGTTGGTGGGTGTTTTATTTATTTATTTTCCGTTTCTTCTCCTCTACAGGTGATGAGTGAGGCAGAACATTATCTTCAGCAGTTACTAATGCGGGCCGTAGCTGTTTTGCCGCAGTGGCGTGTTCAGGTGCAGAAGTGCAAAGCCATTCAGATGGTGCTGAATCTCTGCAGCCCCTCGGTCACCGAGAAGTGCCTGATTGCTGAGGCATGGTGCCCCGTTAGTCAGCTTCCAGCTCTACAAAGTGCCCTACGTGAGGGAGGGGTAAGAATAAGACACTGTTTCTCACTTATAAAGAAACACTCGCTATCATTCTTTGTTTTAATGCACTAGCAGGGATCAGGGTAGTTACAGATAATTAAGAGTAAACCTGAAATTCAATTAAAGAAATGGAGTAAACGCCCAAAATTGTGTAAAAGATTATAACTAAGGCTTGGTGGGAGTAGAACTACTGTGCAACTTAAGTCCTGCTTAGTTTCTGGTTGGAATATGAACATGATGGATGATGTGTAGTGTGTAGGTGTGCATTTCTCTCTAAATATTAGGCAGAAAAACGGCTCAGCTTTTACTCTCTAAACTAAAGTAATTAAACTGTTATAATGTGATCGATAGCCTCCTATAAAACCTAGAATGCTGTATAATCAAGCATTTATCCATGGTCACATTAGCTTTTTATTCAGTTCAGCTTTTCTTTCTTTCTTTAAAAAAATAAATAATTTAATGTTAGAATGCCTGCTTTATGGGAAGCATAAAAACAAAATAGCTTTGCTACACATTCTTTAAGAAGCAGTTTCAGCTGTGAAGTTGTTGAAGAGTTATTGTCACATCCCTCGTACAGTCCTAACATCGCTTCAGGCCATTTCCACATGTTTGGGTGAATAAAGGAGTTCCTGGGAGGCCAGTGTTTCAGACATGAAGACATTGCTTTATACGTGAAGCAGGCAGTTTGATCATGGCTCTGGTGTACATTGCATTTAGAAGACAGCATTGTACTGTTACGGTGTACTGATAAAACTTTTACCTTAAAGGTATCAAAGCAATAGTGAAACACTGGGACAAGTATGTAGTTTATGAAATGAAGGGAGTTTTTACTCTCATAATTTGTGTTTTTATGCACACTTAAAAGTCCTGGTTTGACTCGAACGCTCCTTGTATGTTATGTTAATTGAAATAATATATCAGTAGAAGAATTGTAAATAGCCACATTTCCCAAAACAATTTTCCTCAAAATATACAGAAGGTTAAGAGGAAAATGAAGTGGATTTTATATAGAAATTTTAATATATATAATACATATTTTTTAACCTGTTCCTTCTATTCAGTTTGTATATTTTTAATAAAATTAAATCATGCTTTGTTTTTTTTCTGTTTTCCAGAGGAAGAGTGGCAGCAGTGTCGATTCATTCTACAATCGCTTGCCTGCCACCACCTCTCCTCCTACTGTCTTCCCCACTAATAGCTTTACTGCAGGCTTCCAGAACATCGTAGATGCTTACGGAGTTGCCAGCTATAGAGAGGTCAACCCAGGTAATGACCTCAACACTTGCATACACACAGGGTATACTTTATACACTTCAGCTACACAGCCACCCTGCCTCAACTTCTCTAAATCTCTCCAGCACTTTACACCATCATCACGTTTCCATTCCTGTTTGCCGTGATGTTTGGGGATGTGGGGCATGGCCTCCTCATGACCATTGCTGCTCTCTGGATGGTTTTGGAAGAGAAGGACCCCAAACTGAGGAACAACACAAATGAGGTGAAATCCCGGGCATCCTAGCTTTATTCCCACCTTCAAATGGCGCTTGTGCAGCAGTCCAAAAAGCTCATGTCTTAGAAGTAGCACCTGAATGCCTTTGCAATCCCCCCTTTTGGAATTTTCATCTTCAATTGGATTTAATTTATACAAAACATCTGCAATATATATCAAAAATCCTAAAACATTATGCAGATTTAAAGAGAATCAAATTAAAGTTGCTAATATGTTTGTACATGATGTCAATTACAATTCTTATAGAAAAGAATTGGAATCAGTATCGTCTGCAAAAATTGTCTGTTTTCTCTGTCAGTGCTCTCAGGATGGAGATTTGTAGAATTGTACAAAATATCATTTTCTTGATAAAATGTGCTTATATCTAGTTACATCTATTCTTGAAATCTAACAGCATTTCTTTTTTTAATTCAACTAATCAGAGTAAAAAAAGTGCATGATTTAAAAAAAATGTGAATTTACAGCTTCATTGAAGTATTATCTCAAAAGAGATAATACTTTTGTAGTTTTTTTTTTTTTTTTAAACAGAACAATGTTGATATGGAAATAAGCAAATCAACCCTCATGCCATGTGTACACAGTAATCACAACACAAGAACTCTTACCAGTCCTTAGTAGTATTAGCCTAGCATGCTATCTAGATTCGATTTATTATTCGCAATAAAGATTAAATCAAGTGGCCAGTGCGTGTCTGCCAAAGACATTTTTTTGCCTTCCTTCTAGCTTCAGAGACAGAAAATCAAAAGAAAGCTGCGTATCAGCATATGTAGAGGGAAATGTCTCCAAGCAAGCCAGAGATATTGCTAACACAAGATTTTTGAGCACTGTGTTTAATGTTTATTTATCTTGCATTCATTCCCAGCGTGAAGCGCTTGCAAATTTATAGCCTGGCAGATTTATTAGCAAGTAGCTCATTTGTTCTCTGTGTTCAGATCTGGCGAATGATGTTTGGAGGACGCTATCTCATTCTACTGATGGGTCTTTTCTCCATCTACACTGGCGCCATTTACAACGAGTGCTTCAGCAGAGGTCTTGCAGTCTTCCCGTCATCCTGGCACATTCGCCCGCATGCAACCCACTACAACTGGACGTACGTCTCGCGCACACAACTTTAAAATGGTCATATATATTTTTTATAGTGTTCTTTATTTTTATTAGAAGTGTATGAGAACCATGTTACAATTTGTATTTTTTTTTCTGTCAGTGATGATATTTTTAGTACAACCCCATATCTCACACTGGATCCAAACGTCACTGGAGTATTTACTGGACCATATCCGTTTGGCATTGATCCGGTAAACTTGCTTCTATGACCTGCTTCTATTTGTCTTTATTTAAGATGACTATGTATTGGGGGTTTGTAAAGATATTAAATAAATACAAGATGTAATAATTTTTTATGTACGCAATTTGAAACAAGAACTGTTCAATTCAAACGGGTATTTTTCATTGTGCAGAATAACAAAGCACAGTTATAAGAGTAAATACTCTCATTATTTCTCTATGTAATCCTCTGCTACACTAATGCACTTCTCCCAGCGCTTCACTAGTGCTTGGGTACCATTAAGGTAGAAAGTTTTCTCAGTAATTGTGATTCTTTGAAGTAAAATCTAGCCCAAATACATCTATAAAAGCAATTGTTATTTTCATTACTTACTACTATGTAGTTTATGTAATCGGGAAGGTATTATGGTATTCCTTATAAGGGTATTCTCTGTTTATGTGAACCTTTTTTTAAATGGAAATTTGTATTAACCTGTAAATTCACTTACTGTGGTGAAAACTTATTAAAAGTCTCAGCTTTAATGGACTCTTTTGCTTCCAATAATTTATGATGTATAGCAGTACTTCATGAACCTGAAATAGTAACTTGCATGCCACCTCCTCACTTTTTTTGTGACCTTTTCCCCTACTTTCCTCCTACATCCCTAATTATCATTATTTTGTTCTCTTCAGATCTGGGGAATGGCTAATAACCACCTGACGTTCCTTAACTCTTATAAAATGAAGATGTCTGTGATTATTGGAATCATCCACATGACATTTGGAGTCTGTCTGTCTTTGTTCAACTATGTGTAAGTACCTGTGCTTTTTTCTCCTCCTCTTTCTTTTTTTTCCCTCCCCACCTATATTGTTTCCTGTGGTGTGACTTCCTGTAACTACTGTTCATGTGTTTGTGTCTTTTTCTTTCCCTCCGTAGACACTTTGGGGAGATAAGCAGCGTGTTTCTGGTGCTGTTGCCCGAGTTGTTTTTTATGTTGTGTTTGTTTGGTTACCTGATCTTCATGGTGATTTTTAAGTGGGTTGTTTATACTCCTTTGCAATCGAACACCGCGCCCAGTATTCTCATCCACTTCATAGATATGTTCCTGTTTACAGAGAATAAAGACAATGAAGAACTTTATACAGGCCAGGTTTGTGAGATGTTTTATAAAAACAAGTATGATTTCGAGATTATTCTTAAATATTTTCATGTTTCCTAGTCAAAGCAATATTGTACTGTGGGCGTTCAAGTCAAACCGGGACTCCAATGGTGCAAACATTTTAAAGAACCATAAACGGCGATTCCGCCCAAGGTGGCTCAGAGCCCACTGCAGTCATTCCCTTAAAACACCTGATCCTTAAAATCAACAAATAAGTTGTTGCCAACTTGCGCAAGAGATGCATCTCTCTTTGGGTAAACGGCACAATCATTCATTCATGTACATCACTTGTATTTTACAGGAACTAAACTAGGTGTTATTGCCACATTCCCCCATATAGTCCTGACATCCCTCCGAGCAATTTCCAGATGTTTGGGCCGTTAAAGGAGTTCCTGGGAAGCCAGCGTTTCAGACATGAAGAAGACAGTTTGATCATGGCTCTGGCATACTGAGAAGTCATTTTACCTAGATTTTATCTAAACACTAATAAACGGCTGGTATAAGTGCATTAATGTTGCAGGGGATTATATATAAAAATAAGAGACCTAGTTTGACGTGAACGCCCATATTCTTAACATGTACTCTATTTCAGTTGTGTTTGTTAGACATGTCTCTTTTCTGTCTGTAGATG
The DNA here is from genome assembly GCA_030347435.1 of Clarias fuscus. Classification (NCBI taxonomy): domain Eukaryota; kingdom Metazoa; phylum Chordata; class Actinopteri; order Siluriformes; family Clariidae; genus Clarias; species Clarias fuscus. The sequence continues at coordinate 10,779,151 of CM059214.1, read as the reverse complement.
ACCGTGCAGAAGGTTCTGGTGGTTCTGGCATTGTGTTCAGTTCCTGTGTTGCTGTTGGGAAAGCCTATCCATGAGTATGTCACTTTCAGGAAAAAGAAACGCCAGGCTGCTTTAGGGGTTTGTATATGACCGTACAGTGCAAGAGTTTGCATCCTGAATGGATTTTTGAGGGAAAGGGAAAATGTATCTTTATCTTACTATATCGTACTACAAAATGTTAAAAAAGCAAACATGAGTGTGTGTGTGTGTGTATGTATGTGTGTGTGTATATATATATATATATATATATATATATATATATATATATATATATATATATATATATATATATAATGTGGACAAAATTGTTGTTACCCTTCGGTCATTGAAAGAAAAACTCACAATGGTCACAGAAATAACTTTAATCTGACAAAAGTAATAATAAATAAGAATTCTATTAATGTTAACCAATGAAAGTCAGACATTGCTTTTCAACCATGCTTCAACGGAATTATTAAAAAAAATGAACTCATGGAACAGGCCTGGACAAAAATGATGGTACCCCTAACTTAATAGTTTGTTGCACAACCTTTTGAGGCAATCACTGCAATCTAACGATTCCTGTAACAGTCAATGAAACTACTGCACCTTTCTGCAGGTATTTTGGCCCACTCCTCATGAGCAAGCTGCTCCAGTTGTTTCCGGTTGGAAGGGTGCCTTTTCCAGACAGCATGTTTCAGCTCCTTCCAAAGATGCTCAATAGGACTGAGGTCAGGGCTCATAGAAGGCCACTTTAGAGTAGTCCAATGTTTTCCTCTTAGCCATTCTTGGGTGTTTTTAGCTGTGTGTTTTGGGTCATTGTCCTGTTGCAAGACCCATGACCTGCGGCTGAGACCCAGCTTTCTGACACTGGCCAGCACATTTCTCTCTAGAATCCCTTGATAGTCTTGAGATTTCATTGTACCCTGCACAGATTCAAGACACCCTGTGCCAGATGCAGCAAAGCAGCCCCAGAACATAACAGAGCCTCCTCCATGTTTCACAGTAGGGACAGTGTTCTTTTCTTCATATGCTTCATTTTTCCGTCTGTGAACATAGAGCTGATGTGCCTTGGCAAAAAGTTCCATTTTTGTCTCATCTGTCCATAGGACATTCTCCCAGAAGCTTTGTGGCTTGTCAACATGTAGTTTGGCATATTCAAGTCTGGCTTTTTTATGATTTGTTTTCAACAATGGTGTCCTCCTTGGTCGTCTCCCATGTAGTCCACTTTGGCTCAAACAACGACGGATGGTGCGATCTGACACTGATGTTCCTTGAGCATGAAGTTCACCTTGGATCTCTTTAGAAGTCTTTCTGGGCTCTTTTGTTACCATTCGGATTATCCGTCTCTTTGATTTGTCATCGATTTTCCTCCTGCGGCCACGTCCAGGGAGGTTGGCTACAGTCCCATGGATCTTAAATTTCTGAATAATATGTGCAACTGTAGTCACAGGAACATCTAGCTGCTTGGAAATGGTCTTATAGCCTTTACCATTAACATGCTTGTCTATAATTTTCTTTCGAATCTCCTGAGACAACTGTTTCCTTCGCTTCCTCTGGTCCATGTTGAGTGTGGTACATACCATGTCACCAAACAACACAGTGACTACCTGGAGCCCTATATATATAGGCCCACTGACTGATTACAAGATTGTAGACACCTGTGATGCTAATGAGTGTACACACCTTGAATTAACATGTCCCTTTGGTCACATTATTTTCAGTATTTTCTAGGGGTACCATCATTTTTGTTCAGGCCTGTTCCATGAGTTTATTTTTTAAAATAATTCTGTTGAAGCATGGTTGAAAAGCAATGTCTGACTTTCATTGGTTAACATTCATAGAATTTTTTAAAATTATTACTTTTGTCAGATTAAAGTTATTTATGTGACCATTGTGAGTTTTTCTTTCATTGACCGAAGGGTACCAACAATTTTGTCCACGTGTGTATATTGTGACAACAATATCAAATTATTTCATTATGCAAGATGTACAGGAACTAAATTCTCAATAAGGAGCTGAAGCCTTCACCAAAAGTTTCATGAATCTAACATGTACCTAATCTGAAAAATGGAATGTGATTTATTAGTTACTCAAGTATATTTATATCACATCTAGAAAGGCAAATGCAATCTTATGAATAGATACCTTTTCTCTTCTTTAACTCTTTTTGTTGTAGAGTTATTTACCTTATCCTTAGGGTGGGCAAACCTTTGCACTCGAACATATGAATGGATGCTAGATATTTAATTAGACTTGCTTGGATTTTTATTTGCGCCATTCTTCCTCAGGGTGACAGATGTCCACTCTTAGCAGAAAACGGCTCGGTAAATTCTCAGCAGGAGGAGACTGAGATAAAAACAGAAGAAGAGGAGGTGAGTTATAGGGGAAAAATCTTTAACCTCACTCAACTCCAGTGTTGAGTTTCATCTGACTGAGTAAAATGGTGTTAATGTTAATTATATTTCAGCATGCCAGTTTTAGAAACATTTTTCTTTATATATAAAACTTTATTTTGCATTAGGTATAAGTACTGCGACTGTGCCACTGGAGCGATTAATTTTTCATTAGTGATGGGTGAAAACTAATCTAGGGTTAAATGTCAAATTTCAAGGTTTTATCTTAATTTATATGAGGAAAAGCATTTATAATTAATTAATACAAATCAAACAAATTTATAAAATCTCATAGAAAACATCAAAAGAGTGTAACAAAGTACTATACACTTGTTGTCCACATTATTAGGTACACCTTGCTAATACAGTGGAACCTTGAATTACAAACCAAATTCGTCAACAAAATCATTTTTTCTAATAAGAAATAATGGAAACTCAAATTATTTGTTCCACATTTTTATTTTTTTTAATCTTTGTTCAATTTATGACATAAAAAGTAACTATGCACCAATGTTTGCTGAAAATATTGAGCATTATTTCCATTTCCAAGAGTGTTCACATCTTTTCAATTAAAAAAAAAAATCACCAAAATCTGTTTCTCAAGGGGTGCCTAAACTTTTTAGATTAGATTAGATTAGATTCAACTTTGTCATTGCACATAGTTACAAGGCAACGAAATGCAGTTAGCATCTAACCAGAAATGCAAGTTAGCAGTGCAATATAAACATGTATACAGATCTATAAAACTTATATATAGGATAAAAGTAAGGTCTATGTATAAATTGGATTATGATGTACATGAATATACAGTGTAAAGTGAGCATAGATGGATAAATTAATGTACAGAATAATTGTAAATCTACAGATATGTCTAAATATAAATGTGGAATAAAGATGTACAGAAACTATATATAGGTGAATTTACATTATGTGCAATAGTATGAATATACATATGAATAAATATGAGTAATTTAACAGCTGGATGGAAAAGCACAGTATTCCTATACACACACATCTACATATATGAATATACATGTATTAGTATATGATGATGATGTATATGAATATACATGTATTGGTATACATGTATATGAATATACATGTATTAGTATACAGTCCATGTGCAGACTGTACAAATGAATGAACAGGAAGTATTTACAGAGGTATTAAACAGGAATGTTGGGTTATGAGTGATGGTTGTACCGTCCATGTAAGGGGATCAGTGAAGTTGTGTTCAATAAGGTAACCACTGTGGGGTAAAAACTGTTCCTCAGCCTGCTGCTCTTGGCATTTAGGCATCTGAACATTTTTCCAGAGGGAAGGAGAGAAAACATTTTATGTGCAGGGTGAGATGTGTCCTTCACGATGCTTCGAGCTCTACGCAGACACCTCTTCTTGTAGACTTCCTCAATGACATGAAGTGGGGTACCGATGATGCGCTGGGCGGTTTTTACCACCCTTTGGATGGATTTGCGATCCGAGACAGAGCAGTTACCATACCAGACTGTAATACAGCTGGTTAGGATGCTCTCTACTGTACAACAGTACAGTACAATTGTTCATTATGTCCTTAGAAAGGTGATTCTTCCTTAGTAGTCTCAGGAAGAAGAGGTGCTGGGAAGCTTTCTTGAGGAGACTGGAGGTATTAGTGAACCAAGTTAAATCCTCAGAAATGTGTATCCCCAGGAACTTGAAGTTTGTAACACGTTCGACCATTGTCCCATTGATGTAGACAGGGGAGTGTGTGTTACCTCTTCTCCTTCTAAAGTCCACAATGAGTTCCTTGGTCTTACTGGTGTTCAGGAGCAAGTGGTTGTCAGCACACCACTCGGCCAAGTGCTTTACCTCTGCCCTAAGTGTTCTTATTATCCAGGTGAGAAAGTACCGTGTGTAGTGTTGGGGAAACAGCATCTTCAATGCTCCTATTCTCGCGGTAGGTATACTGATGAGGGTCCAGTGTGGGTGGAAGGCTTTTCTTGAGATGTGCCTAGCCGCTCAAAGCACTTCATGAGTATCGGTGTCAGTGCTACTGGGTGGTAATCATTAAGGCACATAAGTATGGAGTGTTTAGAGTGTTTAGGCACAGGCACAATGGAGGTGGATTTAAAGCAAGTAGGTACTGTTGATTGATGTAGGGACAGATTAAAGTTGTCTGTCATGACTTCAGTCAGCTGTTCAGCACAGGTTCTGAGCACACGTCCAGGTATTCCATCAGGGCCAGCAGCTTTCCGATTGAAAGTGAGAGAGACTGAAAGTTCACACGCGGTATCAATGTAGTGATTGTCTCCTGATGACTCTGATCAAAGCGAGCATAAAAGTTATTTAGCTCATTAACGAAGGAGATTTCAGTGGCCGGGTTTGTAGACATTGATGGACTTGATGCCCTGCTACATACGCCGAGGATCAGAGTTGTTGAAGTGAGCTCCACTTGGCCTTATCGATACCCCTTTTCAGGTTAGCTCTGGATGCACTGTAGGCCTGTGCATCTCCTGATCTGAAGGCAGCATTCCGTGCCATGACTCTATATGCTTTGAGTGGCTGATTAGATATTTAGGTTAAATAGCAGTTAAACAGTTCGTGGCCAGTGGGTGTTACTATTCCAAATAAATTCAACAAACCAAAAATATAATGTACACAGAAGTAGGTAAATGTAAAAGGGAATAAACCACTTAATTTAAACAATTAAAAACAAACAACCAAACAAACATATATAAAAATAGAGAAGTCCAAGAGCCCACAAAAACTGTTATACCTGGACAGGCATCAATATTAATGTTAAGAATCACAGACATTTTAAATTCATTGGAACCTGAGTAGCTTTGGAAAGTTGAAGAACCTGCGAATTATCACTTCCATCACAAGCGTCGCTAATTCTAGGATCAAAATTTGGCTATCCTAGCTTATGAAAAATGAACTCTATACAATACTTTAAATTGCATAAGACTCAACCAGGCACGTAATTCAGCTCGTGTGTGTCCTATCTGTTACACCTTCCCACCATAATGCTGTAAGGCACTTGATTTCATCATAACTGAATCAAATTCACCATTTATTCATGGAAGATTCTAACCATCTACTAATATGTCAGAAGCATGACGAAGCAGTTCAATTGTGATTTAAAGAACATACAAATGATAAATTGTTAGATTGGTTTAATTGTGGAATGTCTACATTTGTTGCACTATTGATTGATTTTTTTAATTCATTTTCAATTGTGTTGAACAGGAGTTTGATGCAGCCAATGTTTTCATGCACCAGGCCATCCACACCATCGAGTACTGTCTGGGCTGCATTTCTAACACTGCCTCTTACTTGCGTCTCTGGGCCCTGAGTTTGGCTCATGCCCGTGAGTGTGTCGTAACTTTTACTGCTTAAATGTGGAATTGTATTTAAAGTCACTGATGGACAATGATGTTTATGTTAAAAGATTCTGTGTAAAGCAAATGTGAGTGATTATATTAATTATCTTTGAAAGTTTTAATGAAAAAATGACCTAAATGTTTAAACATCTAAACTTATCAGAGTTTTTGTGGATAAGGCCAAAGAAACTGCCTGGTCAAAAAAAAAAACATTCTAAAACCTCTTTCAGTTACCTTTAGCTTTGGCTATAGTACACAATATGTTGTCCAGTTCATATGTGGAAATGATTCCTCATGCTCCCAGAACCACTCTTTCACAATTTGAGTCTATTTGAATTTCCCTATGGCACCAGGGGAGAAAAAAACTTTGATATATTACCCTGGTCAATTCAGTTCAATCAGGTCATCAGCTGACTTAATTTTATTGCACCATAACATTGCTGAACCTAGACCTAAACAACTGAAGCAACTCCAGATCATAACACTGCCTCCAAAGACTTGTACAGTGGAGACAATGCATGATGGAATAGGGTCAGTTTGGACTCCTCAGACCACATGACCATTTTCCATTGCTCCAAAGTCCAATCATTATGCTTCCTAGCAAATGCAAGTCTTTTTATTATTAGTCTCTCTCAGGTTTTCTAATGGCCACACAGCTGTTTTGTCCTAATCCTGAGGGTTCTCATCACATTTTACATGTATGGTAAAATTTATTATTCACCATGCAACTTCACCAAGTGATCTCCATTCATGTTTTTTCCCTGACCACATTTGTTCCACAAAGATGACATTTTTTCCCCCTGATTTTAATAATGTTTTAAAAGGTTCTTACCCAGTGTTGAGTGTAACACGTTACAATGCGTCTGTCTGTGTGAAAGCCCCCCCCCCCCCCCACCATGCAAAACCGCATAGGTGAGATAGAGGTATTGGGAGTTAACAGATTATGAGCCAAACTTCGCCGAGTGATGATTGTACAGTAGAATAATTACAAAGGTCTGGACTAAAACAACATGCATGAGGAATCACAAAGGAGTTTTCATTTTCTGCAATTGAAAAGTACTCTAACCAGTTACTTTTATCAGAAAGTAACACTGTAATGTAAATGATTACTTTTTAAAGACTGTAATTAGTTACTTTAAAAAGTAACGTCCCCCAACAATGTTATTACTCCAGTTCCAGTAATTTCAAATCTCTAGTTGTTTTCTTTGCTTGATGCGGCCCAATAATTTAACCTGTCTTGAATGTCGACCTTTTGACAGCCATATATCCACCCTGCCATAACATTCAAGCACTGTACATCAACTTCCACTGGCATTACTCAAAATCAATCTTGTGCAATTTACAGTATACTAATGGGAGATGAATTCTGACGAGTTATTGTTGATGACAAAGCGTTCCAGCTTAATGTGATTTAAAATGACAGTGAATATCTTGTTTTGCTGTGTTTTACAGAACTCTCAGAAGTGCTTTGGGTGATGGTCATGCACAGCTCCTTCTCAACCACCAGCTATGTGGGAAGCGTGATGATGGTTTTCGTATTTGCATTTTTCGCCATCCTGACTGTTTCTATTCTTCTCATCATGGAAGGTCTATCGGCTTTTCTGCACGCTCTGCGACTTCACTGGTGAGAGCATCACAGACACACATTCTTACAGTGATTTTAAATTCTATTTTTCTCTTCTTTTTTGGTCTAAGCACATGTATATTTTTACAATACCTCTACTAAGTCTCAAAAGGGATAACTTTTCTTTTTCCTCTTCAGGGTTGAATTTCAGAACAAGTTCTACAGCGGTGCAGGCTACAAGCTAAATCCATTTGCATTTGCCTCGTTAATTAGCTTATCTACACCCCATTGATGGTTTATCATCAGAGATTTTTTTTTTGCCTCCGCAGTGTGTTTTAACTTGAACATTTCAAAACGGTGTTGTTTAATTTATCCATGCCATGTTGGGATTTACGGTGAAAAAGCTCCTTTTTCAGATCAGTCATCATGATTGAGAAACATTCCCTTTTTATGTTTAACTGAAATCAGTTTTAGTGCTTCTTACAACGGTTAAGGATTTGGTTTGCAGTAACACATAAATTTCATAATAATAATTATGGGACCTGGTATTGTATATGATTAATTCCGTTCCACAGAGTTCAGTCTGATGAGCTCAGAACGAGCACCAAATGTACCTCAGGGAGATTTAACCAGAAAAAACTGTTCTTGTCTGCGTAACAATAAGTTCGAGCTTCAGAATTTTCTTTTTATTCCAAAAATAATAATCAGTAAATGAAAAATTCAGATGGGAATAAAAGGGACTAAAATGGGAATAAAATATTTGTTCCAGTTTCTTGTTCTATGCTTTTATATAAATTAACAACTGTCTTGATGTCCTGCATGTAATGTCTTTTAATCTCTTGCTTTACCAATGAGATGTGATTTATAACTGAAATATGTAACTCTGCAATACAAGTAAATACAAAGTAAATAAAACTTGTAGCACATTTGTCAGTGTATTTCTGTGTAAAGGTCTCTCTAAACATGTACTTGTTTTATTGCTTCATGCAAAACATTTATTTAAATTATTCATCTTCATTAGGAAATTCTCAGATCAGCCATTACACTGAAAAGCAAAACATAGCGTATGTCGTGCCGCTTGGGAAGATCTGTACCCATGGGTCATGACCTCACAAGATCTCTGAGCTGTGCTGTGGTGTTTGGGACCGACCGGGATGTTGACGGCGAATCAGCACTTTGGGTGCTGTAGGTGGCAGGGATGGAGCCTACATGGCAGAGACTTATTTGTTCTGCGCTTTCCATGGATGCTATGTCTGATTGAGGTGTGGGTAGCAACAATTTTGAACCTGCTAAGCCCCATACACAGTAAGCTGTAATTCACTGGATGTTCTGATACCTTTTATATCAGTCTGATTTTTCAGAAATTTGTGCGGCATTGCCTTTATGTGGGATTGGGATGTACAGGCTTGCCGTTGGTCCTCATAGGCAAACGTAAGTCTTGAGTGTACATGGTCACCAGTTTACTTAAGTGTTAGTAGGTGTTCTTCAATTCAAATGGTGGTAATGTTTAGTGTTGTGGCTCATGGGTGTATAGGGATGGTCCAATATTTCGTTCACTCATTAAAGAGACTATAGAATAATCTAGTCAAAAAATCTTTAATGTATTTATGTAAAATATATGTGCATATTTAAATGGTTGGTTGAAGTTGTATTGTTAGTTATTTACCTCAGTGTTCTTCATTTAATTTTTTTACTGTTTCCATTAGAATTACATGAGGCAGCATAGAGAGCTTGTATGAAATGTACAATTTTTGTTCAAACAAATGTGGTATTTACTACAGTGACATTGCAGCTGTTGTGAATAACTCCAGATACTCACTAGTTCAAAGCCTATCCCAGGGGACTTGGTGCACTGATGCACGTGGCATAGTGTGCCAGTCTATTGCAGGGCACAATTATATACAGACTTACACACTATTTGAAATTTGGAAATGTCAATTAGTCTAATCTGCATGTATTTGGATCGTGGGAGGAAACCGGAGTACCTAGAGAAAACTCATCAAGCTCCAGGAGGACATGCAGATTCCATGCGCACAGACCTGAAGTTGGGACTCGAACTCTTAACCTTGATGTAAAATCAGTTTAATGGCTGAATGTGTGACCAATAATGTGTTGAGTGAAACAATTTGGATAATGTGGCACAGTGGCCTCGCACCTCCAGGGTAGAGGGTTTGTTTTCTGCTTCAGGTCTGTGTGTATGGAGTTTGAATGTTTTCCTTGTGTTTGGTGGGTTTCCTCCAGGTGCTCCGGTCTCCTCCCACAGTCAAAAGATGTATAGATTAGGCTAATTGGCGTTTCCAAGTTGCCCATTTTGTGTGTGTGTGTGCATGCCCTGCAATGGATTGGCACCCTATCCAGGGTGTACCCTGCCTTTTGCCCATTTGGCAATGCCAATTACCCTAATCTGCATGGACTGTGGGAGGAAACCCACCAAGCAAGGGGAGGTGGGCAAGCATGGAGTTTACGTGTGCCCACACGCAAACTCCATGCACACAGACCCGAGGTAGGAATCAAACCTGGACCCTGGTGGTGTGAAGTGACAATGCTTACCGCTATGCCACCATGCTGCCACTCATTTGTACCTTTTTATTAATATTTCAATGTATGCACCATCAACACATAATACATTTGCACTGTAAGATGAAATCTGTATGTTACTAAATAAACACGTTACAAAATACACTTTAAGTAGATAACAAATCATGAAAAATGCTTTTTACATACTTCTTAACCAAAACTTTTTTTAAGCCCAATTGGTATAAACTGTTGAGTGAGTGTGTGAGAAACAGGAATTTATTGAGGAATTCTCATGTACAATTTGTTGGTGACAATTTATGCTGCCTTGTCAAAAAAACAAATGCTACTGTAGCATGAATTGATAGCACGGTGGTGTAGTGGTTAGCACTGTGGACACACATCTACAGGGTAGAGGGCTCGCATGTTCTCATTTGTATGTTCTCTTCCTGTTTAGTGGGTTTCCTCTGGGTACTCCGGTTTCCTCTCACAGTCCAGTACACATGCAGATTAGGTTAATGGCATTCCATATTGCCTGTAGTATGTGTTTCTGTGTTCCCTGTGATTGATTGGCACTCTGTTCAGGGTATGTTCAGGCACCTGTGACCCTATAGTCAGGATAAAGCGGTATAGACGGAGTGAATTATCTTCCTAAAATAATAAGTACACAATCAACAAAATGAATAAAACAATTAAATCAAGGTTTGTCATTCTGCGCATGCGCAAACCCATTAAGCGGCAGCAAGCGATAGGTAGCACGGAGTGGCAAAACTCCAAACGCAGCGTCCGTGCGTCGTGTCGATGATGTAATGACGTACTGACGCATTTCGTTCCGCGCGCTTTCCAAATGTCGGAAGAGTTTAGCATACCAAATAGTACAATAGCTATGTTTGTGGTCTCATGATTAGCCGCGGATAATATCAGGATGGCGCAAGAGTTTCATGTAGTGAGGTGTTTTTCCTGTCAGACATTTCAAGTCCAACAGGTAAACGCTCCAGTCTTTCTCTAAACTCTTAGTCTTTGCTTTATATATATATATAATATATATAAGCATAAACAGAGATTAGCTCGCTTGTTATGTTGACTGGCTGGTCTCTGGTTTGTTCTCTCCTATAAATGTTTTTACTACAGGAAACTAAAAGGGAAGCAGACACAGTACTTAAACCTCTTACTGTTTCATAAAGTGTACATTTTAGGTGTCACGTAGGTTTTATGTAGTTAAACTCTCAACAGCGGTTTGCTTGAGTGTTAAAACTGCACCACAGCGCCCTCTATAGACAATGCAGGCGAAAGTCGCTGAGCCACACTGGAATTCTCTGGAAGAAGTCATTTTTTGCATACTAACTTTTTCATCATGTCTTAGCAAATACACTTTCACTCAATAGAGGTTTATCGCAAAATAATACAATAGATTAGAGTTTATATCTTGTAAGCCTTTACAAAATAATAGACTTGCAGCTGAAAAGAACCATTAACTGAGTAGTCATGAAGGAAATGGTCACATTATTACTATTAACTATCTGAGGAAACATGAGGGTGAGATGAACAGTGGTGATTAGTGACTGGTTGTTGGGAAACAGATTGGTCAGTGACTAGTTTCCAGAGATTTGATGAGCGAGCAGTTCCCAAAGGAAAGAACTGTGATGATAGGCCGGTTCACAGAGAAAAGAACGATGACGAGTGACCGGTTCACAGAGAGACCGCTTCCCAGAGAAGAGAATGGTGATGAGTGACTGCTTGTAGGGACACAGATTGATTAATGACTGATAGGTCTTTGTGGGGGAAAAAAATGGTGATCAGTGTGTGGTTCCCAGGATAGCAGAGCCAGGCTTTAGAAATGGATGGTGAATAAAATGAACTTGCTCCCTTCACTGGAGAAACATATAGGGTTCAAGAGATTCAATAATATGTACTCATAAAGTTGTTTTATTTATCACTATATTCTTTTTTTAAATTTAAGGTCACTAAAGAGATTAAAAAAAAATCTGCAAGTATAGCAACAAAGGCTCTAAGTTGGCAGAACTGTCTACTTTTTATAGAGCAAGTTTAATAACTCTTTTTGGTGCTTTCTGTGCAGTAATGAAAATTGTCCAGGTTCTCCACCTGGTGTCTCTGTTTGCTGTCCTTTGTGATATCACTCCTTAAGCGCAAATGCGCAACTGTTTGTCATATTTTATGTAGAAAACATGCCTAAAGAAATAATTAAATGGTGTGTTTCCACATGCCCTGTCTGCCTAAAAAAGGTTGCATACACTGACTTTTTATATGACCACCTTTAGCTGTGATTATGGCATGCAATATGGTGGCCAATTCATGTGCAAAAATAATTACTCATGCTTCTAGGGCCACTCTTTCACAATTTGAGTCCTGGAGTATGCTTGAACAAAGAATCTACAGATGTGATAACCTGGTCATTCAGTATATTTACTTGATCATTTGACTTCATTTATTGACACAACGTTGCTGTCTAGACTTGTCCAGTGTTTTTTGGTGTGATCACTGTTTGCATTTAAAAGTTCTTAGGTACGTATGGTATGTTAAGGGTAAATTGGCTGGTATGTCTTTCTAAGCATTTTTTGAAACCTTCTGTAGAATTTAGTTGTCCCACTTAGCTCAGGTCCATCACGTAAACCTGAAAGCCTCCATTCTGTTTATATGAATGGAAAAAAAAAATTAACATCTTTAATTTTGGTGCAATTTTTCAGCATTTGGAAATCTCTGGTCTTTGTCTCTCAAATCTCTGACTCGTTGATGAAGTCATGAACATAATGTATTTATAGTGTACATGAGACCTTTGCACAGTCCGTCTAGTCCGGTGGCAAACCTGAGCCATGATTACAGCTATTTAGTAGGAAAAGACTGTGTGTGAGTGTTATTAAATATTGTACCATCTTATCTTCTTTAACCTATAATATTGAGGATTACCTTCCTCAGGTAGATGATCATGTAGAGAAGCTGCTCATCTCCAAGACTGAAAGCCTAATTCCTGTTGTCTCAGCTAAACTGTAATGTTATTGTGCTTAAGGTCAAAAAGAGCAAGAAATGGAGCTGCAAGATGTGTGGGGAGAAACAGTCACTCATAAAGGTAAGGTTGTTCCATTGAGTTGTGCAAGGCTTTGTGTTGAACTTCTGACTCTGTATTTTTTTGGGTTGCAGGAATATGGCAGGGGGACAGGTGCAGACTGCAGACGCCACGTCCAAAAGCTGAATTCACTGAGCGGAGAGATACAAGAAGGGGAAAATGAAAGAGCCCGGGCTCAGTGGTATGTCCCTGCTATGTTACAAAGGCTACTACTTGTGTTTCTTTAGACATTCGCAGAGTATAAAATAACTTGTGAATCTTTTATGACCGTCTCCTTTTTCAAAGGGAGAAGCAAGAGGAGTGTGAAGTTGAAGTTGACCCTGAAGATGAGGCAACAAAAAGTTGGGAGCAAAAGGTCAGGTTTTTTCTGAGGCTGGACATGTCTTGGCACTTTTTAAATTCTTTACATATTTAACTTACATAAGTGTGGAGTCGTTTAAACAGTTTGCTTACCCAAACAGAGGTTACACAAGCTGTTTGCCATATGGAGTGGCCTGTTGAGGAAATTGGGTAATAGGTTGTACTTTTTTTTTTTCTTTTCTTTTTTTTACACAAAAGTAATACAATTGCTTATAAATTACAGATTTAGTTTATAATTAAGTACACTTAGACATTTGGTTATTTATTTCTCCATTGTTGACACTGGTTAGGCATTTTCCACATTGGCCTTTGCCTTCAACATGACAAGAAGTTTTGGTTAATAGAAAACTGCGAAAATTGCTCAACAGGAGTTCACAAACATTTAACAGATGGATACTCATTTATGTGGGGTGAGTGAGTTATATGTTAATTAACGATATGTTAAATTATATGGTAAAGGCTACTAATTGCAGCAAGATGTATATATATATTTTTTATTATTTAAACATTTTCCACCTATATTATAAAATTTTCAACTGGATACGCCTTGATTTACACACCTTGGCCAATGAGCTGGTGAGTGCAGGCCAAGCTTCATTTAATACAGCTCCAAAGATCCTAGAAGTCTTGCCATGGTGGGGTATGTCTCCAGGTTTTCATTCCAACCAGGCAGGAGTATACGCTAATTATATAACCGTTAGTTCCGACCGAGTAATCCGATTGGACGAGAGGCATTCCACAAGTGTTGATATGGGGCATAACGTCACTGGGATGTTTCACTCTCCTTCACAGGTGTTCTAATGATCGTTAACCTCTGAAAAAGGGCACTACTTGGTACAACAAATCATAATCTGTTTATAACAGTTGTTGTTTGTAGAACTGTTATATAAAGCAACATCACACTCAAGGTTTAATAGCTGAGGAGGATATTTTTTAATTAAGCAATTTCACATGAGAGGAAGCGCTGTTGTGTAGATATCACAGCCGTGCCGATACCCAACACAACAGCACTTCCTCTCATGTGAATTTTTTTAAATTAAAAGATATCCTCCTAGGGCCTCCGAGTGGCGCAGTGGTTAAAGTGCTCGCCCTATCATCCGGAGATCGCTAGTTCGAATCCCGGGTGGTGCTGTAACCTCTCGCAGCCGGAGGTCTAGAGAGAGCTGATTGGCCGAGCTCTCTCAGAGGGGAGGGATGAGAGGTACTTAGTGCTCCCACATTAATCACGGCTCTACAGCCAGTCAGGGGCGTCTGTGAGCTCGCGCAACGGAGGGAGCGGATAGCGCTGTCCTCCGAGTGTGTTACGCCGCCCCCAACGGTGCGCGAGCGAGCAGTTCGAAAAGATGCGGTCGGCTGGCGTCACGTGGTTCGGAGGAAACACGTGATAGTCTTCGGCCCTCCCGGCTGAGTGGTAGTAGTAGCCTTAATGTGGGAGCCCCCTAGTGACGGGGAGGAATTGGACACGACTAAATTAGGGAGAAAATCGGGGAAAAATCCAAAAAAAAAAAAAAAGATATCCTCCTCAGCTATTAAATACCAAAGATCAGTTAGTCGGTTAAATAGTTAGTTGGTAGTAGTTAATAGTTCTGAGAATCAGACGCTGGCAAAGAATATCAAGTGCATAGCAAACACATTCTCATATTTCTACATCAGTAATGAGTTTCATTATTAGAGATACTCATCATCTTATCTTGGCTGTGCTGTCTCCAAGCAGAGGCAGGCACTAGATGGAAGCCGCTGGAGTAAATATGTGAACCAGAAAGAGAATGGACCAGGATGTGATGAAGATGATCATGAGAAGGAAGAGAGCATGTATACAGACAAAGAGCAGTATCGTCAACATAATAACAGGTTAGAAAAGTCGCTCTGCTGTTTCCCCCCCCCCTCACTTTAAAGCACAATGATTCATCCTTTTTTAATTAACTATCGAAAAAGCAAATAAAAGTATGTTTTGGGAATTACCTTCACAATAAAGTGGGACATGTTGCTGTATGATCAGAAGTTAATCATATTAATTTTATGAGGTGAATGTCATACTTTGCTTTGGCCATTACCTTTCTAGCAGAAAAAGGAAGAAAAACTTTACTTCAGGGGCTGCTTTTGGACCCTACAGTGTTGGCGGAGATGAGAACATGGACGCTGCACGCTGGGGGGCTACGAGAAAGGCTTCTCAGGTACATGTTTAAACTGTGTGTATGTGTGTGTTTTTGTTAATTTCATTAAGCCTGTGTGATTCTGAAGGAAAGCAGATGCTATTGAGGATTTTTATTTCTCTCATTTTAATTGCATTGAGTATTAGTGCTGATTGACATTGTTTATGCTTTTGGATCTTGTTTACAGAGGTGTTAATATGTATCAAAACTACTGAATAAAATTAGGGCAATGCGGTCTGTGGATGAGAAAATAATTAATTCAATTGAATTTTTCTGTAAAATAAAATTCACCACATTGAATTAAGTTGGGATCAAGAATCCTCAACCTTACAAATCAAATTAAAATTCACTAATACTACAAGACTAACCATTTATAAAGCATCTTCCAGGTTAAATATTGAATAATTAGGATTTATTATAATTCTACATTTTTTATTTATTTAAATGTCTTTGGAACATGGTGTGTGTTTCATATGGTTTGTCTTGTTTCAGCCTCGTTGGCATGATGGAGTTTTCAAACCATTACCTCAAGCACCACACTCCTCAGCAGGATTCATTTGCACCAGTACAAGCCAGAGAACTGGTGCTCTTCATAACTCTCCAGCTGCATCACTAGGTCCAAAACATATTACAGCCTCTAATGGTATATGTTCAAAGCCCAGTGGAGCAAATAAGGAGGATTTTGCTAAACCAAGCGCCAAGCCACAGCTCTTTACCCCCTCGTTCTCTCATAAACATACCAGTAAGTCTAATCAGGAAGTCCAGGACTCCAAGTGGGCTCAGTTTCTTCCTTCTGTCTGTGTTGAAGACAACAATGATGAGCATGCTCTGTATGTGAACGTAGAGCATGCAGCATTGGCTGCAAGCCCGGTAATGCCTGTTTCCACAGATGCGTTTGAAACCACAGGCTGTATGAGTAGTGGAGGAAGTGAAGGAGCTGAAAAGGTGATGGTTTTTGAAAAACTTAGTTACTGTGTGAATGGAAATGTGTGCAAACAGCCTAACAGTCCTACCATCACATCAAGACCTGTTGGCTCTCAAAAGCCTGTGTGTGTTCAGCCACTGCCTATCGAAAGAAAGTGTCCTCCTGCCTTTTCTTTTAGCACATTATTCTGTACAGATGAGGACTTTGATGACACGTATTAGTCACTCATTATATGTCATTAAAAATGGAAAATGTACCTAAAAGTGGAGAAATGTGGTATACGTTGTCATGATATTTGAGAAGGCACCATGATACAAACTGTACATGTTAACATTTTAAATAACCCAAAGACATTGAGTGCTTTGCAGATAATTTATTTGACAGACAAGGCAGGAAAGTGTGTAAAAGTATAGAATATAACAATTCTTCTCCATTCTGACTAACAAATATACTTCATTAGTATTCTTCACAGAATAAAATGATGACAAATTTTTTTAAGTAGGAACATCACTCTGGAAAATAAATGCTAGAAGTTTTTTTTGTCCTGTAACATATTATATATATATATACTATGATAGTATCACTGATAGTAGCTTTATGTTAATTGTCACAATAATGTCAATGTAAGGACTTAATAAAGTTGAATAAAATAGAAATCTGTATTATTTAAAATGCCTGAGTAATTTATATTGTCAGCATTATGAAAGGAATTTGTTACACATTTAGAAAAAGGCAGAAATGGTTAAATGGGTTAGCATGGGGTTTGAAAAATGATTAAACATAACCCCTTGTTTTTTTTTTTTGAGCTGTTTGTGCTTCACTTCCGTTGACCTGGGGACTTGGCATACTGGATAGTGTCCAGAGCAGCACCAATGTCGTAATTCTTGGTGTGGAGCAGTCTGGTCAGCCAACCACCTTCATCTGTGAAGCCCATGGAGAGCATCTGGGACAGGGACTCCACCAGCCGAGGGTCAGCGTCTGAGGAAGGTTCAAGGATAGACCAGGTTGTGAGTATGATGGTGGCTGAAGTTTGAGGGTTTAATAAGTAAATTGAGACAGGTTTTATATTGGATAGGCGAATGAGTTTGAGCAGCACTGAGTAACTGTTTATGTACCAAATGACATAAAAACAGGTTTAGAATTGTTCAGTGCAGAGTTCTTGGTTTACCTTGTGGCAGATGTGGATAGATTGCAGCCTCACGCAGACCACTGGGGCCTGGGTTAATGGTGGTGCTGTGACTGAGTGGAGCAGGGCCATCATTTGCTCCATCCACCTCCATCCTCAGTGACTGGAGCTCGCCTGTGGATGGGTCGACTTCCTTTGAGCTTAGATGGGTCCAATCATCATCAGTATTTTGGTCTTTCTGATCCTGCAAATCCATTTTAAAAAGACAAGTTTTAGGGTTCATTCTCGGGACTACCATCAAACATTAATGTAACTTTATTTTTTAATTGTTTATTGTTCAAACAAATGTTGGCTATAATGGCACAGATCTTATTTAGTTACCTTTGCCCCCCCATTGGTACTCCCTACACTGCTTGGACCTCCATCTGCACCCTTGGAAAGACCTCCAGAGCTACTGTCGCTCCGGCCACTCGGAGGTCCACTTGAGGCAGCAGATGAAGGTGTCACTTTGGCCTTCTTGCCTTCGTGCTCTACATCGATGTCCACATCGATGCCTATGGAGAGGGAGGTTTGTTTAAGCAAATATACATTTTCTTTATTTGGTAAAGCCACTACATTAGCATGTGAAGGACGGGGTTTTGACAATATGATTCTTATCGTCTTGTGTTGACATTTAGTAGTAATGTATCAAGTTCCCTGGCGAGGCACCTACCAAGGGGGCTCAGCAAGGCAGCCACACCCTCTCCAATGTTCTTCAGGTACTCCATATTGGCCTGGGAAGACGAGTCTCCTGTGGAGAGAGAGAGAAAGTGTTTTAGATACCAGGAATGTGAAAAACTAACTCCTGGACTTTTTCTATCATAGGATATTCCTAGGACAATCCAGACTGATATACAGTACTGGGCAAAAGTCTTAAGAACCCTATTGTTTTTGTAAGCAAGTATTGCCACTTTTTTTTGTGTAGAAACATTTCTTGTAATTATTTTTCAAGACATATTTCGTTTATAGCATTTCTTTGCATGTGTACTAATAATTCTTCACAGTACTCTTCTTCTTTATTTCCCATCCACCATGTTTGTGCTTGTAACTAAATGGTTACCGTTTTGAGCTTGGCCTTCCTGTGGGTTAGCCTGCTGGGAGCTGCCCTGGCAACCAAATGGCCCAGGTTGGGCCTGGTTTTGAGCTTGGTTTTGAGCCTGGGCCTGGGCCTGAGCTTGGGCGCCAGCCCACATGCAGTGCCTCATCTTGCGCCACATTTTGCCACGAGGAAACCACTGAATAAAGAATAATAAAAATGTATATGAACTCAAGCCTAAAAGATTAAACAAACCTCTAACCAAGATCATAAAAAATAAAAACAGGCCAGTTCCCTGGCTGGAGCTCACCTCAAACATATTGGCCATGGGGTGGAAAATGGGCAGGAGAGCATGTTCCTTGTGGAGGCCCTTGGCCTGGCAGGTGGAGCACAGGTCATAATTTGGGCACACAGTGCACTTGAAGCGGGTTCCAGCCACCTGTCCCTCACAAACATCACAAGTCACACCAGGGTGAACCATGGGTTGGTGATGAGGTGGCCCCATATGGGGTGGAGCCATAGGAGGGTATCCTGGAGGACCCATGTTATGTGGTCCTGGAGGAGGGGCAAAGGGGAACCCTTGGTCCATATGATGTGGGAAGTCACGCTTGTGTTCCCTTTTTTCTGAAAGTATAATATACAAATGAACAACCTTAGTACATGCTTAAAGTCTGTGACATCAGGCTGACTGAACACAATGTCCTATCAAGCTCAAATTTACAAGGAGCATTGTAGTGCATTTAACATAACCCATAAATATGACTTCCTGATCATAGGAACATTTGACTCTGGGCACATCTTACCCTTGATGAAAATGCGGAAGGTATCGTCCTTGACCATAGACAGTCCCATCATGAGCTCATCGTCGGAAGAGAAGGCGATCAGATCTCCATCCTCATCTAGGACGAGACAGAATTACAGTCAGTGCCTAGCTTTAGAATGGCAACAATTTGAAGATTTTTACCAACATGTTTATCTGGAAAAGAAGTTTTAACCACCTGTTGGACTAATCTTTAGTTTAACACAAACAAATGTGTGTCATGTTAACAAAAATTAACTCGTCAGTCATAAGAGGAGACCAGAACGATGTCTAAAACACGTTTTATTAGGCTGTGCTCTGACCAAGGATTAAATGTATTATATTTCATACCTCGAGTTGCATTCACAAACACACACACACTATATATATATATATAGATAGATAGATAGATAGATAGATAGATAGATAGATATGTGGAAACTAGACAGAAGAACAAGTTTGAGCTGCTGAATACTCAAGACAAATAAAAACCTGTACTATTCCTTAAAATACATGTTATACCTACTCAGATCTACCTTTAAAGCCGTTACTTGTGACAGATACACATTACAGGTACAAAAGATTAAAAGATAGACTTGATTAAAGGAGACAGAGACAATGAATGGCACAGCTTATGAGAGAAACATAGTCATGAATTTATTTTAAGAATTTTAGAACAAGTGAGGCGTTTAATTAGTTAACGAGTTACACAGTCAGGCAAAAGTATTGGCACTGACTATTAATATTACTATTCACGCGATTAATTAGTTGAGAGTAACCTTATTAGACCTGCGTGACATGAAACTTACCTCTGTAGTACATCTGGAAGGAGACATTGCGGAGGTTTGAGAAAACTTCCACCACCTTGCGGATCAGGTACTCGAAACTTGCCGAGACGTCATGATCGACGGCGAAGCGGCGGATCTCCTTATGGTTGTCCTCTTTCCCGAGAAGGTAAGCCTTGATGGTCACCGACATGTTGTCGTATTGTCTCCAAAATCACCAGCTGGGATTAGGTCGAACTTCAGGCTCTAGTGTGTGTTGCGCAGTAGAAATTACGTAGAAAGTACTTCCTGATCAACTGTGTACAATTCCGCTTTGTATACGCCTCTATATAATTTATAAAACCGGGCAACCAATGGATAACGTCCAGGAGAGGAGGAATGGGGCGTGGCTAGCTGCGTCTCACTCAATGACGAAGCGCACCTCAAGTCACTGCGCATGCTCCAACCAGCTAAAACAACAACGACGACGGCTACGACAGGACAGGAGGGTGGGGGCCCTGTGCTGCTAAAGGGGGGGATGAGAAGGCCAAGGAATGACACAGCATTTTCCAATGGGGAAGTCCCTTACCATTACCACAACATGTCTGTAAATACTGTAATCCTGTATTGTTACGCAGAAAGTGGTAGAACGTTCTAGAACAAGTGCTTAGTTGTCCACAAAGTGGGTTAGAGATTATTAGGAAGTTTATTAACTGTAGATAAATATAACCGTGAATATACCTTGAAGTAGCAGAAGGACAACAGCAATAGTACCTGTAGGTTGATGCACACTGAAAAGTTTTAACAAGATGACCACCAAGACTGTCCATGTTAAAGTTTCAGATATCAGTCCCCACTGCTATCTGAGACATGTTGCATACAAATGTATGATTTACATGAATAAATGTGAATGGGAAAGTAATTGATTGATTGATTCATTCATGCGGCCTCAAGCACTATGACGTCATAGCTCTGATAATACTGATCGTGTTGATGTTGATAATCGATTGTGTTGATGTCACAGGGGGCCCGATTATTGTTCTAAGAATTCTTCTTATTATTAATTGTTTAACGGTGGTTGGAATCCAGTAGTTTACATTGTCACCAACTGTAGGACTCATTCTCCCACATCTTCCTGGCTCCTTAATGCTGAATTTCCACACCAGCCTTCATAAAATGTCTAATGCTTCCTTTCGTGATCTTGTCTTGACTTGTTGTCATGAACTCTTTGTCTGCTTTATTCATTCAGTCATTCATTCTTCTTCAATAACTTTTATCACACACACACATGCAGACTTTAGGCAGTTAACCTAAAATACATATATTTGGACTGTGGTAGGAAAAACAGATAAAATGTATTATTTTAAATTTCTTAGTTTAGCTTTTGTCAGGTAAAATATAATCCCAGACCTCAAACTGATATTAAAGCTATTCTTTTCTATTCTAAATGTTTCTTGTACTTGAAGGAATATGTGATTTAATCCATATGGGTGGTTGTATGGATGTCCCTGTTGCTACTTGCAGCTACTTTTAATGTGCTGTGTCATGCTGAGTGATTTTTTTTTCTTTCCCACACACGTGTATTTATATCAGGCTTTAAACAACATTCATTGTCTCAAAGCATCTTTACGGAATTAATAATTTATGGAAATAAATTAGAACATGTATGTAATAAAGAATAGATTAACCATTAGTTTGTCCCTGACACAATCACAAAGGTTAGCGCAGCTATATTGCTGAATCACTTTCATTCTATTGTTGTTTATATTTACCCAAGTGTGCTGGCTGGTTCATGAACATATTTTAAGAATGTGTAAATCAGGTTTGGAAATCTAGATTTAAAGAATATTTTCTCTTAAATTTTTGTAGACATTATAATAGAGATATTCAAAAGATAATGTCACTCTGTAACATTTGAATGTCTCCAAAGCATACCACTTTCCACAAAGTTGCTTTATTACCAAAACAAATTTTCGTAGGATACTGTTATTGGAGAAACAAATGAAGTAAAACAACATAGGTGGGACAATTGAAAAAAAAAAAAAAAGAGTGTTACATTCATTAATGTGTATAGTTTCGAATATAGTCCAGTTCACTTTGTACTGTTTGTTTTTCAGATATGAATCCTCTGAGCACAGCAGTTCAGCCGAAGTTGATTAAAGCATAAACCTGGTTTGAATTTTTATATAGAAATGCACTAAGAATAAAACCTTATATAAATATTATAGGAACACTCCCAACTGTTGAAGTCAGTACAAGGTCACCTGGTTGAAACAAATATTTATTTATCATTGTTTCTTTGGTAACAGATCTTTCAGACAACTGCTTATGGCAGACACTCAGGTTATCTTAAAATTGTTTTAAAAATGTTATTTAACAGAGAAGACTGCATAATGATTAAAATGTTGAAGTTGAGAGATTCCTCACAGGCAGTAATGCGAGGTTAGTGTTGAAACATTGATCCTTGGGCAGTAACCTGGCAAAAAGAGGTAAATTAGATAATCTGAAAAGGGTCAGACATCTACTCAAGTCTGTAAGCTGATAGGAGGTCTAAAAATTGGGAAAATATAGGCAATCATTTGTTAGGCGTTCCTGTCCCCCTTTTTCTGTAAGGGGAAACATACTGTCCAATAAAATGGGATTTTATTATTTAGTTATTTTTTAGTCTAAAAAATAATAGACAGAAAGACAGAAAAAGACAGAAGATATGCTAGAAACTAGAATACTTTGGGCTGGCACGGACATTACTGTATATGACATCAGGCATCCAATGGAAAGCGAATATGTGAAAATGGGAAGAGAATATGTGATATGCTCTGTGCCGAAAGTAAATAGAAGATGATTTCTTATTCTTCTCTATCCTTCATTTAAGAATAATTAAATACTTTGAATCTTCTTATCAGTTGTAATGCTTAGGGGGCATGTCCTGGTTTACCAATACATGAAAAACATTATATAAATATGAATCTGTGAAAAGATGCAATGTTTGTCATTCTGGAGGAAATTTGATCTAAAATATCCAAACATCTCAATGACAAGTTCAAATATAAGTTACAATCAGAGACTTTGTAGTTAAGATTTGGTCTATGACCATAAGGACCTTTAACCTAATATTGCCTAACTCAGGTGTGCAAAGTCCAGCCCCCAAGGCCAAACACCGGCAGATGTCTACTGGCATGTGGAAAACTACTGTGGCACAGATCTGGCCCAATACTTTAATGTATAAAAAGAAGCTCACTGGGCAACATTTAATAATTTCTTCTTTATTTTTGTGCTTGATCCCTAAAAATAATTAGGCCGCCGCATAAAGCCCTAATATTCATTATGATACTTGAAACTTCATGTATTTCGATAAGGTCTAAATTTGGACCCTTTGGACAAAAATTTTGGTCACTTTTGCCCTACATTTGATGTTAAAATCCCTTTGTTATTATCAACTGTTAACATGTATCAGATGATACCAGAGTCTGACATTTATTATTATTATTTTTACTCTTACAGGTTGCAGATGTAATCATCCTTATAATTGTCTAATGTGAGAGTAATTTCCTTATATTAGTCTTTCGGTTGCTTCTGTCGAGGGGTCGCCACAACGGCCCATCTGGTCTGCACACAACTTGGAACAAGTTTTTATTCCGAATGCCCTTCCTGATGCAACCCTCCCATTTTATCCGGGCTTCGGACCGACACTGCATCCAGTATTGCCTGGGGTTTGGGCATTGGGTGGGAGTTGATCCCGGGCCTTCCTGCAATCTACTGAATTATTTGGCATTAATCCACTTTTCAATGAAATTGAAATGGTCAAAGTTACTAAATATATTTACGGAATAAGGAATTCATGTAAATAAATTAGAGCATCTAGGACAAAAAATACAGACCATAACTATCAGTTTGTTCCTGATGACCAAGCCTACAAGCCTGACAATAGGAAGAGGAACCAGTTGACCTCAAACAGTATGACAATAAATCAGTCCCTGAAAGTTCAATATAACAGGAAATGGGTTTAAATGAGTCACTTTCATTTTTGAGGAGTTGGGTAAAAACTGTTCATGGGAATTTCAGCCCTACAGGGCCATTTTGAGCAGCAAGCCAGAAGCCTCGATGGGACGAGAACTCCAAACAGAAGCAGGGAACCAGGACAATATCAGGACCAGCCATAATGATAGATGCATCCAATGTAAAAGAAATTACATTTTCTGTTCAATTAAAATTGTTATATGCTTACAGGCCATCTATGTGTTTTGCATGTTAATTCGCTAAATTGGCTGAATCATTGTTTGTCCTAAAGGTTGTAGCTTGTGAAGTTTCGGGGACCGGCACACTCGGTGAGAAAGAAAAGCATGCTGTCATTCCGCGTGACCTGACGTAGGCAATTACCAAACCGGTTACTATCATCTGATTCTGACTAACGCAGGTCACGTGGTTCACCAGTCACCACGTGGCCAAGGAGTACAGAATAAACTAGAAAGCGCGCGATGTTTCTAGAACTTCCTAGATGTCTTGTTTAAATTCCGTTACTTCTAAACACACCTGAGGACGGGATTTAATAATAATAATATAAATAAAAATAAAAAAACCTTTCTGATCGAAAGTATTTGGAACGATTTATGATAAATGCTAAATATACTTATATATTTTAAAAGATTAGAATGTGCTAGACCAAAAACCTAAAACGTTTCACAACGCCTAAATAGACCGTTTAGCACTATCTGTCGCAATAAACATTTGAACTACATAAAGTAATTGTCTGCAATGTGTTATAACTTGCGAAACCCCGTATACATTTTATAGGCTACTTTCAGCAATTCGCCACTAGATGGAGCCATTACTTTTCATCAGAAAATATGGTCAACTACACAAACATGCAAAAAGCAAATGAAAAAGATTACAAAATGTATGCACCAAAATATTGTATAATTATTATAACTACTATTTATTTTATTTACTGGTTTCTGTTTACTTCTTGCCTGTGTAGAGTTGATGATAAGCACCGTAATTTAATAGACCTGGCTATGTTCATGTACAGATCTGATAACTGACGTAATCATTATATAAATGTAAAACTTTTAAGGTACAATAGATTGCTTTATTTCAATAATTTTAATCCTTAGTGTTTGCTTACAAACCTTAAACATGTATAATGTCCCAGACCTTAAACTACTGAACCAAGGGGTGTACAATACATTATCCTTGTGTTCTACCACACTGACAAGCTTATATGTATTTTGGTTCCTTTTGTTTTCCCCCCCAAAAGTGGCATGATCCCCAAACATCATCAGTACTTTTATCTGGTTATTTTTTAAATTATGTTTGAGGTTCTAAAAAAATATCATACAGCCCTAATATTCATTATGATGCATGAAACGTCAGGTATTTCGATAATGTCTAAATCTGGCCCCTTTGAACAAAATATTTCGCCTAACTGAATACCTACTTTTGATGGTAATATCCCTATGTAATTATCAACTGTTAACTTGTATTAATTGATACCAGAGTCTGACATTTATTTGATCCCCAAACCTCATCAATACCTTTTTGTTTTTCCTTCACTAACACACTCATATTGTCAGAAAAAGGCCTGCTAATTAGCGGATTATCTGAATTTGGTATATTAGAGCAGATAAAAATAAAATAATTGGGCAGTGCTTACTCAAGCAGTTGAGACTCTGGATTGCTGATCAAAAATTCAGGGATTTGAGCCACGTCACCACAACCCACACGCTACAACCCATACAACCCAGACACTGCATGCGATGCAGGTCCCAAGCGCAGATTAGAAAATCAGAGGTTTGTGACTCGAAGTTTATCAAGCAAGCCCTTGGATAAAAGGGACAAAGCTCAAGAAAGAAAAATAATAATAATAAACATTCGACGATAAAAAAAATAAAAAGAACTACAACATTGTAGCACAACTCCTGCAGAGCCTCAGGTGATTTAACTCATTAGTTTATCACCAGTAAATGTCTGAGCAGTGAGGAATCCAATCAACTGTACCGAATTCCAGCTCTCTAGAATAAGAGTAAATATCTCCTTTCATTTGTCTCCTTTTTTCGCTAATTAATCTCACGCAACAACTGATTATCAACTAAATATGAGGAAACTATCACAGCTAATATCATTTAACATAACATTTTCTACTGCATATTTTATGTCATTTATTATTTATTTAGTTTACAAGACTTAGTAGCTAAAAATTAAACAAGTCCTTTCTCTTTATTGGCGAGTTTTATTCCTGCAATAAGCCCATAAAATCTTTAGTGGTCCCCTGTCTCTGTTTTTAATTTAGAATGGAAAAAAAAATGCTTTGTGTAACTTTCCAGATGTTTCCTTACATTTATATGTTTTTGTTTAGAAATAAATAATTATGTGTTAGGATGGCTTGCCAATCAATTAACTTCCCTTTTAAAAGCATTTTCATTTGATTGTATTCTTTAAGTCTGATCTACGCTCTTATTATGTGGACTAAAGTGTGTGGACAGCTGGCCTTTAGAGCCATATGTGGGCTTTCCTCTAACTTTTCCCAAAAAGGAGAATTTGGCTTTTTTTTTTTCCAAATATAATTTGGAAATTGTTATACATTACACAGGGCCATGAAGACTTTATATACATATATATCTTTACTAGCATGGGGAATAATAAAAATAGACCACATTATTTGTCACAAATCCTTTACAGCACAGTGAAATATTCTGTTTCAGATGTCCCTGATTGATATAAAGCTGGGGTCAGTGGCCAGTCCTAGGGCTAAACTCCAGACCTTCTGTTTTGTAACCTAGAGCCTTAACCACTGGGCCACCATAAGCAATGTCTTAATAAGGAGTACATTTACATTTTGGCATTCTTATCCAGAGCGACTTACAAAAGTAAAAGATCCATAGCAAGCATTTGAAAAGCTGTCCTATATATAATTTTATACATAACATGTGTCTCTACTACATTGCACTATCATGTCATGTGACTTTCATTTAGCTAACATGGGCTTAATTTAAAATGGTGTGTCATCCATATATCTAATTAAATCCACCAAAAGCAGATCAGAGTGCCATATGGAAAGAATGTGAATATTTCTAGCGTGCCAAATTTTTAAAAAGGTTAACTTAATATGGCAAATTAAAAAAGGTGAACTTCTCAGCTCATTGGTTAATTTGTAGATGAATAAGCATGGATATGAATATTTCATTTTAAAGCTAGTATTTTGTATCTTAATGCATTAAGTGACCTGCAATTAATATTAAAACACACACACACACACAAAACAGATATTAATCCTCATCGATCTTCAGGGTGATCTCAAGGAGGTTTTCCTTGCCACCATCACATCTAGGTTGCTCATTAGGAAAAAAATTATAAAGCTGTAAATTTATAAATCCGACCTTTATTTATTTATTTATTTATTTTTACATATACTTTTGTCCAGGAGTTTTGTTCTATAAAGCTGCTGAATGATATCGCTAAATGTGCTATACAGATAAAATTGAATTTAAAACACTGCCTTCTTTCATCACTTTTAAATTTCGAACAAAGGATAACATATTCTAGTTCACACCAATGAAAATGTAATTTTCTTTGAGTGCTGAAAATTGTACCCCACCATTATCAAAGCTATTATATTTATTATTGAGCACTTATAGTTATTACTGCCATTGGTCATTTAAAGAAAGTTGAATAAATAAGCCTATAATTAATGTCAATTTGGACCTAATGTGTTCACTAAGTGAAGAGTTTAAGAATAAAAAGCTCTATGGCAGAAATGCTTTAGAAAATAGTAAATAGACAAAATATTATTGTACAAATTTAAATAATGAGTATAAGATCTGTATAGATTTTTAAGGTGGTTTATGGAATTCATTTTACAGTAAAATGAACTTATGGCTATTTAACAAATGACAATTTGCACATACAATTCTCACAAGGCATAGCATTTAGTGTATTCTATTTAGTAGTGCACTATACAGCTGCTGGTAAAATAGGACTACATTCCATGAGCTTTGGCATAATGAGACATAATCAGGATAGGAGACAGCAAATTGTTCACTGGTTTTGGTCTTTACCATCACCCATGCAGCTGAATGAGAACATTTGTAGCTCGGGATGCTGAGAGGGCAGCTGCATGCGCTCCGACCGGATGGAGGAGCAGCTGCACCACAGAGCCACTGCGCCCTCATTGGCTCTGTCCCAAACCGCATATGCCCTTCCCACTGATGTAGTACAGTTCTGAGATTACAGTTATACTAAAGGTAGGACTACACTTTAAGAAAAATAGGGTCTTAATGAGCTTTTTGGATTATTAAGATTTTTAAAGTCCCAAGAAAGCATGCAGCAGCAGGGTTTTATACTGTGGAGAACCTCCTGTCCTGCACCTTTGGATGGTTTCTCACTTCACCCACTTGAGTTCAGAAAGAGCTGTTAGCAGTGGCACGGTGGCTTAGTTGTTTGCACAGTCGACTCGCGCCTTCAAGTGTTGGGGGTTTTCCTCTTGCATGGTGGTGTTTTCCAAGATTTCCTCCTACAGAGTTGTAGACAGTACGCTGGCGTTCTAAAATTGCCCATAGCACAGTTGTCTAAGTGTGTGTGTGTGTGTGTGTGTGTGTGTGTGTGTGTGTGTCCGTGCCCACCCAGTGCTCTGGGTTCCCCGGAATAAGCTCAGTGCTCCTCCTCATGACCCTACACTGTAATGGCGTTATGGAAAATGAATGAATGAATAGAAGAGCTGTCAGGGGGTACTCCAGGACTGGGATAGGGAACCTGTAACTCAGAAAGCTGAGCTTACTTATATATTCATATCTCCACATCTTTGGACTGTGAGAGGACATATATGTTTATATCCAGTCAATCCCGAAATGATTCATACCCCTGGCAAATTCTGATTTAAAGTGACTTTTATTCAACCAGCAAGTTTTTTTCTTGATTATAAATGACACAGCTGTCTCCCAGAAGATAATAAGACGATGTACAAGAGGCATCATTGTGGAAATCATTATTACTCATATTTTGTTTACATTTGAACAAAACGTGGCATGTCCAAAATTATTCACACCCTTCTCAATGATCAATAGAAAAGCCTTTATTGGCTATTACAGCAATCAAAAGCTTCCTTTAATTGCTATAACAGCTTTTTGCATGTCTTCACTAGTATTTTTGCCCATTCAACTTTAGCGATGAGCTCCCACTTTTTCAGGTTGGAGGGTCTCCTTGCCATCACCCTGATCTTATGGTTCCTCCACAAATTCTCAATTGGATTTAAGTCAGTACTCTGGCTGGGCCACTGCAAAACGTTAATGTTCTTGTCTGCTAAGCATTTCTTCACCACTTTTGCTGTGTGTTTTGGGTTGTTGTCGTGCTAAAATGCCCACTGGTGCCCAGGCCAAGCTTCTCTGCAGACTGCCTGATGTTGTTGCTGAGAATGTATGTTTATGATTTGTGTGTGTGTGTGTGTGTGTGTGTGCATGTGTGCAAGAGAAAGAGAGATCTGCTCCAATACAATCCTGAATTCTCAACTACTTCTGTTGCACCTGTAACAACTGACAGAGCGTGTATTTTGTATATGTCTGTAGTTTGTATATAAGTCTATGCACCCTCTTGGTGATAGTGGCGGGTCAACGGTTAAGGCTCTGGGTCACTACTCAGAATGGTGGGAGTTCAGGCACTGCCAAGATACCACTGATGGACCCCTGGACCCTGCCTGCTCCATGTGCACTGCATGCACCCTGACTGATCCTGCTTCATAAACTTCCTCTCAAGTTAGGTGTACGCTACAACGTTGCAAGTAAACGGAAGAGCAAAAGCTGAGATGAACCATTGTCGGTGTATAGTAGTGCAGTATGTCTCTTTTGGACGTGACCATTGCCTGAGACCTGTAAACACTCTCTCGCTCGCTCTCTTTCACACACTCACACACGCCCCTCTTGTATTTGTACGCCGCTCAGTGGCAAACGGCGAACGCGTACGAGCGTCCCCTCCTCTCTTGCCTCACCTCCTCCTCCTCCTCCTCTACTCGCTCTCCGCAGGCTGCGCTGAATGAGCGCGCGAGCGAACGGACCCCGCCGTGTCTCCAGTTCCCTTTGGTTCGTCTCGAGCCCGAGCGCGCGCCGCTGAGCAGTAGGAACCCCCCCCCCCCCCCCCACGCGCATAACGGACATGATACGGAGATGAGGCTCAGAAATGGCACCTTCCTGACAGTGTTAGTGTTCGGAGTGTGCGGGCTCATATCGCTCTCCTGGTACACCGCGTTCAGCAATTCCAAAGGTAAGCCATCTCTCTCTCTCTCTCTCTCTCTGGTGTGTGTAAGGGGGTGTGTGTGTGTTGCGTTGTGTTGTGTTATGTCGTGATGCGCTGCTCGCAGGTTAGATCCGGGCTGATGCACGGTGTGTGCGCGTGGCCTCGGTGCTTTTGTCGCTTTTACGAGTGAGTTCTCGCGCACGAGCCCATCTGATCTGCGTAAACATTGTGTCTGTATATATGTATGTGTGTATGTGTGTGTGTGTTGTTGTTGTTTTCCTTCCGTGATTAAAAACGCAAACTCAGAGGGAGTGAAAGTAAATAAGGCAGACCTCCAAGACGATTTGTTTACTGTTTTACAAAGAGGTGTGTGTGTGTGTGTGTGAGAGAGAGAGAGTGTGTAAGCGCTGTTAGGCAACATCTGGACAGGGAGCCATGAGGGATGCATCTGCATCATCATGTGTGGTTCCTTTTGTGCATTTTTTCTCCTAGCAAAACTCAAATTAAAACAAATTAAACTCCGACTATTGAGAAATATTGCCAAAACAAGGCAAAACAAAAATCTTAAAAAAAAATGTATGAAAGTCATGTAAAAAAGATCATGTGTTCTATGTGTACATGCATGTAAAGTAAGTGTGGCTTTATATGCACACTATGTCATTGGGGGAAAATGTCAGATCTGATCCCATCCAGTGTTGTTCACTGTCTGATAGACTAGTTTATGATGCACATGCCTGATGCATGCCTTGCAACCTGGAACTACCTTTGGGTAACATTCATAGTGACTTATTAATAAGCCATGCACATCCAGAGCTGGGAGTTTGAATCAGTTTGTGTGTGTGTGTGTGTGTGGCGTTTGGATGTTCTCCCTATGTGTGGTGGGTTTCCTCCAGTTTCTCGCCCCAAAACATGAATTATAGTGTATGATTTATTGTGGGGTAGCTTAGTGTTAGTGCCACAAAGTTGTCAATGTTGGGCCCTTGTGCAAGGCCCTTAACCCTCAACTGCTAAGCTGTATAATGAAATATCCAAAATGTTGTGCACTGAGTTGCCTGGAATATGCCCCAGGCCCAGCACGACCATACACCCCGAAAAGCTGAACAACAAATGGATGAACGAACCACCTTAGGCTGAATGAAGCCTCATCTAAACTCCTTCTCATCCATTGATGCATTGATTGAATCTTGTCAGTGTAAGCAGTGGACACACTCCCTGTGGACATGTTTCACATTTCAGTTTTATACTTACAAAGTTCAAGTATAATGCATCGGCGCACGTCTTAAACGTCATCTTCTTTACGGCTGTTCTTGTAAATCTGTACGTCTGATGTCTTCATAGACACTCTTTAGGTCCTATAAAGCTCAGTTGTTCTAGCAAATTGCAAATGAATCCTGACATTGTCTGCACTAATACAACTAAATGGACCTCCGGCTCTCTTTTGTTCCTTATCTCTTTCGCATAAAAGGGCACAGTTTCACAGTTCACAAGGCTGGAGACAAATGTGACTTGATTATGTATTCCAAAAAAAATACTAGCATGTGTGCTATAGGCGTTTCTTTATAACTCTGTGCTTCATAAAGCAGCTATGCAAATATGTGCGTGTCTGTGTGTTAATGCATGCATTAAGTTTGGTGGAAGTTTAAAATTAGTAACCATATCTTTTGCATATCTGTTGGTGAACTGCGATGGCTTGCTGCTGATAAAATAACGCACACGTTGTCCATCACTAATCACACGTCAGTATATTTAGATACAACTAGAACATAGTAGGCTGTAGGTTGTTTGCTGGCTGCCTGTGGAGAATTGTATTATAATTTTGATCTTGATTTTGCATCAGTGTGGTGCTTTTGCTCTGTGACGGACTTGCACACAGGCAAATCATTTTGCACTCTGAAGTGATATACCATAAACCTGAATCAGCAATTCAGCAAGAGACCTGGTTTTGGCTATATCCTGCCTTCTTGCCTTTTGAAATCTGATTATTAAATTTTAGCTAGAGCATGCTCAGCTCATACTCATGCTGGAAATGCATACTCTTCCTCGATCCTGCTAATGCCTTTGAAACTGCGTTGCCACACGGAACACGACTCCTTTGTAATCCCTTATTTCACTGATGTTCTGTTTTATATAGTCATGCATTGTGCGGTTACGTAGGCAGTTCTTTGGATCTATTGTTATGCTTCACTCATGTTTCGACCAAAAAAAAAAAAAAAACAGCTCCAATATCCATTTGGGGCATGACTGTGCCCAATGCCATTTCTTAATTGCATGAGATTCACCTCTGATCCACATCATTCATAGTGTATTAATTTTTTTTTCTCGTTTTTTTTTTAAGAAATCACCTTTTTTTCACAGCCTTAAGCTCTTTCCTGGGGTGAAAATAAAAGGAAATGTATGTGCATTTAAAAATTTTTTTTTTTTTTTTTTTTTTTTTACACATTTCTGTTCTGTTATGAGAAAGGGAGAGGGATGTTGTCTGACCTCTTGTTCCTCCTTTTCCTTTGCTTTTTATTGTCTGATTTGCAAAAAGAAGAACAGGGCAGGGTTCACACTGACCTCCTGTCCCTGACTGAGCTGACTCAGATAGTTTCTTTATGGAGTGGTTGTGTCTGGGTGTGTAATATGCGATGGCTCGTCTCTAAGTAATCTCTTACAGATGGTAAATCAGGTGCTGTTTACCACTTTAGATAGCCTCTTACCTTGGAGAAAGCGAAAGAAGAAATATAACTCGGGCTGCGAGCGATAAATGATGTCGTACCTCGCTGCAGGTGCTTTTAAAGAAGCTTTTGTGGAAGCTTTCGGGGTTATTTATCTTTTATTGTAAATTGCTCGGGAGAAGTCTTCAGACGCGCAGCGCTGATATTAACTTAAACGGGTTTGTGTCCTGCATGACCTCTCAGAAACAAATCACGAGTTGTATTTTACTCCGTAACTGGCTGAGAGTGTGCTTTTCTCCCACCTGATTCTGTCTGTTGTTACCCGTCGGTAGTATTTGCCTGCAAAGGTGGGTCATGAGCGTGCACAGCATTATTTAGTAACGATTGGACAGATGAGTGCAATGCGGAAGTGTTTCACGCAACAGGGGAATGGACGCACCTTGACGATGAGAGAGGTCAGAGGAGAATGGATGCACTGGTTTGCGCTGTCAGGAAGGTTACGGCGATTCAAATAACCATTTCGTGCCATCATGGTGAGCATTAAAGCATGAATAGAGGAAATCTCGGTACGGTGGATGATGGGAGACGGGGATCCGAGGGTGCGGTTGTGTTAGTCGGAAGGGATAAATCCTGTCTAATAGAAGTGTCGAGGAGAAGGATTTGAATGGCTTTCACTTTTGTATAAGGGATCGGTATCGAGTCGGAAATGCTGGTGTGATATTTGTCCAGGATCCAACGTTAGCAGGATGATGCTGCAGAGGCTTAAGGAAATAAAATGTGAATGAAGATTTGAGAGGCTGAGTTTAAGGGATGAACTGTGGTAACTTGCGTCTGAATTTTTATTCATTTCTTTCTTTCTTTTTGCACGGATTGAGCCACCGAATCAGGACCAAAAAAAAAACTTCCTTTGATTACAGCAATTATGTAAGTCCTGTGGATATAACAAATGTGCCACAGTTGTCATTGTCACTGTATGAAGGATTAAGGTTTGTTTGGACATCCTGCAGTTAGCACAATTGTTTCATCTACTCACCATGACAGCGTCTTGGGCATTTGCTCTATACAAACTGACAGCACATTTAGAAGTTGTTAAGAGGAAGATGAAGTTGTCATTGTTTTGTTGAAACCACGACTTGCCTCACAGGCAGCAGATGGCTCTGGAAAATGCAAATCCTAAAAACCTAATACACTTAAATTAACCGTTTGTATCAGTACACGAGAACTCTTTTATTACTTTTGGTAACCCTGCGTGAAATTATTATTTTTTTAACATCGGGCGTGTTGTTGAGGTTAACACACAGCTTGGCAGACTCGTGTGTATTTTTGGTCACAGGTACAGTAAGAAGCTCCAGCAACATGAACGAAGGAGGAGAGCTTGAAAAGCCCTGGAGTAAAGACGTGTAGAAGTGTACTAGGATCTGGACCATATTCATTATCAGAAATATCACACGAACATCAAGAGTGTGTGTGTGTGTGTGTGTGTGTGTGTGTGTGTGTGTG
This sequence comes from Clarias fuscus, assembly GCA_030347435.1. Classification (NCBI taxonomy): domain Eukaryota; kingdom Metazoa; phylum Chordata; class Actinopteri; order Siluriformes; family Clariidae; genus Clarias; species Clarias fuscus. The sequence goes on along the minus strand of CM059214.1, from coordinate 10,744,641 downwards.
TGTGTGTGTGTATACATTATATAACCTACAAGTCTAAATAAAGCCAAGCTCGAATTTGCTTCTTTTTTGATGTCTTCTTTCAAGCACTCCCTCGGATAATTATATTTGAAGGAGCCTGTTGGTCTTGTTAAAAGCTTGACCTGAACATGGTCTTTGTTTCAGTTCCAGATATATTTGCCCAAGCTGCAATTTTGTATACTTAACGTGCCCATTAAAACCTTTAAACTAGGCACAGCTTCACTTGAGTCAGGTTTTATACAATCGCCCGGCGCTGTGTAATTATGGTACAGAGCTGAAAAATTAAAAGGCAGTTGGGAAATTTGCCATCACGTTATAACGACCATTAAACTGATGTTATTCATTCGTCTGACCACAGCACACAGTACAGGTGAGAGACCGTCGCTTAAGCAAACTGCTAAGCTGTTGGAGGTCGAGCGTCTGTCTCGAGGGTCCACCAGTGGCTGTCTGGCACGGCTGGGATTTCAACGCTGACCCGCCAGTCGCTCGTACAGAATGTTGAATGCTAAGCCTCTATTGAAGATTGAAATTGAATAATGGAATAAAAACGAAGTTCACTTATAATGGGGAAATGTGCAGAAGAAGAAACTGGACCCCTCTGTAGTTGGCTGTTGAACGTCCTAGGGGACACTTTGTCAGTTTGCCTTAGAAATCAAGAAAAAAAAAGAAAAAAAAAGAAATCAAGGGATAACTCATGTATGGAATTGTTTACTTTCAGATAATAATAAAACTTAAGACTCATTTGTTTTTTTTATGGTTTCTTTTAACATTTTTCTAAGGTTATCAGTCAATTGTTAGTTAGTTTGAAGATCAGTATCAACTGGCAGGAGAGGGAAAAACTTCCCACAACAATCTGTACAGACATCAAAACTACTGTACGTACATAGACTCTGGTGTAGACCATGTGTGTGTTCCTGCCTTGATCTTAGTGCTCGTTGGATCAGATTCCACATCCAACACGACACTGATAAGGATTAAGCCTGCCTCATGGTCCGTTTACATGGACCCTAATATTCCATTAATCGGAATAATAGCTCAGTCGCAATAAAAGGAAATCATGTAAACATCTGATCCGGCACTATTGGAAGGAGTTTTAAATCGGAATAAAAGAGGTGAGGTGTAAACACCCAATCTGAATTTTTCTCACTTGTTGGATTAAACAAATCCTTTCTGCGCATATTTGCCCCACTTTTGGGGTGTACAAAGTGGAGGTTGGTGTTAACATTGTTAACAAGTGATGACTGGTTTCTCAGGAGGAAATTTTGTGTCCATTCCTGATCGGTAAACTCCATGAGAATAACTCTGTCCCACCAGTCTTCACTTTCTGTCCATCCACTGGGTCTCTGGTTGAAGATGGAGCACTAATTGGTTCACCATTTCATATGTTGTAAGGCACTAGTCATCGATGAGACTGAATCAGGAGAAGGTGGGATTTATCGTAAAAGTTGTTAAACCTACGCCTAACCTCTAAGTTTGAAGTAAAAAAAAAAAAAAAAAAGATTCACAGCGAGCAGAACCACATGATGGTTTTATATTTAAATATTACATTTAAATCATTCGGATTAAATGATTTGTGCATGCAAACCCGGATCTTATCAGATCAGCATCCATGTATACAGTTTAAGCAGAAACTATATTCAATCGGATTGAAGAAATATTGTCCATGTAAATGTAGCTCCAGGAATATTGGGTGAGAGGTACAGTAATAATAAAACCTGGATGGGACACACACAAACACACATACACAAATATAAAATTTCTGAAGACTCCGACAGCAACATAAAGAACAATATTGATTTTTTTCAACAGTTAACATATTTAATTTAATCTGCTGTTTTCTTTTTTGCCAGGACTGTTTCTGCTTCCACAGAAGTGACATCATGCCTGCCAAATGACAAATTAATAATTATTTGACCAATTTGTTGAAGCAGGTTCATGTCTAAGCAATATAGCTAAAATGAATTCTTACTCGCTTAATTCTCTTGTGACTAAGCACGAACAAAACTCTTCATGCTGTTTATACAGTGTTCTTGTTCATATAAAAATATTAGATATTCATGAATGAGACCTTATCTTTTTTTTTATCATAAAACAAATCTAATTAGCACATTTCTAAGTTTTATCATCATTATTTCACAACACAATAATCTGATTATTCCTTTCCATTCCATTTTATCAAAGGAGACGCTAAGCGTTATTCACGCTGCCTCTGAGCATTGCAGCGTCATGCTCTGTTAATCAGTGGAGCTTTTTAAACTAGCTTAGCAGGGTGAAGTAGCAGTCGAGTGCGCCCAAACCATTACCTTACCTTACACCAGCACGTCACGCAGTGTTCATGAGTTGTGGAAAAAAAAAACTTTTTTCATTCTGTCAAAACACTTTTCTAGCATTAGCATTTCACAAGTAGTTTCTGTTGCCAGGGAAACTCTGCTGTCAATCAGTATGCCATCTGACACGCCCACTTAGTCAACGGTGCCCGTGTAGTGGCAATTTTAGTATTGTCATTTTTTTTTTTCCAAAACAGATACAGATGACGATAGGTGATCAGGTTGGTCATTAGTATACTGATGATGCTGAATGCTGAGTGGTTGGAACAGACGAGAGGGGAAATGAGGTTGCTGCTGAGGTTGTTACATAAACAACCAGTTTTAAAAGTTCATTTTTAGACGCTTTGAAAACATTTGTTTCCATTTCGTTCATTTAGTCTACATGATTACTAAATTTAATTTAAGTGGAAATGAGGCATGGCGTAGTGGTTGGCACTGTCGCCTTGCACTTCCAGGGTCCGGGTTCAGTTCCCGTCTCTGTGTTCATGGAGTTTGCATGTTCTCCTTGTGCTTGGTGGGCTTCCTCAGGGTACTCCGGTTTCCTCCCGCAGTCCAAAGACATGTAGATTAGCCGTAAAATTGGCCGTAGTGTGCGATAGATTGGCACCCTGACCAGGGTGTACTCCGCCTTGTGCCCTAGGTCTCCTAGGATAGGCTCCAGGCCCCCCGTGACTCTGAATAAGGGATAAAGTGGTATAGATGATGAGTGAGTGAGAAATGAGGGATGGCTCATGACTTTTGCATGGTACTGTACATGTGTCTTCTGTCTGCATTATCCTGCATAAAATAAATATCATATATATAATGAGTGCAGTGGCTCTCAACAAAAGTTCGGATAATAAAGGAGAATAATCTGCCTTTCATGTTTCTTCCTAGTTCCAGTTTCAGAGAAAACTCTTCGTTCATTTTTTAAGTGTCACAAGAAAGGCAGCTGCACAGCAGGAACTTACGACAGCTGTTTATATATTTGCAGTGCATCCATCATCTTCTCATTTTTTATATAAAGAAACAGTATTGTGGCATAAATTTTAGTTCCATCCAAGAAGTGAAATGATCGATCTCCTTTGCTCTGTCAGGTGGCTTTTTGCGGCTTGGCTGTAAATGAAGCCATAATAAGGAACGTGTGATGAATTATACATGTGGCCATTGTTTGTGACGGGATGTTATCCTTTTGTTAGGAATCTAGCAACCAGAAACAAGACCAGGTTTTTTTTTTTTTTTTTTTCCTGCCTTAACACTGTGCAGACTTGACAAGTTTGACTTGACCGAAAGGAGCACGCCATGAGTGGTGAGCTTTCACGTGTGTTGCGTTCACTTTATCCGGACTCTGTGTGCTTTATTGTAAAGGGAAAGAGAGAGAAGGAGCTTTCGAAATGAGGTTTAATTATTCAGGTTTGAAGTGGCTCCTGATAGCTCTGGACCACTTGAAATGCTGCTCCCACTATAGCAGCTGAAGCTGAAAGGAAAGCCGGCGCTCCAGCCAGGCTGCTCAGAAACGGCCCTGCATTTATAATTAATGCCTGACTCCGATATGCTGCTCTCAACTCACGCTTTAGCTGTGGTTTAAACCTCAGGATTTGGCGCATCCTGCTCTCAGATCATCTTCAGGGAACAGGCACCTTTTTTTTTTCAGTTTATGGGAAGGACACACTGTTACTCCCACTTTTAAAAAGTCTTTTATTATAAGACGTTTTTTAATTCAGCACTTGTCAAGGATCAATGGGGTTTGGGATGGACCCATCAGATGCTATTAAATTTTGTTTCCAGGCATAGACGTCTGGCAGAAACGTTCCGTAATCTAGTGCTCACACTCTTTCTTTTTTTTCCTTGAAGGTGCCCTAAGACCAGTTCCCACTTTCCCACTTTTAGCTACTGATCACTACATATTCACAAATCACCATGAGTCATGGGTAGTCTCAAGGTACGACGCGCGTCCGGGTGACTGGAGTGATTGGGGTGACTGGGTGACCGGCATGGGCTGCAAGTTTTCTCAGCATGCTAGCACCGCATGACGCACCACCTCATTGCCATGTGACATCAAACAACCGCGGATAGGCTTACGGAAACATACTGTGGAACCACAACTTGTTTTGACCTATAGGCTTGTCGTAGGTTAGCTGTATAGTTCCATAACCTGTCTGTGTGTATTTGTGGCCTTCTGAGGTCAGTCTTTGGCAGCCATAGCGGCACTTTGTCCCATGATGGAAAGAAGCTGTAAATGCCAGGATGGTATAACTAGGAAATGAAATTTTGTATATATTTCTTCCCTGGATTTTTTGGTGATAATGGTGATTAACTTGCAAATGGTACAGTTTTTTAATCATCCGCAAGTTGAGTCTTTTCATGTAACAAGTCCTTTGATTGTGCAGAATAACAGAACACGGTTATAAGAGTGAAAACACATCATTTCTCTAAATAATCCCCTGCTACACTAATACACTTATCCCAGTGTTTCACTAGTGCCTGGATACCATCAAGGTAGAACGTTTTCTCAGTACACCAAAGCCATGATCAGACTGCCTGCTTCACTTCTGAAACACTGGCCTCCCAGGAACTCCTTTATGGCTTCGAGTGAGGTCAGAAAGGGCATGTGGCGATAACTCCCAGCTGAGTTCCTGTAACGTGCGAGTGATGTTGGTGTCGAGTCTCTTTTCAAGGATCAGGCGTTTCACTCGCTGTATGAGCCACCTCTGCCGGGATCGCATTCAAAGTCTTCTTTAAAACATTTGCACTGTTCGAATGTTTTATTCGAGCTAAGAGTCTCATCACCGTACTGTGCATGAAGTCTTGAAGTCTTCTGTAAATGTCAATCGGTTTTATGCATTCATTCATGAAAAAAATGACTTAAACGCTCCTCATAAAATACCACCTGTAGCCTTTTGTTGGTTTTCGCAGGTCGCTTTGTAGGGATCTGTAGACTCTCCCAGCGCACTGTAGCTCTTTTTGTAAATAATCATGTTATTCATAGCCTTACCCTACAAAATGTTGGCTTTTTTTTTTTTTTCATGTCTTCACATAGCACCACTATTTTCCACCTGACCTAAGCTTTGTTGCTACAACGTCGTTAATGATGTCAATCACCAATTTAAAACCGTAGCAAAGATTCGTAGCAAAGATCTTGTAGAACTGGGCTATAGCCAGTGACTTGATGACTTTTTTTTTTTCAAAAAAAAAACACACACAACACATGATATTTCAGACACATTGATTGAAGTTGCCTTTGTATTAATTTACATTCTCGTTCTTGTCCTTATTAGGGCACTTACTGTAACTACCCCCAAGCTTATCATACATTTTCACATAATGTTATTTTAAAATGCTGTGTATAGATTCCAAATATAAAACAGTACAAAGATATAAATGAGCTCACACATTTCCGTGGGTGAACATATACTGTAGCGTCACAAGATTGTAATGCCTAAATCGACTTCTCTTAACAACAGTGTTGTAGGAGGCTGCTTTGACATTTAAGGCCGTTAGTATTCGCCGTTAGCACATCTGAGTCCTGAAAGCCGATAAAAGATTAGCCGTTAATAAGAGAATCGTTCTTAATTAGTCGCCGGCAGTACATTCGGTTCCACAACCAGGCAGGCAATTAAACAATAAAGAATAAGATGTAGACAAATAGGTGTCTGTGCAAATAACACGTCCTCTAAAGAACAAAAAATGCTCGATTCATTTTATGGTTTAATGAAGTGTTCTTATTTTATTTAAATTTTTTTTAACAACACACCTTAAAATATCTATTGTACATGTGGAAAGATTAACAGCTTTGATTCCTATCACACTTGACCTGAATGGCGTCGAGAACGAGCGCGGAGTTAGTCATAATTAATAACGCATGTTTGTTCTCTAGGACTGAAATCTTTTACGACTGAAACGAAATCATGCCTGGGTATGCCTAAAACATGATTATTTAGGAGCAGCATTAGCATTAGGAATGAAAAGAAGTGAAAATCACTACTAGAAGCTATGTTTAAAAAAAAAAAATCCGTTAAAGGAAAAAAAAAAAACAATGTTTAAACGCTACGTCCTCTACGCTCGTGATGTGGTTGTACTGTAAGTGCTACTCTCTTATCACTTCTGGCATCATATCAGTCTGTGGATGATTCATCCTGTATGGCTGTCAGGGCCAGACCAAAAAAAAATAAAAATTGGCTCACACTAGGGTTTGCATGTGTGTGTGTGTGTGTGTGTGTGTTTGTGTTGTTGTCGTTGCTGCTAAATGTTTTCTTAATGATAAGGATATATTAACATTTTGACCTCGTATATTCCTCTCGGTCCCATGAGGTATTTTGGATCTTTCGGAAAAACTGCAGTATTTATACGTCGGGTGTTCAAGTCAAACCGGGACTTTCTTTCTTTCTTTTTTTTTGTTTGTTGGAAAAATAACTCTCTACACTAAGTCCCTAGTCCTTGGATACCATCAAAGTAGAACGTTTTCACAGCTATGGTCAGACTACCACCCTTCACGACTGAAACCCTGGCCTCCCAGGAACTCCTTTAATGACCTAAGCAGGTGGAAGGTCAGGACTGTACGTGAGATGTGGGAATAACTCCCAGCCGAGTTCCTGTAACGAGCAAGTGGTGTTGAATGATTGTGTGTAGAGTTCCCATAAACAGATATGTCTTATCCGCACGTTTTTCATCAATTTGCAAGGATCAGGTGTCCTACTTTCTGAACGACTGCAGATTGTTAAAAAAAGTAAAGTAAAAAAAAATAAAAAATTCAAAGAGTTTTCTCCTGAATTATTTGGCTACAGTAACACACAACTTATTGGAAATACCCCACAAAGATAGAATTACTGTTGTGTGTGGCACTTGCTGGCTTTAAGCCAGTTATCAGGAGGGCAGCATGTGATTGAGAGAGACCATGTGCTGGCTGTTCGTGATGCCTTAGTCACTCATTCATCTCTCTCTCTCTCTCTCTCTCTCTCTCTCTCTCTCTCTCTCTCTAGTGTTCAGTGCTACATCTTGTGTTCAGCGTTGTGTGAAATTTAACTCCCACTTCACTCCTCTCATTTTGAGGAATAACTACCTCAGTCGCTGCTTTGTTCATTTCCTGTCTGTCTGGCCCTCTTTCTCTTTCTTCCTCATTTCTCTTCTTACCTTTCATTATCATTTTTTCCACCAGTCCCTGCTTTGCATATGGCCTGTCATTTTTAACTGTAATTGGAATCCGGGCAGCTGAGGATATGACCTGTGTGCTCTAACTGCTCGCAGGAAATGTTTCAAATGAACATTGGGGAAAGGATTTAATTTGTAATTTAGTGATGTCTATTATGGTGCTGTTGAATCGAGCTGAAGCCGTCGAGTTCAAATGGACTGTGTGCTTCATTCTAAAGGTCAATCACATGGGAATAAAGTTTGTGCTGGAACAAAATACCTTGTAAGGAAATACCATACAGTACAGTATATGCATGCTTAGGTTTTAAGTGTTGAGGTGCAACAGTTGAAGCAAGGTGACTGATGGGCAAGTTGCTGTTGATGCTGGTGGTTGTTTGTATAGTTTACATAGTCTGTGTGCTACAGAGACCAGCGTTTTTCTTCTGAGATGATCATTTTTTGCCAGCTCATGGACTCTTAGCGCTTTGGAATCATAAGTCCAAGTGATAGAGCTGGTGGAAACAAATTAATAGGAATGGGATCATCAGGAAATACCCGATGCGATAATATCACAATACCTAGTTGATTCGATTCGCATTGTAAATTCTGTTACGAATTTATAAATATCCTGATTCTATATAATTTTTTTGTTTTTATATTTTATGTTAATTCTAAACGTGGCAAAAGATTTATTCCTACCACAAATGATGCTGCTGCCTGTATGAATAGTTTAGACTACACTACCTGTAGAATTATAGAGGAACTGCAACATTTTACCACCTCGAATGCAAACATCTGTAAATGAAAAAAATGATCTTTAAAAATCTGGGAAGGGAAGACTCGATATGGTATTATCATGATACCTCGATTTGTATTGCGATTCTGTTAGTAGCGCAGTTTTATAAATATAAATATCCCAATTCATATAATTAGATTTTAGATTTTGTTAAAATTCTAAACAAACATAGCAAATAATTTGCTCCTACCACACAGTATGCTGTGCTGCCCGCCAATGTGAGAATAGTTTAGAGTGCCCCACCTGTAGGATTATACAGGAACTGCAATTTATCACCTCAGATGCAGACATACAGTATGTAGATGTAAAAATAATAATAAAAAAGCAATATATAAATAAAATCACAATACATACATAATATATACATAAATGTTTTCCCTATCTCTGCCAATTACCGTGTTTCAAGTTGAGTAATTGTGTTTATGTGGTACAACATGTTGTAGGTCAGGGTTAGTGTTAGGGTTAAGGATCAGGCTCGGCTCTTTCCCTGGAGTTTTAGTATTATATCAAGGACTCTCAAAATCTTCCTGTATACCACAAAAAAATGTTCTTGGAAATCGTTCTCCTGACTTTTGATAGAAAGCTATTTCCACATATCCTGACAAACACCTCAGGCTGCACGATTCATAGCCTCCCGAGTTCAAAACGAGAAGAATCCCATTTTCCAGTTTATAGATCGACCAAAGATCCTTTAAGAGAAATATGCCCTGCTGTAACTTCTTTGTCATAAACTGATTTACAAGCTCGTCGAGTAAGATCTTCATTTGTCTCTAGGTAGCTGACCTGCTGTTAAAGTTTATTAGCCGTTGCGCATCTAGGCCTCCAGAGCCCTCATATAAAAGATTATTAGAGATTAGCAGGTGCATTGTTTTCACTCAGTCGCTGACTCACAATGCTTTCATGCATGCTGAGTATTCGGCGCTACAATTATCCGGCCGTTGAGATTCTCCGCCGATAAAATAGATTCGTTCAGCTTAATCTCGCCGCGTTACGAATGATTCTTGTGAGAATACGTGACTAATTGTTGATGCTGTTTCCAGTTTTATTGTTCTGTTTACTGCGAGTGCTATCATTGTAGCTTGCTGGCACTTTATGGTGTTTATATATCGAAGATAGGGCACTATAAAGTTGTCACGTCCAGTTTTCGTTTGTTGATGTGTTTTTTTAGTCACATTTATTAGCCATTACAGAATGATCCTGTTTAATGCTCATTTTCTGGCATTTGAAGTCACAGACAAGGGAGTGCAAATAGAGCCAGGACTCTGTGGACTCCATGACTGTCCTACTACAGTAATATATTCTACTAATATTACTAGGGATGGAAATCACAAGGGACCAACTGATCCAATATTATCACAATACCGAAGTACTGATTTGATTTGTATTGCGATTCTGTTAGTATCATGATTTTATAAATATTACGATACAGCATAAATTTTTATAGACAAACATTCGGCCAAAGTGTCTCATCTACGTAGGTGAAAAAGTGAACCTTCAGACAGGATCATATAAAACCATTTTTCACAATACTTAATGCTTCTTATTTCTCGACACATGCTTCTTTGTTCATAAATATTGATTTTTATCGGATAAAAGCAGCACATTTGCTAAATTCAATTTCATGTCATTTTATGTAGTGTCTAACTTTTTTGAATTCAAATCTCTCAATGATCATAATTGTATTTCAGATAAACGACATAAACCTGACAAGTGTATTATTCTAAAATGGAAAATTGTTAATATATTAACATGCATTTCACAGTATGTACTGATTTTTTTTTTTTGGAAAAAAAATCTTAATTTTAATATCAATACTCATAAAGAAATATGAATAATTTGCATTTTAAATGATTATTGTTTGAATCGAGACGGTGCAACGCTAAAAAATAGCCATTTTTGGAACGGATATTAAATCATCTCTCCAAAACGAGAAAGTAAGCAATGTGAAATTTTTAGCAAAGTAAGATTTGTCACTTCCATGTTGCATAAACTTGTTTCTGTATTATATGTATAACATAAAAAAATTTAATCAGCACCAATACTGTGTTGTGGCCAATTGCAAACAATTTGCTCCTACCAATGTGTGAATAGTTTAGAGTGCACCACATAGGATTATAAAGGAACTGCAACATTTTACCACCTCAAATGCAAACATCCATGTGTTGATGTTTATGATACATGAATTGTCATACAAAGAAATCACTATATGTAACTGAATCAATTGTTTTCAGCTTAAAATAGTGATATGATTGTTAGAGCTTAAGCCTTCGATGCTTTATCACTGTGTAATAATTATCCTTATAATTATACCCAGAAGTCACCATACATACAGTAGCAGTGCTATTCATCAGCCAGCTATTTATCGTGCCTTCATCGGTGATGTTCGTGGACGTCCATGTTTTGGCTGGTTCACAAAACATTCTCTTTTTTTTTTTTACTTGTGGTTTGGCAGCAGTGTTGTGTGTGATGTGTTTCCCGTTGAAGTCTGTTGCAACCTTGTGAAAGCTTCCCGATCCAGCCATGAGAATGATTTCAGTACATTTCTCTTTTGTCGAAGCCATTCCTAAACGCTATTTGTATCCTTTGTGTGGGGAGACTTTCTCAGGGCATCCTCGCTAAGATCATTATATCTTCTGATGTTTAAAAAGCAGTTGTTTCCTTGCTTTTTAATAAGAAACATAAATTATTGAACACTCTACGGCTACGGATGCTTTACAGATAATCCCCGTCATTAAACATGGAGAATCCAATCCTGAGCCATTCCTCGTTCAAGGTTAGCTGGAATGGTACAGCCGTAAACATTTTATATTTGTACAAGCGGCGTTTAAGTCAAAATGGAATTTGTGACAATGAGTGGGACTCTTATCCTCATTTGTATGGTGCAAACATATTAAAGAATGACAAACCCGGCCGAGGTGGCTCGGAGACCACTGTGGTCATTCTTGTGAACATTTAGTGAATGGAACGATCTCAGGAAAAAAAAAAAAAACGGTCTGGTTTGTTCTGTTTTTGCGAGGCAGCGCACAACGTCATACTGCCCACCACACTATGTACACATCACAGGAACTCGTCTGAGAGTTTTTGCAACATCCCCAATACAGTCCTGATTTTGCTCCAAGCTATTTCCACATGTTTAGGCCATTAAAGGAGTTCCCGGGAGGCCAGTGTGTAAAATGTGAAGCAGGCAGATTGACCATGGGGTCTGGCTTACTGAGAGAACTTTCTGCCCTGATGGTATCCAAGCACTAAGTGCATTAGTGTAGCAGGGGATAATTTAGAGAAATGAAGGTAGTTTTTTTCTCTCACACCTGTGTTATGTTATTCTGCACAATCAAAATCATAATCTACTTGTATTGATCTAAAACGAGGTTGAATCCTGTTGGATTTATGTTGAATGTGTTTAAAGCTCTCTTTATACATTTCTTAGATTATGATTGCTGGACTATAAAAATAGTCATTAGCTGCAGTCCTAGACAATTAACCTTGCTGTGATCTTGAACAAGTGTTTAACTTGTTATTCTCAAGATATCCAGGATCCCGAATGGGCGAACGGACAGAGATGCGAGTGTCCAACCTGAAAACAAGTCTCCACCTGCTTTGTTCAGTCGTCATAATCCAGAGATGAATGGCTTGCTTGCTTTGTTGCTTGCTGCTGTGCCTTTATGTTTAAACTGATTCAGTGTAACACTAAACCCTGTACCAAATCCCAACACACTGTTTGCTTCTTTACCTACTGCTGGTGAATATCTTCTCCTATGTCCTCTCAGTGAGCCTTCATTTCTTAGCAGAATTAGTATTTGGTGGAACGGCAGTACGCCAGCTCACGTACAGAAACCACTCTGTGTTTCTGTCCACACCTACTATAATAAAGTGCATTTTCTTAAACAAACTCAAGACATTTTACTTGGCCTCCCTCACTCATTTAATGTCAGGGATTTACACAGAGCGGTTTACTCAAAAGGATCCCACTTTTTCCTTACGAAAAAAAGTCCCTTTCCTCAGGGCATTAGTGCGAATCGTCATGCATCAACGCTATCCTGGATTGTCAGCTTGTGTGAACTTGAGAAAGGACAGTTCAGGACAATGCACGTTGACAGGGAGACGGAGCCAGACAGCTTTAAACCAACAGAGCAAATATTCAGAGACAGAGCTGTCTGTCAGACCGACTAGCCAGGGAAATCTGTTGGATGTTGAAGCTTTGCCTTTGGTGCACTCGGTAAAACACTCTTATTCATTCACCTGCATAAATACATCATGTCTGGTTTATAGATCCTATCACACATTACAAGAAGAGGAACTGAAACTCGTATAAATTTGGTACTAGGGGTGGGAATGTTATATTTGCTACAATGGCAAAATGATTTTTGATGCATCTGAGTGACATAAATCTCATAACACCTGTCTACTGTAGTTCCCGCCCACTTCCGAATGGCAAAAAGTGCGCTACCTACCGGGTGCTGGTTCTAAAGCCTACATTTTAAAACCAGTCACAGGGCTGAATGACAAATGAATGACCCTCTCTAACCCCTGATCAAGGACACTACACAACGCTCTAGCTTTCCATATTATGCTATTTGGGATTCAACATCGGAATGTTAGTTCTTTATATATCATAAAGTTTGAAATGTCAGTATTAGTTAACATTACCTGGACATCATTTTATGGAGTATAAAGTACAGCGTATTCCAGAACATTGTCTCATGTGCAGCCAAAGCACTGAATGAGCTAATGCTAACGCTAGCAAACGCCTGGAGGAATCACATATTTTAATAATCACATAAGTTACGAATTCCACCACAACATTCTGCATGTGTAAATAATTAGCAGAACAGAAGCTATAGCAATTGCTAGGTGGCTCTTTCATGTGATCATTAGATAATCTTTCTGATCCGAAATAAACCACAAATGTAATTATCAAGGGAAATACATGGTAGCCAAATGTCCGTTATTGGTAATTCTGAAGTCCATGGTAGTCACATGTCTGCAAACGGTCTATACATAATGGATTATATATATATAATTTCTCTCTATATATATTTGTGTGTGTGTGTGTATGGCAGAGGAGGTGCTTTATGCCAGCCTGGCTCTTTCCTGCTGGGGTTGCCATCTGCTTTGTGAGGAGTGTGCAGGTGTGTGAAATTTGTGCTTGGTCAAGGCACTATGTACAGTGTGTGTGTGTGAAGGAGATGTTCAGAGTAGGTAGAATCCCCATAGATACTGTTTGTTTGATCTCACACACACACACACCCCCTTCCTGTGTGTATTCATTTTTCAGCAGCTGAACACATTGCATGTTCATTCTCACCAGTATGGCAGACTTCCTGAACCACTTCCCCCAATCTCTCCCTATCTCCATTTCCCTTTTGTCTATCGCTCTCTCTCTCTCTTTCTCTCTCTCTCCATCTCTTTATCGCTCTCTCTCTCTCTTCCCACTCTCTCACTGTCTTCTCTATCTCCTTTTTATCATCTCTAACAGTTGTAGTTTTCGTGAGTCTCGTTTGCTGCTGTTTCACGAGCTAGCCATCTGTTTCTGGAAACTCTTTCTCGTTCTGATTCGGAACAGGGTAAAGACCCTGTGTGTGTGTGTGTGTGTGTGTGTGTGTGTAGAGAGAGAGAAAAAACATTGTAAAGAAATTTACACATTCACTAGTCTGCCATTTTGGCAGCTGTTTAATTCTAAGCTCGAGGCTATTTAATCTCCCTGTGTGTATGTATTACACTTTCATCGTCAGGGATTAGAGTTTAATTACGTTTCATATAGCTTTATCACAATTGGGCTTGATTACACTGATAAACATGTTTGACAAAATCGCATCCATCGGAAATGAATTTCGGTTATATACGCCAACACACAAACACACTGCATGTAATCAATTCCCAGTCAGATTGACACATTAGTCAGATCAAAACACACATATGCATCCCCACTGCAGTCATTTCAGTATGCATCATGCAGTTTGTGTGTGCAGGGAATGGAGTGACATGTAAGCTGTGTCTTGGCACTCGTGTTCAGCGGGAACTTTTCTCCTGGAGTTGAAATCATCGAACGTATATAGTGCAACTCCCTGTCACACACACACACACACACACACACACACACACACACACACACACACACTCCTACTGCCGGTCTGTCTCCTCAGTCTGAGCCAACGTATCTGACACGACCTGGATCCATTATCTCTAAAACCAGGTTAGATGCAATATGGTTAAGCACATAGCAAAGTCACAGCGACGCAAACGCAGGCACGCAATTAGTGGCAGAACGACGTGCTACAGAAGAGAAGAGACAATCAGCACGAGGACAAAATGATGGGGAGCATTATGAAGAGGAGAGGAAGGAGTGTGAGCGTAAGAATGCTAATGACAGTTCAAGTGATTTATAGAAAATGATGGATGATAATGAGACAGCAAAGAGATTGTGTGTTTTTTTTTTTTTTTTTTTTTTAATAACCAAAAAAAACAAACTATATGATTTTAAAGTGTAGCTTTTAATCCAGCTTTTTTCAGGAAGGTCGAGGCCATTTTCACATTAGGGCCCCATGATTCCTCGTTTCTGAGAAAATATGACCCCAAAGCCTGGTTCATTTTGGTCAGTGAGAAAACAATCATTCCAGGCTCAGGAACCGTTCCCAAGTCCGCTGGAAGAGGTAGTCTTGGGAAGAATAAAGCGTACTCGGGCAAGGATCGAATCATGTACCATATCTGATCGTACCTGAGAACAGAAGTACTGTAGATCACTGATTAGACATGATGTCATCAGTGCTGCCTGTCTCCTTCAAAATCTCTGTGTGCTTAGCACGTGTAAATCTCATTCTCTGACCTACATAGCCATAACGGATACTAAAGGAAGGCACATGAGAGCGTTGCTTTCAGTGTTTCTTTCCTAAATATCAACTTCCCCGTTCTTTTCACAAACCAAGGATGTGCCTATTGCCACCTGCTCACCAGAACGGAGAGCAAAAACAATGTGGACGCTTGTCAGCAGGGGAGAGGGAAGTAATCAGTCTGTGAAAACGCTCTAAGAGAAAGTGGCATACTCTTAAGGGGGTCGAGGTGACCGATGGCACTGAAGACATCGTGTTTAAACAATGATCTACCTCCATGCTCAAGTATGATTTGATTTCCATATATGATTTGACTTGTGCTCGAGTATGCTGCACTTGAACCTGGAACTATTGTGTTCTCACTGACCAAAGTGAACCAGACTTTGGGATCAAGTGTTCTCAGAAACGATCCCAGGGCCCTAATGTGAAAATTCCCTTAGTTTCTTTAGTCCCTTTGAGAATCCCATTCATTCCTAGCACTGTTTGTAGCGTCGCTGCCTCACAAATCTATGATTCGATCCTAAGCTCAGGTTCCTGTCGGTGCGTGTCATCTCTTGTCTCTGTACTAGATACTTGGCCACACTTTATGGTCAAATGTTTGTGGACACCTGACCATTTTTTCTTGAAGTCTTCTAGACCACTAGATTTTACAATGTTCCATTGGTGGCGCATACGACTGTGAAGTTCAGGTGTCCACAAACCTTTGGTTATAGAATGTACACTGTAGTGCACTAAATGAATCCACATACAGTAACGTGAACGATGTAGGGAACCAGATCAGATTCAGCCTTAGTATTTTAATAGTACAGGAATTTTTATGAGAGCAACAAGCCGGTAGCGGGGTTTTCTTTTAATATGAGGTAACACTAGAGGAGCGTCGAATTGGCTTGTCGAAACCTCACCCTATAGAAAAGTGGAAAAAGCATAAGAAGTAGTCAGTGTCCTAACATTTTATTTTTGTCTATACACAATGGATACCAATATAAATGTCAAAAAAATTACTAGAAAATACATTTTGCATAATACGTAGGTTAAACTCATTCTGGCGAGCCACAACAAGAAACGAGAAATGCTGAAGTCATTGAAGGGAAGGAAATGTTTCTTGAAATAATAAAAGGAGCTGGTGGCCATTTACGCAGTGTGACCGTCTTTTATGAACAGTACAATCTGGGGCATGTCGTTGCATGAGTGAATCTGCAGCAGGCTCAGAGAATGTGATTTAAGCATAAAGGAGAGACAGGGATTTAGCCAAGAGTGATTCGAAATTGCTTTATGAAGTGAATGTGGGAAAGAAAAATCCCTATAACATAATATTAAAATGGTAACAAAATAAAATATATTTAATAATAATAATAATAATAATAATGTTTTTTTATTTCATTTTGAAGGGTCGTGCAAGTCAAACCAGAACTTTTGATGACATTTCTGGTGAATGATGGCGTAAAGCCGATTGACATTTACAGAAAACTTAATGCACAGCACAGCAAGTAACATGTCAGTTCCACATGTTTGGGCCTTTAAAGGGGTTCCTGGGAGGCCAGCGTCTTCAAATGTGAACAGGCAGTACGATCATGACTCTGGTTCATAACTGTGCTCCATGCTATTCTGCACAATCAGAAGTCCCGATTCGACATGAACGCCTCTCATAAAAACACTGATAGCTGAGTGAACACATGGCTGTGTTTGTATAACAGCACCATACAGTATATCATATCTGATTCATACGGTATGCTGAGGCTTGTGCATGTGAAGAGGGGGAAAGTGGGGGGGAAAGAGAAAGACAGATTGCATTGTTGTGTAATTATGTTCTGTGGCAAAGAGAGAAAGCGGGTCTCATGGCTAAAACAAACAGCGTGTGTGTACATGTGTCTCTCCAACCCTTTATTTAATGTGACAAAGAACAATGTGTGTGTGTGTGCATGAGGAACTCTTGGGATCTTGGTAATGCCTGCTGCACAGTAGAGTAACAGCAACAGGAATAGACAGGCTGTATGTGTGTGTGTGTGTATGTGTCTATGTGTGTACTGTGTATGTGTGTGTATGTGTCTATGTGTGTACTGTGTATGTGTGCGTCGTGCTTACATGATAGCACGAAGCCCTTGAGGCCTCAGTGTTACTGTGTGATTTGGGATCCGTTCAGTCCACATGTGATGGTCAGTGTGGCTTCTAAATTATTCGACTGTTTGGTTTCAGCAGTAATTAAGCTCACAGTCAGACAGACAGAGACAGACAGACAGACAGAGGAATCGTTTGATTTGGTAAGGAATTTAATGGAAATGCGCAACGTGCCTGAGGCGTAGATCTAAAAAGCAAATAAACTAGGATGTTAAATTCACTTACAAATGAATCGTCTTGGCAATGAATCTTGGCAAATTGACTTTCCGAGTACATGGCATGTTTTTTTTTTTTTTGTTCAGTGGGAGGAAACCCATCAACCACGGGGGTACGAGGTGACAGTGCTAACCACCAAGCCACTGTTTATTTCATATTTCAATTTATAAGCAATCTCCATATACACACGTGGACAAAATTGTTGGTACCTTTCGGTCAATGAAAGAAAAACTCACAATGGTCACAGAAATAACTTTAATCTGACAAAAGTAATAATAAATAAGAATTCTATGAATGTTAACCAATGAAAGTCAGACATTGCTTTTCAACCATGCTTCAACAGAATTATTTAAAAAAATAAACTCATGGAACAGGCCTGGACAAAAATGATGGTACCCCTAACTTAATAGTTTGTTGCACAACCTTTTGAGGCAATCACTGCAATCAAACGATTCCTGTAACTGTCAATGAGACTTCTGCACCTCTCTGCAGGTATTTTGGCCCACTCCTCATGAGCAAGCTGCTCCAGTTGTTTCCGGTTTGAAGGGTGCCTTTTCCAGACAGCATGTTTCAGCTCCTTCCAAAGATGCTCAATAGGATTGAGGTCAGGGCTCATAGAAGGCCACTTTAGAATAGTCCAATGTTTTCCTCTTAGCCATTCTTGGGTGTTTTTAGCTTTTTTTTTTCTAGTTTTTAGTTTATTACTTTTGTCAGATTAAAGTTATTTCTGTGACCATTGTGAGTTTTTCTTTCATTGACCGAAGGGTACCAACAATTTCGTCCACGTGTGTTAACCAATTAGGAATGACCCCGTCTATCTTACAAATGAGTCAAATGAAATTTATTCACAAGTTATATACTGTATATTTCAGTAGTAGTTCATCTTTTGTTATGTAGCAGTTTTTGTCAAAATGCTGTATATTTTATTTCAGTAGTGTGACATTTTTTAATGGGTAATGAACGGAGGGAGTGATTTCTGCTTTGAAATGTTCCGAATTCAGCAAGTTCCCTTAAAGGACATGCACCGAGCACACTTGGAAGCACATCAGGGTACATATGCAGCCAAGGTGCTTTTCAACCCTGGTCCTGGAGGATGCTCTGTTTTGCACATTCTGGTGTTTTTTTTTTTTTCAGCTCCCAGCATTGAATTAATCAGCTAATTAATGCGATAAACGCAGGGAAAACACTCAGATGTGCAGGACAGGGGATCCTCCAGGACCTGGGTGAAGAACTACAATGCCAAGATAAAGCAAGTTGCCTGAGGTACTCTGGTACCAGCCTGGTACCAAGTTTGGACACAAGAACAATACTGGATTTAGAAAATACTGGATTTTTTTCAATTATTATTATTTTTTTAACTATTAAATAACATATGGTATTTTAGGTATTTACTGTAGGTATTTAAGTAACAAGAACAACAGTCATTTGTTATTAGAAGACACAAAGGTGAAATGTTCAGGAATTGTTCTTCCAAGAACAGTATTGTGTCAAGTGTATTGGCAAAACCCATCGATGCACCGTGATGAAACTGGCTCTCATGAAGACCTTCCCAGTAAGACAAGACCAAGACAAGACACCGTTATAAAGCTTTACAAAGCATAAGTAGCAGACACTTCTCAAAATCAACAGTTTGCGTAGTTTGGAGATTGCATATTTTAGACGCCATCAGCATTGTTTTACAGTGTAGAAACAAAGAAAAATTAGAAGAGACCATAGAATTAGATGGCGTGTCCAAACCTTGACTGAGACATTGTTATATGTGCTCCTAGATTGGATACCAGTCTGATCTGTGGCCATGTGACATTTGAGGAATCAGTCTTCTCCATGCTGGAAGAAACCTGCTGAGACTGAGCTATGGTATTGAGATAATTGCCTAAGTAATCAGCGTGCTCATGTGGGAGTCATGTTTAGTGGGAAAACAGATCTGAATGTGAACCCGTAGGACGGACAGATTCCTAGCATGAATACAGTTTCCTGTTATTTGGAAGAGTTGAATTCAGGCTTTCATCAGCCTCTGTCTGTCTTCATGCCTAAACTTGTCTTTCCTGATTCGTGTCTGTCAGCTTTCCTCTCCTCCCCCTTCTTCCTCCGTGTCGACCTCTGCCGATTCCATCGTGTCCTTGGTGGAGAATATGACCTGCACCTTATTTTAAAAATCCTTTTTTCTTTTTCACTCCTCCACTCCGCTGTTCAAATTGCCCCTTTGCTCAGTCTAAACATATAGCCACACATGCTTCACCCAGCAGGTGAACCTAACCATAATAGCCTTTGGTTTCTACTTGACCTCATATTTGAGTCTCTTCAAAGGCCACCTAATGTACACGTTGAGGATTTCAGTCCAGCATACAAAGCAGATGGAGAGGAAGAGAGGAAGAGATGAAGGATGGGGCTGGGTGCGGTGGAAGACAAAATGTCACACACCGTTGGCAAGAGACGGATGATTTTGGGTATCAGGTGTATGTGGGTCTGAGTATCAAGGGGGGGGGCGGGGGATGGGTTGTAAGACTAACCAGTGTGTCCTGATGAGGCCTGTGCCGTTCTGCTGTTTCCTCTGGCTTGGGAACGTGACCTCTTTTGCAGTGGGAAGACTTTCTGTCTTGCGGCAAACCGAGCCACACGGGCATCGCTCGGAAATCTTCATGCACATTTCATTACCAGTGCTGATCGGTGTCAGCTTCTCCGGACCGATCCGAGCGGTCTCATTGGCTGCTTTCCGATAAGCATCTCTCGGGCGTTAATGTCTCTAAGAGCAGTATCGGTGTCGCCGCAGAAAGAAAGATGTCCCTGTTTGAGAGCTTTTCTATGAAAAGGCTCACCTGGCTAGTTTGCGGCTCGGTTTGCGGCTCGCGTGTAACGCAAGAGCTTTTAAAAGCGGCGAACAGAATTAACTCTCGAGAATAATCTGGAGTTAGGTCTCTGTGTTTCAAAGGATCCGTCATGGGTTATTTTTTTTAGGAGCCTGGGAAAGTTTCTCCTTCGTGTGAGGCCTTGTGGTTTCATAGACATATTAAAAAAAAATAATCATTTCCTACAAAAATAATCAAAAGGCCATGATGAGCTGAGCACTGATTGGGACTGAATATGTCTTGTGTGTGTGTGTGTGTGTGTGTGTGTGAGAGAGAGAGTTGATTTTTCCCAGTGAGCTGTTTACCTTGCCCCTGATAAGCTCTTTGCAGTCTAAATATGCGCAGGCGTGTCCCTCATACTACTGCAAAATGTACACAGAGTTCACTGAACATTAACTTCAAGGTTAAGTGTATGACAAGAAAACACCGTATTGCAAACACTAATTTGTTTAAGTAAAGTCGTGATTTTTTCCTTAAACAAGAGAATAATGACTCCCTCTGTGGTTTTGAGAATGTATCTGAGCACATTCATTATCACCTCCTAGACAAATATGCCCCTGGTGTACAAAGAGCACAAGCATCCCCAAACCCCCCCCCAACACACACACACACCCTAGAATGTCATGTGAATAATAAAACATGACTGGGCATGCTGCTGTGGGAAAATAATCAACCCTGGAGTGGTGTGATGTGGCCCGACGCATTATCACCATGTCAGATTAAAGATTTCAGATGCCTTGTGGTGCAAAAAGGAAACAAAGCTTCTTTTTTTTTTTTCTCCATTTTGACGTGCTTTCAGAGAGACTTGAAAGAGAAAGAACACAGACTTAGAAGCAAATGAAAAGAAAAACATTTACTTCGTCGTCTTTCCTCCAAGTGAGTTACATGAATGAGTCGCATGAATTCTGATCTACCTGGTCACATTTAAATCACATGACCACATTTGGGATCCATACACAGATCAGCCATAACATTATGACAAGCCGCCTAATATTGAGTAGGTTTCTCATTTTGCCACCAAAACAGTGATGCACTGTTGTGTGCTCTGACACCTTTCTAATTGAACCAGCATCAACCTTTTCAACAATTTGATCCCCACCAGTGCTTCTGTTGGATCTGACTACACGGGCCAGCCTTCGCTCCGCATCAGTGTGAGGGCTGGAGTGGAGTGTGTCAGTGAGCCTTGCCTGGTCAATGCCCCTGTCGCCAGTCTTCCTTCCTTGGACCAGTAGGTCCTGACCAATGTTCCCCGGGAACATCACACAAGAACTCCAGTTTTGGAGGTGCCTTGACCGATCACATCACTACATGTATTTGACCCTTGTCACAGTAGCTACAATTACAATATCTCATTACAACGGCACTAGGAAATGGGTGGTATATACTGTATTAGGTCATAAAAAGACATTTTGTCCCTGAAAGTTTGGAAAACCAAGCGGGCAAGTGAAAGGATTTGAGTTACTTTGACGAGTGCCAAATTGTAATCGCTAGATGTCTAGATGAGTGTAACTCCAAAACTGCAGCTCTTGTGGGATGTTCTCCACCTGCACAGTTGAGGACATACTGTACCAAAAGTGGTCTAAGGAAGATAAAACAGTGACCTGTCGACAGGGTCATGGGCAGTCGAGGCTCACTGATAGTTCCGTGTAGTCCGATTCAATAGAAGAGCTGCTTAAGCTCAAATTGAGGAAGACTTGGTGGCTCAAGGGATGACCTACTCAATATTAGGCCGGTGGTCATAATGTTAGGGCTGATCGGTGTATATCCTGATGATGATATCTGATCTAGAATCACATGTATATAGAAGTGATCAGCTATAATTTTTTTTTTTTTTTTTTTTTAAAGCACAGATCTGTACCACATTAGGATAAAAATTCTGAATCGAGCTGCTTCAGGGCTGGCAGTGGGAACATAGCCATAGGTTGGAGGAAGCACATGATGGCCTTTTATCCTCACTACTTAGCAGCTGTTATGACTGAGGAGACCTGCGTATTAGGTCCAGGTGTACATCGGGAAAAATATTACATAAGATGCTTAGTCGAAGGAATCATACAAATTACGTTGTAAAAGCCCAGCCTTTCTTCGTAATGTTATGTTTCAGTCGTTTTTCATACAACTTGTCTCATGAATTTTTTATGAATGCAATCGTAATGCAAGCGCAAACTTTAATTATTCTTGCTAAATTAAAACGAGATCAAAGTGAGCATGGGAAAAAAAAAAAAAAGAGACACGAGCAGCAAACATCCATATCAAATGTGAATAAGCTAAATAGAGAGGAGAAACAGTTTCACCCTTCATTCTTCTCCTCGGGAATCCATAAAATGCATTTCCATATTTCTCATCAGTTCTCTCCTCTCCCTGCAGTTATCAAAATATTTCTACTATTTTTTGAAGACTCTCCAGGCCTGTTGTGCATGCTATTACAAATGGACCTGTGTAATTCATAAGATGGGAGTAGACTCGTGAGATCGGACCTCCGTAAGCAAATCCGTGCACTTTAAACAGAATGAATGCTTCTGTCTATTTCAGCTCAGTGGAATAAAAAGCAGAACTCTGACCGCCACTCCTTTTGTCCTGATTATGGTAAGAAGCTCATGAATAAAGCGCTTTTGTCTGTATTATTTTTATTATTTTTTTGTCAGGAACTGCTAGGAACCGTGGTATGGCATTTTAATTTTTCAGTCAATGATAACCTTAGCTAAAACATGCACAGGGTCAGAGATACTGATGGACGGCCGGTCCCGGCACAAAGGCATTAATGAAGAGGAAAGCAGGAAAAGGTCAATGACTAATATAGACATCATTTAATGACGGAGCATTAAAGCCAATTAACATGGAAAGCATTTCTGAAGCATTTTTGGCGACACGTCGAAGAACATTAAACTCTACATCGAATCTGCGACATGAGCGGCAGGGCTTGCATAAAAGGTGCCTGTGGCTTTTCACCTGCATGCATGACTCCTTTAAAAAATACCTTCTAATCTACAGCAATAGACTGTGTGGCCTTAGTGCTAGAGAAATCATGTTATATGGTAATGAATAAGTGTCATGGTCTCTGGGTTAGACATGGTGAATGATCCACTTTACTCCAGTTGCAGGTGCACCTTTCTGGACTTGTGCACCTTTGTTTACATGAATCCGTGTCTCATCACCAGTAATTGTTCTCTTTAGGAAACTTTGGTTCAAATTTTGCTTGCAGACATCCAACGCTTCTGTTTGTGCTCTTCCATGAGTTACTGTATATCAACACCAGGTATATCAACCTCAGACCACCAAAAAAAAAAAAAAAAAAATCACTGCACACGGCTCTTCTTTCACAGCAGTGGGGCCATCCATGTTTCCTCGCACCGCAGTTACAAATGAACTGATGTAACACATTCACACCTGCACAGCAGTGACCAGGCTGACGGTAGCCTTTAACGAAAAGCCTCTTACGGAAAAAAATATATGCCAATATATTGTAAATATATTAGTATAAAAATCATATAATACATTTTCATATATGGGAAAGTAGTGCTTATATTTATTAATATATTGCAATATATGAATGGACCATATATGGATATATATATATATATATATATTGCAATGAAGACAAAAAACATAATATTTATACTTATAATTGCTTTATTGTGCTCTGATTATGCCTATGAAACCCACTTTGTTCGAACTACATTAACATATAAACATATATAAAGAGATATATTAAATCAAATTCAATATATTATGAAGTATATTGTTGAATATAACATTACATACATTAAAATATACATTTGAATATATTTCTGAATATATGGAAAGCTGCAATACCTTATGTATTGTCTAGTATATTGTTCTGTATATACTAGAAAAAAATATATTTTTGAATATGAATATATATATATATATATATTTTTATTATTAGTTAGTATCAGTTAGTGTAGCAATGAGGAATATTTACATTATAAAATCTTTTCAAATTACCAGTAGATCAGAACACTAAATCATTTAATATATAGGGAAATGTATTTTCTTTGCATTTGCAAAGATAAGATGGAAGTTGTAATACAATCAGAGTGGGGTATTTTTCGACTTATCCTCATACAAAGATTTGTACTGTTACGGAATTATTAATTTTCCTTAATAATTGTTAATTAAAGAATACAAGTGAGTTAAAATTACTATTATGATCAGTAGAGCGTTACTTTATCAAGTCTCACCTTCTTAGGTGGTGTCATGCTCGTGCACAAAATGTGCCATGTGCTTATGTCCAGTTGACATGTCTTGGGATGAAAAGTAAGGAAAATATGTTGATGGAACACTATCGGAAGGCTTCAAGCTTGGTGCAAGGGAAGCAGACGTCACCAGACAGTTTTAAGCTACCAGGGACGGATTCCGATCAACTGGTTCCAGTTGACTAGGTCTGGAGTGATAATGCCAAAACGAGACAGACCAATTTGATGGCATTATTTGAGAAATTGTACGGAAAATCCTGCCTGTTTACGGAGTCACTAAATATTGACTCCGTAAATATGAATGTTGAATACGCCTCGGGAATTTCCATGAGCACAGGAGCTGAACATTTTGAATTTCTGGTGCTGATGAACACGAAGATTACTCTCACTCACTTATCGCTTATCCTGTATAGAGTCACAGGAGGCCTGGAACGTATCCCAGGGGACTCGGAGCACGAGGCAGGATACACCCAGGACGCGGTGCCACTCCATCATAGGGCACGACTACTGTACGCACGCACGCACTCTCTCACACACACACACACACACACACACACACACACACACACACACACACACACACACACACACACACTGTGGGCAATTTGGAAACACCAATTCGCTTAGTGTGTGTCTTGGGATTGTGGGAGGAAACCAGAGTACCTGGAGGGAATCCACCAAACACATCCACTCCACACACACACAGACCCGAAACGGGAATCGAACCTTCAACCATGGACGAGGTGCTCCACTGATTATATCATATGCACAGAAGATGGTGCATAGTAGCGCTTTGCTCCAAGTGTGTTCCGCTTGTTAAGATGTTATCAGTCAGCTGACAGCACATACCTAGGAGGTAATATCGTTCGCCCTCTCTCTGCTTGCTACCTGTCGCTTGACAGAGGAGAGCTGCCAAGGCTGGTGGGAATTGTGCTTATGCTGAGCAGATATTTGGGCTGAAGTGGGTTCGGAAATACCAGCGTGCAGGCTGATTTCAAATGTCACCTCCGCTGAAGCACTCCATCCGCACATCATTAAAAGTCTGTTCATTTTTTCTGCATCATTATAGGACCTGGGTGTTAACAGTGTTATGGAAACAACTTACACTTACACTGTACGATGGTGCCATAGTGCCTCATATACGTAAAACATGTTTTCTCATACAGTTCTCTCTACAAACCTACATTATTGTCTGAACATGGACCTTTTTTTCTTTCTCGTTCTCCCTGAGAGATCAGATTCTCTGTCTTCCTTTCTTTCTGTCTTTCAATAACTCTTTTTTTTTTTTATCAGCAGTAGATGCCTCGGTGTCTGTATGTGGGAGATTTGTTAAATTGTTTGAATTAAGTGGGTCGTTAGTGAGATTAATTAGCCTGCACACACCAGATGGAGGAGAGAAAGGCGAACCTCGCCGAGGACACCCGGCCCACACACGTCCAAGCACTTTTCGTACTACTCCGTACTTTTCTCGTCTTCGTCCCTCATTACTTCACGTCTCGGATTTGCCAGCATGCCTCCGGTGCCGTTGTCAAAGGAGCAAGTGATACGCTTTTCCTCCTATTCAGGACGTACCGCGGAACAGATGATATGTCATTTCGAAACGAGGACGTTTACGCTCGAGCTGAATGCCTCATTACGTTATAAAAGACCGATTTTTACTTGAAATAAATAATCCAGAAGCAGATTCTTTACAGACGTAAAAAAAAAAGAAAAAGAAAAGCTCTCCGATTTCAAGCTTCACTTAAAAGGACATTAAAAATAATTGAATAATATCAGAGTCAATGGTGTCGTTTTTTTCCCCCCTCCTCCCCTCGCCAGTTTTATTTTCTTTGTATTTTTTTTTCCTTTTTCCTTTTTATACTTCCAAGCCCTCTGGACTTCGTTTGAACTATTTTTGGTGGGCACATTTGTATTCTGTTGATACAGACACACAGCTTTCATTGTTCTACTGCTTTAGGACTTTTAGTGACCTATGATGTCATCAAACTGGGGTGATGAATTCAGCATGGAAACGTTTTTTTCCCAAGTGTGTAACACACACACACACACACACACACACATACACGCACACACACACACACACACACATATGCACACACACACACACACATATATACATACATGCATTATTCTTTAACCACTTGGTTTCTCATTCTTTAGCCACCCAGTTAAGTTAAATTTTGACCTCAGTCTGACATGTTTTAACCCCCATTAATGTTTTATTACAAACCTGGTGTTCCTCTTTGTCCATTAGTCCATTACTACTTTGGTGCCTTTCGACTGCACATGCTAAAATAAGAGCTAGTCCAAACAGGAACTGATGGAAATTTTATGGTTTTGGTTCTAGTCTGTTTAATCTGGAAAAATTGCATGTTTGTCTAATTGGTTGACCGGGCAGGGGTGGCCCAGGCGGTGGAGGCTCTGGGTTGCTAACCTGAGGGTCAGGGGATTGAGCTACATTGCCACTTTTGGGTTCTTAACCATATAAAAGACCCATTCTTAGTGCCAGTCCCAAGCCTGGAGAAACGGGCGGGTTGCATCCAGAAGAACATCCGGCGTAAATCCTGTGAGAATAACGTGTAGATTGAATGGTCTGATGTGGCGACCCTGAGAAAGGGAAAAAGCCCAAGGGGGGAAAAAAAATCTTTAATTGGTTGATGAATTTGATTTGTTTTGGGAGGCGAGTTTTTAAGGCGAAAAGTTGTATTGTGATGCGAATTTTCCCATTAGAAATGATGTAAAGGAAGATGATCTGTTTCAGCATCCCCAAAATATTACCAATATTACCAATAATTGGTAATATTTTCGCAATATTCATATTTTTGCAAATAAATAAATGAAACCTTTTATACAATACATGTAAATTATGTACAATATTAAATACATAGACATTAAACCTTACCTGACCTTAATTTATGATTAAATAAATGATTAAATAAACTTGCTTCACTTGGATTTCCACTGACGATAATGAATTTTGAATGGCTCCCGGACGTAAGTACAACTAATCCAACGCTCGGTTCGTTCATTCGTTCGTCTGCCGAAAAGATGTTTGTTGCAGAATTTCTGTTCTTGATGTGAAAGTTCGTAAGTGAGGGCATTCTTATGCTGAGGATCTGCTGTTCATGGCTGCAGCTCCTTTAACCAGCAAAAATACCAGCCTTCTGAAAACGAGGAAAGGTAAACTGCCTTTTCTACAATTCACTAACCTGGATTGAAATTCTTGATTCATGACATTCGCTCAACTCACAAGCCATAATCACCTATGAATTGACTATTCATTAGCCACAGTACAAAATGACTACACTATGAACTGTGCCAAACTGCCATGAGCTGCCTATGAGCTTAACTATGAAGTACCTTTGACACAGATTTTGCTACACCTTACAATTTGCTATGGATTATCTCACCTAACAACAAAACCCTGGATATCTGTGACTATAGAACCTGAGTAGCACTTCCTTACTCTTTACTAAATGGAAGCATAGCTTTACTTTTAGCAGACGCCTTTATCCAGAGTGACTTACATTTGTATTTCATTATACAGAACATGTGAGCAGTTGAGGGTTAAGGGCCTTGATCAAGGGCCTAACAGGGACAACTTGGCAGTCGTGGGATTTGAACCTGGAACCTTCTGATCCATAGTCCAATGCCTTAAATTCATCATGTTTTTGGATTTTCTTTTTATCATCCATAACGAACATGCACAAATCACCAAATCATCATCTTTGTTTTTTGAATAACTTGAAGCATTACATCATTTAAAAAAAAAAATGTTGTTTTGCTTCTTTTTTTTATTTTTTATTTTTTGTCATTCAAAAATTTTGCACATGGTCGAATTTCTTTTGTGAGCTATGCTTTCTCCTGAACCGGGACGAATCACACCGAAATCGGACTTGAAAACCTGAAAAATCCCTACGATTTCCTGGCATCTCAGAGTGAGCGAGAGGAACCTGAGACACGAAGAGATTGCTCTGTGGGATCGGTTGTCCTCCTCCAGTAATCATAGTCTGTAATGGGTCAAATCACAGGGTTAATGAAGGTGCATTTCTGATCACACATCAGAAGTCAGAGGTCAAAACTAGAAGTAAACACGGGACACAAGGGACGTGTGTGTGTGTGTGTGTGTGTGTGTGTGTGTGTGTGTGTGTGTGTGTGGTGGGGGGGGGGGGGGCGTTAAATGCATGCAGTATTTCAACCATATACACAGAAATCTGGCAAATAAATCTAGTGGCTGTAACAGGCAACAGGTTAGAGCTATTAATAACCATGGCAACAGGGTGAGGCAAAGAGGAAACCTTGGGGAACAGATAAAAAAATTTTCAGACTGGTCAATTAAGGTTAAGCTGAGGAAATGGATTATGAAGCAGACGGTCCATGAAACAAGGGACTGAAGTTTAAAAATGCGACTGATCACAAATCCGGGAAGGTTATTGCTTTCAGAACGCGATGCCTTTAAACCCAAGGTTAAGCGCATGCATTATTAAATGTTTCCTGGGCACGTTGGCATGGATGAGTGGGAATTGGGTGAGATATGAATACACAGCTTTGCTGATAAGAGCTTTGACTCTAACTGTTATTTAAAGTTTCATGATGCTGTATGAATATGAGCTCTGTTTTAACAGCTGCTTTGTTACTTTCCCACACTGCTCTTCTCACTCTTTTCCCTCCATGATGGGCAACATCTGGCTTTGTTTTTAAACACTTTAATGCAAGTGGTATACAGTTTGAATGATGCCAAAGAAGAAAATGCAACCTGAAAGTGTTGAAGTGTGGTAATCCCTAGCCCAACATCCCCCCCCCCCCCCCCAACACTTGTTGACATCATTTAATACATTTCAGAACCTTGAATAGGACTTCACAGGATGTCCGAAATGTCCGCAGATACATTTTTGTTTTCATTTCAGACCCCACCCAGATGGCTTCAACACTAATAATAGAAGATGGAATAGAACCGGATCCAACAGCGCTCGGTTTTTCTTTTTTTTAATCTGAAGTCGTCTGAAGTCTGTAACATAATCAGTCCTGAAATGTGAAAAACAAAAAAACGTTCATCGTTCTTGTATTTAGTGTAACCACGAGTGCCGTCAAACCAGAGGCCACCATTTTGAGCTAAATTAATACATGTTCATATAGTACAGAAGCTTGAAATGGGAGGTATCGGTGGTGTTACGTGACCAGGTGCTGTTTTTGCTTCCCTCACTCTAAGCTCTTTCTACTCCATGGGTCCAGGTGGTGTGTCTTATTTGCTTCTCTGGTTTCTCTTTGGGTCATACTGACTCGAGAATCTTTTTTGGGTCGTCACATCATACACCTTGGAGAATAAATGCTATTTTCTACACTGTAAACCCAGATAAAACTTTACAGTAAAATATGATTTTATTCCCCAGTCTGAATGCTGGTAGTGAATGTTTGTGAAGTTTGTGATAAAAAAATGTTGAATAAAGATGATTCTTGCACACTTTGCTTATCCATCGGTTTATGTATTCGATATTGATGGATATCATGCTGTAGTTGGACAAAGTGAACATTAGCCATGTTTACATGGATCCTGATATTCTACTAATAATCAGAATAAAAATGCATGATTTGAAGAACATTCCAGCCTGATCAGAAGGAATCGTAAAGACTTGATCTGATCGTCTATCTCTTGTTGGAATAAATATATTCTTCCTGTGCATTTGTGCCCCGTTTGGGGATAACAGTAGGTGACACGTTTCCGGGAAAGATATTTTGCTTCCATTGCTGATCAGTAAACTCCATGAGAACTCTCTTCAATGTCTTTACTTCAGACTTTCATGCGCTTGAGGTGCGTTCCAGTCGGCCTGAAGTGCCCTGCGAAGTATACTTCACAGGGCGTTTCTAAACCGCAGGGAGCGAAAATGTTCATTTCAAAGGGAACTGCGAACGGTGTAGGGAATGAGTGATAGGTCATCAGAAAAGAGACTGAAAAATTTCCCATTAGTCAATGCGTCTTGCTGAAGGGTGAAAAAAATATTTATATATATATAGATATATATATATATATATATATATATATAGATACATATATATATATATTATTACTATCGAGGATGACATCATATTAAAAGGACACAATAAGTTAATTGAATAAAAAAAAAATCATATATATAGTATTATATAGGCTAGTAATCTGTTCTGGAAAAAATATTATCTATTATTATTATTATTATTATTATTATTAATCAATAATTTATTTACAAAGCATTTGTGTTTCAACAGTATGCTTTATAATAAATGTCTACTATTTAATGTCCACAGCCGCAGCGACAGGTATCCGTGGTGCTTATGTCACCATGGTTAACGCAGAGGCAGCAACATCAGTGCTGGTGACTTTGCAGGGTGGTCCGAATGGAGTTTTGTCAAAGGAGGTTCCCTTCACCGACATTCCCTGCAAATAGAGTAGGGAGTAAAGAGCACCCTGTGAAGTGCACTTCGGAATGCAGTGCGGCGTGATAAGGGTCTCTGGGTGATAAAGAAGCACTGATCGACTCACCATTTCATGCATAGACAAACATGTAACCAATCACAGATGAAATCCTTATAACCAATCATAATGCAGAGGGTGGAATTGATCTGAAAAGAAAAACCTCAAACAACTTCTTCTGTTAGGTTAAATGCTTCACAGCTCGGAACCACTTTGCACATACAAAAAGAAAACAAAACAAACCCAACGTACTTCTAATGAAATGCTTCGAGCATGTACTGGAAATGCACATCTTATCAGATCAGCGTCCGTGTAAACAAGTTTGATTCTCTACTGTCTATATAAACATAGCTGCTGCGAAATTCTGTATGGAATGAAGGCCTGGAGATTTGTTTGGCTTAGCTTGGAGGAAGTTTGCAAGCAAGATTGCAATGAACACTTCACAGCAGCTTTAAAGCTTATTAAATGACCATCCTCTCCTTTTACATTCCTCCCTGTGCAACCTGCTGACCTTGTTTTAAAACTGATTGACCCACCGCACCAAATGAGCTCTTCGATTGGTCTCAGAAGGCTCGAGCTTGAATTTTTTATTTTTTATTTTTTGGACCATATCCGCAGTTCCGCACGTGACCGCCTTGCCTTGACTGTGTACTCTTAACAGCATATGAATTATGCATAACATGCTGATGAGTGTTTTTAGCTTAAATAGCCTTGCATGTGCTTCCGGTTGACCTGAGCAGAAGAAATCAAAGGCTTGATTATCTCAAATACTTATGCATACATACAGTACATACGTTAATGCACACTAATTGTATATTAAAACCAAACTCCCCATAAGACTATTGTGATAGTTCCTGTATACTGTATACCCTGCTCTTATAGAACCTGTATATGTACTGTGATGCAGAGTGAACTGCTTTAGTTTACTCTCTGTGTGTGTGTGTTGATTGTGGTTCGATTTTCACCATGTTGACAGAGTTTGGAGTAGGTTGTGTGAGACCTTCTTGAACGGCCCCAACACTGAATAAACACACCGTTAACCAGTCACAGTAGCCCTTTACGCACACTTGTTTGGTTTACAGACACTGTAGTTTAAAGTAAGGAGCTCTTACACTATGAACATATAAAAGCCTAACGGAATCTATGACTTTATATAAAAGACCTTTTCTTTAGCAGACAGACAGACGTATTTTTTGAAGGACTCTTGATGTAATATAGCGAGCGTGTTTTGTGAGCGAAGTGAGGTGCAGCGAGTTTGTTCAAGGAATCAGAAGAGAAGCAGGCGACTGTTGTGGTCTTGTGAACACTGTGGATTTTTGGCTAGACCGTCGAGAGATTTGTTTGAAAAGAGATGATCGATAGGCGATCGATTAGTTGGAACGTGATTTAAAAAGTTATGTTGCTCAACGATGCCTAACAATAACCCTAACCCTGAGTCTACAGCTGACCTAAATCTTAAAACTCATTATGGAAATGCATTAAATAGGTTTGGATTGAAATTAGGGCTTTCACACATTTTTCTTAACTTGTAGTCCAACACAGGCGGCGCAGTGGTGCAGTGGTTAGCACTGTCGCCTTGCAGCTCCAGTGTCCGGGTTCGATTCCCGTCTCTGTGTACATGTAGTGTGCATGTACTCCTCGTGCTTGGTGGGTTTCCTCCGGGTACTTCAGTTTCCTTCCACATTTCAAAGACATGTAGGTTAGGTTAATTGGCATTAGTGTGTGAATAAGTGTGTGTGCCCTGCAGTGGATTGGCACCCTGTCCAGGGTCTACCCCGTCTTGTGCCCTAAGTCTCCTGGGATAGGCTCCAGGCCCCCCGTGACCCTCAATACAGGATTAAGCGGTATAGAAGATGAGTGAGTGAGCGTAGTCGAACACATTACCGATAGATTAAACGTTATTCTATAACGGTTCCGAACGATCAATCCGATTGTACGAGAGGCATTCCATGAGTGATGATAATGGACGGTAACAACGATGGGACGTTTAACTATATGTTTCATTCTGCGCCCAAGGTCTTCTAATAACTGTTAATTATACTAACTGTCGGTCGAAGTAGGGTGGTACATAATGAGAAGAGAGAAACTGCAATCTGAAAAAGATACAAAACCTGTCACAGAAGCATTTTCAGCCAAAAAACCCCATCTGACAGCGTTATGTCATCTTAATAATTGCTTCAAAGTCGTTTCAAATCATCACATCTAAACCATTCACATATTTTTATTTAAAGCTAACCATCTTCTATCGAATACTAAATTGCTGTCCAACTCCTGAACAAGGGCACTAAATGGTGTGTAGGACAAGTGTATTGTACACCTTACATAGCGCACTAGCTTTCCATTTAACACTATTTGGGATTCAACCTCGGAACTCACAAGTTATTGGAGATGATATCCTTAATATCATGTGATATTTCTTATACAACACAACTTACAAACACAACTTTCAGAGAAAATGGCACTCGTTTTTTTTTGGGATTCTCGCGGGCCAGTATGGGAAAATTATCCGGAAAGTGAGACAGCGAGACGCTTATTGAAAAACTGAAGCCTAAACTTCAGGTTAAAACACAGGACCGCTGTGTAAGGGTGTTGTGTTATTGAATAGTGAATCAAGTCCGCACACTTGTGCCCACACTGACGACACTCTGCAGAAACTTCCTTCTAAGGTGTTTGAGCATCCTTCTATAGTCCTGACCTTGCTTAGTTATAATTTCCCCTGTTTGGTCCCCTGAAAGCAGCTCTACAAGGACAAACTTACACTTCTAATGAAGAACTGACGACAGCAGCGCATTCGTGCATTTTCTTCTAAAAGTTAATTAAAATAAATTCTACAGCCAGAGTGCAGATAGTTTTTTCGACGCACCCTTGCATACGGGAAAAATAGTCAGCTTACTCCATTATGTCCTACAAGCCCAAAACGTTTAAATCACACGTCCCAGAATCCTTTGACGCAGGTGTGCTGAGTGCTAACAGAGCCATGGCTCGGTTAGGGAGTATAATGTTGCTGCTGGGGGTTTTAACATAAGAGTTGAAGCTTTGAAAGCTGATACGTTTAAGCAGAGTGCAGAGACGAGGAGGTAAAAGAACTGAATGGACTAAAGAACTAAAGTTCTGCTTCATTACTCTCTTAAGGTAGAGAAGAAGTGAGGACCCATTAGTGGTCCATTATCTCTCAAAGCACAATGAAGAAACGCATCAAGGCTCTTCTGTGTCCTCATACCAAGAACTGGAATGAGCCTCTGTCTGAAGAGCTGAGTCACTGGCTAGCTCATCCACCTCTTTATTTAGCGCTTGAACTAGCATTTTGTTTATCGATTTTAAAGCGCATTGTCTTGTTTTCTTTCTAGTCTGGACGAATCCGGACAAATCACCCAAACCAGGATTTTTCGGCTGATGATACTGATACTGACACTGAGAAGTCTCTGGTCTGGTTTTGCATAAGGAGGTGATTGAGATAGAGATTATAAAGCGGTTTTGTAGGTCATGTCTGTTGATTTGAGACGCAAATGTCCATGTAAAGCAGGTCGTTGAACTGCATTGTGGGTAAGGATTGGAAAACTAAAAAAAAAAAAACATCCAGCTATTCTCACCATGTTAAAATGATCTTGTGTTTTTCTCATCTCAGGAACGGTAGTACTTTGTAAAAATGACATGCACGCTAAATACATCCCCTACACACACACACACACACACACACACACACACACACACAAAGACTGTGTAGAGATTGTTTTCCCTGACACAAAACTCAATCACATTTTCCCCCTTCTATCTTTCTCCGTCTGCTTCCGGCTCATAAACCCGACCATCAGCCCGGCCGCAGCAGGGATCTAAAATCAGCTAAAGAGATCTGGGGACTCGAGCAGAGGAGCGATGGAACCCTGCAGCTTTCTTTAATCTGTCACTATATGAAAGAGGAAGAAAGTGAGAGCGTGTGTCTGTCTGCTGCACTGACCTGTATGAGGAAGTTAGTAAAGTTGGAGGTTATTCTACAGTAAGTGTGTGTACAGACCTTTTGCAGACACGTGACTTCCATGACGACACTCATGACAGTGCACTAGACATTAGGCATTCGACATTTGTAACCTTTTCAGAAGAAAATGAGTGAAATTGTCGAAAATGAGTGAAGAAGATAATAAGGATTTTGATTTGCGGAAGTTTGATTTGATTTCATTATGTGATTACGGCAGACGGTGAACAAATATGTGATTTCTCCTGGCGTTTGCTGGCATTTTAGCTCATTCAGTACTTCTGTTGTAAATGAGACGGTGATGTGATGTTGTTTTATGTTTCATTAAGATTTGCAGTAACGTTAACCTGTACTGACATTTCAAGCTTTTTAATTATTAGTAGCTTACCGTTCGGGGGTTGAATCCCGAATAGCGTAAAATTGAAAGATTGTACAGGTTGTACAATCGCCTGTTTCACGCACCGAGTAGTGCCCTTGATCAGGGGGCAAAAAACACATTATTTGGAGCTATTTACTATTATTTAGAATTTGGAACTACTTACTAAGGAGACAAAGTGTTGTTTAATATGATGCATCTAGAGATGGGGAGAAAATGAACAAAGCGTTTTGAAAAGCAAGAAGATTGTGTGAAAAATGAGGTCATTTTCTTTTCAAAAAGTTGATTAAAAGAAATTTTACAGCCAGAGTGCGGATCATTTTCTGACGCACTCTCGTCTAAGGGAAAAATTTCACCATCAAGTCCTACAAGAGTTTTTTCCTTTTATTTATTTACCTATTTATTTATTTATTTATTTTAGCCCGTCTTACTTTTCAGGAAAATCCCAAAACAATATTCCAAATGTTCCTCTTTAATAGATTTCTCTATAATCCTACAGGTGGCGCAGTCTAAACTATTCACACATTAGCAGGCGGCACAGCATCCTGTGTGAATTATTCACTAAGTTTGTTTAGAATTTATAATAAAATCAAAAAAAAAAAAAGCTTTAATATCGATATTGATTTATAAAATCATGATGCTGATAAGAATGAACATTAAAGACCATGATGAAGTTATAACATAAATATCCATCACAAACAAAGCTTAGCGCTAAGTTTATTGTTTATTTTGTTTACAGCAGAATGAAATGATAGGCTCATTTACAGAAATGTATTTGTGTGTGTGAGTGTGTGTGTGTGTGTGTGTGTGTGTGTGTGTGTGTTTTAATCACTTTCACTGTTATTCTGCGTGGGCAGGTGCTTGATGATGCAGTATCATTTATTAATTAGTTCATGGTAATCAGATTCCAGCAGCGAGCTGTCACTCAGCCCCACACCCTCGAACGCACGAGACGCAGTGTCCTCTCTGTCGCGCTCATGCATGACTTCCTCTTGTTCATGTAAACCTATCTGCATTCGAACAGTTCCATCTGTCTCATTCCTCTGACACTGGAGTAGTGTTACATACCTAGCCTAACGTTCACTGGTTGCCTAAGATGCTGCATCTCAGTCTGTGTGTATCAACAGACTGTGTGAGGTTTAGTGTTTTTGCTGCTTTAACACACTTGGCTCCAGAAGGCCTGGATAATTAGCTGATTAATCAAAGCAAGTGTGTGCAGGAAAAACACAACCGTGAGCAGGGGCCACTGGGCTTCTTCGCCTGGCAGTGGGTGGAAAATAGTAAAGACAGATTTTTATGGAAAGGAAAAATAAAAGCTTAAAGGAATTTTGCGTTCGACAGGGACAGTTGTGCGGTGGGCAGATTTGGGGGAAGAAAAATCGAAACCACCTTGCTTTGTGTAAAATGTCACACTAGAAATGTCATGTTTTTGTGTTTAGGTGGGTAAGAAAAAACTTAAATGACTTGAATTGGGTTAAGCACTATTTCCATATGCACAGTGTGGAGAAAAAAATTGTTGTGGTACAAAGATTAGATTTTGCTTGACCCTGTTCCAGAGAGATAGGTACAGTTCGTCAGGGTAAGAAAGAAGCACATGACGTTGCTACTGTACAAGCCTCTGAAGCCTTTGTTATGATCTGGCGTTGCTTCAGTTGCTCAGGTCTAGGCTCGGCAACGTTACAGTATGTGGCAATAAAATGACTTCAGTTGACGACCTGAATGTAGATTTTCTCCAGAACTCACATTGTGAAAGAGTGGTTCTGGGAGCGTGAGGAATCATTTTCACACATAAACTGGTCTCCACATTGTGCACCGTCACCACTAAATCAATTAACTGGTCTGTGGGACGTATGTATCTTGTTTCTGATATTTAGCTTGATTTGAATTCTTATAGCTGTTGAGAGCTCCATGTAAACATCCGTCTTTAACTTGTGCTCACTTACAACATAAAAAAATTGCCATTCTCTGTACTGTACCTTATGTGCTCCCCAGACAGTGTACCCCACAGTAACATATGTACAGTACCTAGTGCTTTGTCTAATATTCTGTGTAAGATTCAGCCTAAGGAAACGAAGTATAATATGTGCCTGTTGGAAAATGATGACTAGATAAATGTAGAACAGTGAAAGGTCAGGATGTAGGAAGAAGTTGCTTCTTCCATGGCAATTTGTCTCGTCTGTGAAAGCTGTAATTTCTAAACTAAATGCTTTTAATGTAACAAGGATTTTCTGTCTCATAACTATACACTTGTCCTACCGAATAATATGTTTTAAGATAAATTAGGGCTGCATAGATGCAAGGAATACGAGAATAGAGGTACTCACAGATACTGATACTGATACTGGTACTGGTGTTTATACAAAGGTGAGAGTCCTGAATAGCGGTAAGAAGTCAGGGGTGTCGGAGTACAGGTTTTATGTAATGTCAGTTGTTGCGGTGTGCTGTTAATAATTATGGGTATTTTTAAAAAAATCAATATCTAATGGAGAGTGTGATGCTGTCTGACTTCAAAATTGAAAAATTCTTTGTACACAATCATATGCAATATGTTATGCAGTGAAATGTGTGTATTATTGTCCGTGACCTAAAATGGAATAGAATAGAAAGATTCCAATACAATAAAAGAAGAAAAAAAAAATGCACTTATAAAATGCAATACAGTTAAACTAAAGATAGAAATTCCAATGAAAAGAATATAAAAAATTTAAGTTCACAAGTTCACAAATTCACAAAAGATACAGAATAAAATAGAATTTAAATAGAAATATATAAACATTTATGCAGGCAACTTCACAGTCATAGTCTGTATAAATAAACATGCAATGTTGGAATTCATGTAATTCATTAAAATCTCTCGAATGGGACCGGCACTGCATGCAGTGGCTGGATAGTATGTGTTTGATATCCAAAAATCAACAACCTAGAGCCTTTCCCACTTGAGGCACCACTCCCATGTTTTATGTTTGAAGGTAGCTCAAGCATGCAGCTTTGGTTTTATCCAAATTTCCACCTAGAAGCTTTTTTAATAATGAAACGTGTTGTTCAGCACCCTTTCCTCCGTTATCTTATTATCCGTGTTAAATGTGCGCCATTATATTACTCAGCCTGCGATTATGCCATGCCATTAGGGTCATATGATTAATTTGTGTTAAAAAAATAGTAATGGTTTAAAATTTCTAGATTTAATGCGTTAATATTGACAGCCCTAGTAAAATATAGAAATTATACAGGATTTACAGAATGTGCAGAGTGTAAATGTAAACTGAATATACATATATAAATAAAATGTATATAAATACAGAAAGATAAAAATATGATGTATGTGTCAGCAGCAGTGTTATTGTCCATGTTCCAGTTATATCATATCATTATATGTTCAATCATAATATGGGATATCGGTATCAGACTGTTTTTTTTTACGATAACCAAAGTATCAACACGATACTCAATAATTTTTAAAATGCTTTAAAAGTAAAAGTGTATGCTTTATAATGTAAAACTTTTCTTGCTCTCTTGCCTATTTATAGGCAGTTTTACTAATGATTGAATTAGCCCTGCTTTACTCCTGGCAGGAGTAAAGCAAAACAGTGTCCTGTTTAATGAAAAGATAGATATAGTGGACAGAGGCAGACACACACACACACACACACACACACATACGCTCACAGACAGCTGGTTACTAAAGTGCCCTGCCATGCTACGCTAATGCAGCCTCCCTTCTCAAGACATAAGGAGATTAGTAGCCGTAAACATGCCTCGTGGGACATCTGCTTATGATGTTTTTGCCCATGCTAATGCTCTGCCTTTTGCTTTTCACCAGAGTTGTGTTAGGCAACAAAAGCTCGAGACACACTGTACTTTATTGTCTGTTCTGTGTTAATTGGATTAGCTTGCTTTTAGTGTGTGTAGCTCTGGAGGAATATAGAGTGAAAATAAAATCAGTCCATTAGAATTTTTTGGGTGCTTTTGTTCATGCATTTTTACATTTTCCACTTTCGAATGTTAATAATAGATAACGCATACAATTTTAGCTGAAGTGTATAGATATTGTTGCTCCCGTTGCATACATAATCGTGATCAGTTTTAGAACATCTTAACCTTTATCCCTGTAAGTCAGTCAATTCTACAAATGCATTTGTTTTAAATGGACATTGCTTTGGCAGACACACAGGATTTTATTTGAATGCATCAATATTCAAAGCTGAGCAGTGTATTACAAAAAAAAAAACATGCAAATGTGAGAAGTATATAAAAAATACAGTCAGCAATATGTAGTAGACAATAATAGAAGTAAAATACAGTAATAATAGAGGTGTGCAATCTTTAAAAAAGGATAGCTGTCTATAAATGCAAAGTGAGCAGTATATAAAAACAAATAAAGATGTGCAATACATAAGAAACAAATGAGCAGTGTATGACATCGAACAAAGGTGAGCATATATAAAAGCAAAGTTGTGCAGTATATAAAAACTAGTTGTGTGGTAAATAAAAGAAAGTTGTGCAGTACATGAAAACAGCATATTGCAGTGTATAAAAACAACTTGTGCAATGTATAAAAATGAGTTGTGCAGTGTATAAAACAAGTCGTGTAGTTGTCCAGTGCATGAAAACATGTTGTCCAGTGTCTAAAAACACGTCCAGTGTATAAAAACAAGTTGTGTAGTTGTCCAGTGTATAAAAACAAGTTGAGTAGTTGTCCGCTGTATAAAAACAAGTTGTGTAGTTGTCCAGTGTATAAAAACAAGTTGTCCAGTGTATAAAAACAAGTTGTGTAGTTGTCCAGTGTATAAAAACAAGTTGTATAGTTGTCCGCTGTATAAAAACAAGTTGTGTAGTTGTCCAGTGTATAAAAACAAGTTGTCCAGTGTATAAAAACAAGTTGTGTAGTTGTCCAGTGTATAAAAACAAGTTGTCCAGTGTATAAAAACAAGTTGTGTAGTTATCCACTGTATAAAAACAAGTTGTCCAGTGTGTAAAAACAAGTTGAGTAGTTGTCCACTGTATAAAAACAAGTTGTGTAGTTGTCCAGTGTATAAAAACAAGTTGAGTAGTTGTCCAGTGTGTAAAAACAAGTTGAGTAGTTGTCCACTGTATAAAAACAAGTTGTGTAGTTGTCCAGTGTATAAAAACAAGTTGAGTAGTTGTCCAGTGTATAAAAACAAGTTGTATAGTTGTCCGCTGTATAAAAACAAGTTGTGTAGTTGTCCAGTGTATACAAACAAGTTGTCCAGTGTATAAAAACAAGTTGTCCAGTGTATAAAAACAAGTTTATGTAGTTGTCCAGTGTATAAAAACAAGTTGTGTAGTTGTCCACTGTATAA
The DNA here is from genome assembly GCA_030347435.1 of Clarias fuscus. Classification (NCBI taxonomy): domain Eukaryota; kingdom Metazoa; phylum Chordata; class Actinopteri; order Siluriformes; family Clariidae; genus Clarias; species Clarias fuscus. Next base: position 10,704,061 of record CM059214.1, on the reverse strand, counting down.
AATAAATTGTGTAGTTGTCCACTGTATAAAAAACAGTTGTGTAGTTGTCCAGTGTATAAAAACAAGTTGTGTAGTTGTCCACTGTATAAAAACAAGTTGTGTAGTTGTCCAGTGTATACAAACAAGTTGTCCAGTGTATAAAAACAAGTTGTGTAGTTGTCCAGTGTATAAAAACAAGTTGTCCAGTGTATAAAAATAAGTTGTGTGGTAGATTAAAAGTAAAGTTTTGCAGTACATAAGAACAAAAGGAAGTTGCACAGTACATGAAAACAGCATTGTGCAATGTATAAAAATGAGTTGTGCGCTGTATAAAAACAAGTTGTGTAGTGTATAAAAATGTGTTGTGTGGTAGATTAAAAGTAAAGATGTGCAGTATATAAGAACAAATTTGTGTAGTATATAAGAACACATTTTTTGCCACACTTAAAAGCAAAAATAAAAAAAACTAATTGTGTGGTAGATAAAAAGTAAATTTGTGAAGTATGTAAGAACAAAGTTAAGCAGTACATAAAAGTAAAGTGCAGTATAAAAAACAAGCTGTGCAGTAGATTAAAAGTAAAGTTGTTCACTATATAAGAACAAAGTTGTGTGGTATATTGAAAACAAAGTTGTAAGTCATACTATATAAAAGCAGTCGATGTTGTGCACTTTATAAGATTGTGAGGAATACAATAATATTACAAAGAAAAATGTGCGGTATAAAAAAGGAAAGTTGTGCATTATATTAAAACAAAGTTGTGTTGCATATAAAAGCAAACAAAGTGAACACTGTATAAAAAGCAAAATTGTGCAGAAAATAAAAATAAAGTGGAGTTGGTGAAAGCGACCAAAAAGTCAAATTCTATTGATTCTTGTTAAATGAATCCATAATACATAGCCTTCAAACTGTTAGACTGGATATAAATGATGAATCTGTTCAACTGGAGAAGAGCTAATGCAGCCGTCTGTAAAGCAGTGAAGTGATTTTGTTGTGGATGTTCACAAAGAATATATGTGTGTGTATATATATGTTTTTTTCCCATGTTTCTAAGCATTGTCATGAGATGCCGAAACAGAGTCTGATTTGCTATGAAGCACTTTATAGAAACAAAGTATTAATCTGTTGTAATGCAGTGTATTATTTCACTGCCTGTGTTGTATCCTGGAGTGTACCTGTTTAGTGTCTCACAGAAATCCAGAATTTCCAGAGAAGCTGTGGGTGTGTGGAACAGAAAGGTTCAGGCATTTTTTGTACTTCCGCACGCTGGTGCAGGAGTATACTGACATGTAGCTGGTTTTAAGAGTCCTCTCTCTCTCTCTCTCTCTCTCTCTCTCTCTCTCTCTCTCTCTCTCTGTCTTTCTCTTGCTTTCTGTGTCTTTACTCTGAGTTTCTTCAGCTGAAGGCAGAGAAGGTGTTGCTTTTCTAGGTGTGAGAATCAGAAATAGCTGTGCCACCTCTTCACAAGTGCAGCATCGTCATTTTAGTGAGTCTGTGTGTGTGTGTGTGTGTGTGTGTGTGTGTGTATGTGTGTGTGTTTAACAGCCCTGACGAGCAGGGAACGAGCTCTTCTGGCAGTTGTCTGAGTGAATGTGACAGCATGGTCACGTCAGGTCTGTCACTTGGTCTGAGTCGGGGTAGGTGGTTTTGACTGGAGTGAATGCGCTTTTGTGTCTCTCATAGTCCCAATTCGGTGTGTGTGCTAAATCACATGCTTCCATTTTAGACACACACATAGACGCACACACACACACACACACGCGCGCGCCACATCTGTTTTTCTACCGCGTAATAATTTTTATCCCACAGGATTGCTGAATTCTCAAATTGGTCATTTGGTGTGTAACAGCGGCTCCGACAGTAGTGCCATCAATTCAGTTAATCGTTTATATTAGTGTGTGAGTGTAATTTTTCCCTGATTTGTCAATAAACGACTTAATTGTCCATAAACAATCGCATAAAAAAAGACAGGTGAAACCTTAACTAAAAGTGATGCAGCCTGTGTGAGCATCTTTAATTCATGTGCTGATTATAATATATATTTTATATAGGGATTAGTTTAGCAAATTATCTATATCAGTTAACAATGATAATATATACCAGTATATATCCCAGTAATAATCACTTATATAAAAGTAAATTAGTGACAGGATCGTGGCCACACAAGACTCACCCATGTCCAAGGGGTCCAGCCTGTCTGGTCCGATTTTTCAGAAAAGCCAAAGCGGCACAAATCACAGAAAAATGTTGGCTGGTAGAAAGGACACCGAGTAGACTACAACCCACCACGCATGGGGCCCAGCAGATAAAGAGCTCAATGCTTGCCCAGACCTCCATCCGATTGATCACCCATGGGATGCATCGGAGAAACACAGGCATCTCTTCGCCAACCACATGGTCAGAGGGGTCTATCCAAGGAAACTCGGGGCACAAAGCAGATTAGGCTATCCCTGGGGTGCCAGGCTATCACACGGTGCAAGCACATACACTCACATACCCAATCATACATTCCAGGCAGTTTGGAGAAGCCAATCAACCAAACACTACATGTCTTTAGCCAGTTGATGGAAACCTACCAAGCATCGAGAGAACACGCAAACTTCACAGACCAAGGGTCAGGTCAGGTCAGGTCAATTTATTTATATAGCGCTTTTAACAATTGACATTGTCGCAAAGCAGCTTTACACAATCAAAAGAAGTAAGTTTGTATGCAATGTGTATGAATCAAAATGATAAAATTGTCCCTGCTGAGCAAGCCGAGGGCGACGGTGGCAAGGAAATACTCCCTGAGATGGTAATAGGAAGAAACCTTGAGAGGAACCAGACTCAACAGGGAACCCATCCTCATCTGCGTGATAACGGATAGCAGAGATTGATCAGCATAATAATGTGTAAGACTGGAAGTTCAGTATAACAGGAGATGTGTTAAAATTTTAATTTAAATTAAAAGGAGTCCAGTTTGTTCCTGGAGGCTCAGGTAGACTGTAGGAAATTCCAGTCCTGAGCTACCGAACAACTGAAGTCACAGGTCCCCAGAGAACAGCTGTCAGCATCAATTGAGGACAGGACAGTCTTCGTGGAAACCATCCCCAGCCACCACACGAATCCAGGCAGACCACACGGGGCATCCATGCGACAAGATCTCCAACCAGAAACTGGACTCCAGGACTGGTTAGACGGGTCCAGAGGGCAGAGGGGTCTGGATCACTGGCAACACAGGAGTGACATGTATAGCTTGACAGAGAGACAGAGAGAGGGAAAAGAGAGAGGGAGAGAGAGAGAGGAGAAGTGGAGAGAACAGAAAATAAGGAGAGATGGCAGTTAGGTATGGTCAAAGTCAACATGTATAAGGTGAAAGTATATTTAGTGCAGAGTGCAAGCAGGGACTCCGGCAGGACTAACTATAACAGCATAACTAAAAAGGAGAGCCAGAAGGAAACACAGACATGAGGGCTCCCTGAGATGTAAAGCAACCAATCACCTCACCGTCAACAAACCTGAGTGAACAATGAGAGTGGGGAGGACAGCATCTAAACATACCAGTTCACCAGAATACTCTACGTCCATGAGTCCCCCAGATCTGCTCCTTTACCTAAGGCTAATCTATTTACAAAAATGCTTGGCTAAATAAATAAGTTTTTAGCCTAGACTTAAACACTGAGACTGTGTCTGAGTCCCGAACATTAATAGGAAGACTATAACTTTGGGGCTTTGTAAGAAAAAGCTCTGCCCCCTGCTGTAGTTTTAATAATACGTGGTACTGACAGGCAGCCTGCATTCTTTGATCAAAGTAGGCGTGGCGGATCGTAAGACACTAGCAGTTCACTCAAATACTGTGGCGCGAGACCATTTAGTGCTTTAAATGTCAAAAGTAGTATCTTAAAATCAGTGCGAAATTTCACAGGGAGCCAATGCAGTGTAGATAAGATAGGGGTGATGTGCTCGTATCTTCTGGTTTTAGTGAGGACTCTCGCTGCTGCATTCTGTACTAACTGAAGCTTGTTTATACACTTAGTTGAACAACCAGACAGTAAGGCGTTACAATAGTCCAACCTAGAGGTGATAAAAGCATGAACTAGTTTTTCTGCATCATTTAGTGACAATATGTTTCTTATCTTGGCAATATTTCTAAGGTGAAAGAAAGCTATCCTGGTAATATTATCTACATGAGCTTCAAATGAAAGGCTGGAATCTATAATCACGCCAAGGTCTTTTACTGTTGCATTAGATGGAACAGAAAGGCCATCTAAAGTTACAGTGTGATCAGAAAGCTTACTTCTAGCTACTTGTGGTCCTATGACCAGTACTTCTGTCTTATCAGGATTAAGCAGAAGAAAATTAATTAACATCCAATCTCTTATGTCCTGCACACACTGCTCAATTTTAGCAAACTGTTTTTTCTCATCTGGTTTTGCTGAGACATATAATTGTGTGTCATCAGCATAACAATGAAAACTAATACAGTGGAACCTTGGATTACGAGCATAATTCGTTCCGGAAGTGGGCTCGTATTCCAAAACACTCTTAAACCAAATCATCATTTCCCATAAGAAATAATGAAAACTCAAATTATTCGTTCCACAGCCCCCAAAAATAAATACATAAAAATAATTAATACAATCTATAAAATGAAAATAAAACAAATTAATCTGCACTTTACCTTTAAAAAAACGTACAAATAAATCCTGACAGATAAGTGTTTCCCCACCTCGTTTTTTTCACAACAGTTTCACAACAAACACACGCACACACACAACGGAAACACCGTTTTAACAGGAAAAAAAGAAATCTCTCTGAGACTGACATGAGTGTATATTAACAGACACACTTTTTACGTTTTACAACAAGCGCATAAACACAGCGGAAACACCGGTTTAACGGAAAAAAAGCGAGACTGGCACGAGCGCATACTAAAGGAATCACTTAAGTTTCACAACAAACAGACACACACACAAACACGGAAACACCGTTTTAACAGGAAAAAAAATGAAATCTCTCTGACCAGCCGAGAGCGCATACTAAGGGAATCACTGCTGTAAAGTAAAAAAAACAAACAAACAAATGAACCAGCACCTTACCTTTGAAAAGAATCGCGACAGAGCAGAGTTTCTGTGTGTTTGTGAAGCCGGGAGGGGTGAAAAGGGGAGAGAGAGTCTGTGCGTGTGTGTGTGTTTCAGTGTCAAATTGCGCACGCACGAGCAGAGTTTCTGTGTTTGCGAAGCCGTGGGGGGAGGGTGGGAGGGGGAAGGGGGAGGGGGGGAAAGGTGAGAGAGTGACGCTCGGTGTCAAAATAAGAGTCGCATGTGTGAAGCATGATACTCGGCGCTCGGTTTCCGAATAAAAAATTATTTAAAATCTTTGCTCGGTTTGCGGAACACTCGTAAACCACGTTACTCGCAATCCGAGGTTCCACTGTACCATGTTTACGAATTATGTTACCCAGAGGAAGCATGTAAAGGGAAAAAAGCAGTGGGCCTAAAACTGAGCCCTGTGGAACACCAAACTCCACTTGAGAACATGAGGAATGGTCACCATCTAAATCTACAAACTGATAACGATCAGTCAAATAGGATCTGAGTCACAAGAGGGCAGTTCCCTTAATTCCTACAACCGTTTCTAATCTGTGAAGGAGAATACTATGATCAATGGTGTCAACAGCTGCACTGAGGTCCAGTAACACAAGTATAGTGACGCAACCCTGATCAGAGGCCCATAGGAGGTCGTTTACTACTTTAACAAGTGCTGTCTCTGTGCTGTGATGAGGCCTAAATCCTGACTGATACAGTTCATTTACGCTATTTCTGTGTAGATGTAAACATAGCTGCTGTGATACTACCTTTTCCAAAATCTTGGAGATAAAGGGAAGGTTTGATATCGGCCTGTAATTAGAAAGCTGACAGGTTTCTTGATTAGCGGTTTAATAACGGCTAATTTAAAGGATTTGGGGACATACCCACTACTAACTACATAACAGTTAATTACTTTCAACAGGGGTTCTATTATTGCAGGAACTATCTGTTTGAGAAAATGTGTCGGTATAGGATCTAATATACAGGTTGATGATTTTGAAGAAGAGATGAGTGAAATTAGTTCCCTCGCTTCAAGGGGAGTAAAGTGTTCTAAGTTCTGATGTGATGTGGTTAGATCATCTGTATTACTTAAATTGTCTGGTTTCAAAGCCTGAATTTTTTGCCTAATATTTATTATTTTGTTATTGAAAAAGTTCATGAAATCCTCACTACTGCATGATGTTGTTGTGGAGATTTCTGCAGTGGGCTTGTTTTTAGTTAAGTTAGCTACGGTATTAAATAAAAATCTCGGGTTGTTTTTGTTATTTTCTATAAGAGTGGAGAGATACGTTGATCTAGCATCACTGAGAGCTTTTCTATAGTTCAGGATGCTCTCCTTCCAAGCTATTTGAAGTACTAACAATTTAGTTTGCCGCCATTTACGTTAAAATTTTCGAGCGGTTTGTTTTAAAGCGCGTGTGTGGTCATTATACCAAGGAGCGAGTTTCTTATCTCTAATCATTTTCCTTTTAACTTGAGCTACATTATCTAAGCTATAACGAAGTGCTGACTCTAGATATTCATTCGTCTGTTCGAGTTCTGTGAAGTCAGATGGCGATCCAATCAAAGTTGATCATTCTGGAAGATTATTGATAAAGCTCTGTGCGGTATTTGATGTAAATGTACGTTTAAGGTGGAAGCGCGGTGCTGTGCGTACATTATTACTATGACACGCTTTAATCGAGACAAGATAGTGATCCGAGATAACTTCAGACTGTGGAATTGTGATTATATTTCCTATAATTAGTCCGAAGGATAATATTAAATCTAAAGTGTGACCTGCTTTATGAGTGGGTCCTACTACACACTGATTTACTCCTACTGAGTCCAGTATGGACAAGAATGCTGTTCTCAGAGGGTCTTCTGGATTCTCAAAATGAATATTAAAGTCTCCAGCAATTAACGCTTTGTCTACAGAAACAACAAGGTTTGAGAGGAAATCTGCAAATTCACAAAGAAACTCAGAGTACGGCCCTGGGGGTCTGTAAATGATGATTAGCGGGATCGACTGAGCTGACTTTATGTTACTATAGAGAGCTTCAAATGCATTAAATTTAAAACTGTGTTTTTGTACGAGAGACAGATTATCGTTATAAATAACTGCGACTCCTCCTCCTCTACCAGTTAGCCGAGGCTGGTGTATGTAGCTGTATCCAGGAGGACTAGCTGCATTTAGAGCTACATACTCGTCCTGTTTAATCCAGGTTTCTGTTAAACATAATATATCAAACTCCTGATCTGTGATAATTTCATTAACAATAACTGCTTTAGATGCGAGAGATCTAAGGGTGAGATTCAAACCACCAACCCTGGAAGCAACAGTGCTAACTATACTGAACATAAGCAGGAAACATAAGCACTCTTGGAACGCTGCTCACCCAATTTAAATGAGTGTTTTGAAACTAACTATTGCATTTTTAAAAAAAAATAATTGTAACCAACAGTTAATATACTACATATTTGATCATTTTCATGCTTAACTCACACACACAGTCAGATGTATGTATGGCTGAAGTGGGATCATGCCAGCTTTACTGGGATTATTTGCTTCTAATCAGTTCTAATTCCAGCTCAGTTTATTAGCTTCATGCCATGATGCGAGCACGCTAATCAGACTAGCGTGCACTCACTTACAATACAAAGGACCAGCATTGTTTTTGAATCCAAATCCAGGTGACATCGATGCCTTTGAAAGAATGTTAGACTCTCTAAATCACTGGAAGGTCAGATTGATGAACATGGCTTTCACTGAGCTACCAGGATAATTATGTTTACTTAATACTGCTACTATTGATTTCCTGGGGCCACTAAGCCGAGGGAAAACATCCACATTCCTTTTAAATGAACCGACCGCGTAGCCAAGATTCGCAACGAGTCCTTGAGGACCCCAGCCAGTCCGTGGTCGGCGTTCTGTTCCAGCTCCTAACACACCTGAGCCGGGTAATTACCATTCCGAAAGCGCTGATTACTTGGCTCTGGCGGTGGAGGCTGGAAAAGAATCAAGTTGTGGATTGGCTGGCGACGGGATCGAGATCATCTGGCCGTGAGCATTCATTAGATCGAGAGGCGGGTGTTTAGCAGTCAGTCGTCATCATCCCAGAGCTTGCGTGGGGATCCATGCAAATCTACTTAAAAATCTTGAAATCTAAAGTAACTACCAATTTTCTTTTCTCCCTGCGGTAGCTGTGACATAACCAACCCACATTCGCCTTAATAGCGACAGCTGGCCCAGTATTAACGGAATGATTTTCTTTTAAAGTTTGGTCACCCAAATCTTGGCAAAGTTTTGAAGTTCCCATGTTGAGAAATGTATACTAGATTCTCCTCGTGGTTTGTTATGGCATTTCTTTCACATTTCAGCAATAATAATAAAGTACAACTGGAACCCTTTCCGTACATACCAGGCGTCTCTTGTCATTCAGTCTCATTTGGAACACAGCAGAGAGACTTAAGCAACTCCAGAAAACTCAAAGGAAAACTCTTAAGACTGAATAACAGTGTGGGTGTGTTTATTGTAGAGATAAACCCTGGGGGCTTTTTAATAAGACAACAGAGCAGAGCCAGTAGCCTCCAACGCTGCACTTACAAAAAAAAAGAGAGGGATGATGCACTAAGGCCTGGCTGTGAGGTTTATGACTGATGGTTAATTTGTATTTCAGGAACATCGTTTGCTGTAGGCAAAAAAGCTTCCTCCTGGCTTAGGACTTTGTTCTGCTGTTGTATAAAATGTAGAGAAAGCTGTAACTGAAAATGATATTCATTCTAGCAGACAGAGTGAGAGAGAGAGAGATGAGATATAAGAGAGTTTTAAAAAGTTTAGATGCTAGAAGAAGGAAGACTGAGAAGGCAGACATGGGTAATGTGACAGACACTGTCAACTAACACGCCACATGTCACTCTTTAGGGACTGAAATGCAAACTTTAGGTTCTTTCAGTTCCTTTCAGCATCAGTAGGCAGAATGTCTCAGGGTGTCTAGGCACCGAGATGGAAAACCACTCAACATTAAAAAAAAAAAAAAAAAAAAACCCTTTTGAAGGATCCATCGAACTTTAGTAAGAACCACAACACAGCATTCAATAAAAACGACCAAAAAGAAAAACAACCCAAAGTAAAAAAAAACCCCATTAAATATCTATATATAGACTTTCTTGATTTTTTGGGGAACACCTTAAAAGAGTGGCCCGGATTTCGCTTTTTATAAAACCACATACATTGTATAGTTTCCAAAGTTCTTCAGTGCTACTGAATGTAAATACTAGGATAAAAACACACACTGAGACTCAAGAGGTTAGCTCTTACTCATTAAACTTTGGGGAAAGGCTTTGGCTGTTTGTGTGCATGAGAGAGAGAGAGAGAGAGAGAGAGATGCAGAAGAGTGCAGCCGGTGCTTGTTATGTTCTAACCAGCCCAGTGAGATGCCCAGTGAGTTACAGTATGTTGTTGTGGCTTGTGATGCTTCTGTTATGGAAGAAAGGGGTTACTATAGAAGCGTTGTTCTCCTGGGATTCAGATCTGCTCCATTGCACTTTTGTTACATCTGTTATTTTGGGTGCCTATGCAACATGAAATACTGATTTATACACATAAATATATAGTAGATATATGTGTTGATATATATTGAGTTACTATATCGGCATATACAGTATACAGTATTGTTGTTGGTTGTTCAGCTGTAAGAGGGGTTGCCACAGATCCACACAACAGTTTTGGCACCTGTTTTACGCCGGATGCCCTTCCTGCCATAACCCTCCCATTTTACCCGGGCTTGGGACTGGCACTGCATCCAGCAACTTGGGTTTGGGCACTGGCTGGGCATCGAACCCGGGCCTTCCGCATGGCAGGCAAGAACCCTACAATTTCTCCTTTGAACAGTTGATGTGAGATGGTGAGATGATCTTTCGTCATGGTGCTTAATGACTTTTGCAAAAGCACTTGATAATACGGTTCTGGCAAGAACCACTCCAGAACAGCAGACCTTCATGTCTTAAAATAACTGGCTGTTAGTGTTGTTACTTAATTACCTCATGCTATGCGTGTTATTTCATAGTAAAAAAAAAATCTCTGTTGTTCTGTAAGTATTGTTCTAGAATGAAGAAAAGAAATCCAAACTTTGTCCAAGTCAAAGTTAAAGCCAAATCCAAGTGTATCACTGGCTTGGTATCATCGGAAGCAAGGGACATGCAACTAAACAATAAGCGCTAGTTCCTCCAAGACACATGGTCCAACTTTTGCAGGCGCAAAGTTTGGCTCGTCTGCAACCGAATGTGCCGTGTTCTAAGTTTCTTTAAAAAAAAACCCCAAAAAACAAAACTCTATATAGATGTAGATATCAGGAAATGAAAGCTGAAATTCTGATCTCTCATTCCATATTTATCTTCTGATCTCAAAAACAAAATTGCCGTCCCAGTACTTTCGGAGGTGTGAGTTACTTTTGCCGATTTATCTTTTCCAAACCTTTCGTTTGAATAGCTGTAAGGGATTTAACAGCATTGCAAGAGGTAAAAGCAGCCGAACATCAAATGGTACAGTAGACGCTAAAATATCTTTGTCTGGCTGTCAAAGTGAGATTTGCTCGCGTTCTTTTGGTCTTGCTCCGGCTCGGATCAGATAAACACGCATGTACTCAGCTGTAGAAGTGAAATACGCAACCTCGGAAATAGCCGTACATCGCTGACAAGCGTGCATGATTTGACACACTACTGCAGAGTCTATGAAAACCAATGTATTCTTTGCTTGACTGTATTCATTCAATTATGAGGTTCTGTCTAACAGTGCTGCGATAACAGAGTTCAGAGCTTTTACAATTGAAATATATTCCGTCTCATTCTCCCTATATTCTGTTTGGCATTTTCACCTAATTATTTCTCTGCAGCGAGAATATTTTACATGCAATTTGCAAGTAACTTTATATTTGCAAACACATGCCACGGATCTAAGTGATTCTGGAAGAAGATCTCAAAACAGAATCATTTCTCACGTTGTACGGTTTTTATATTTGAGCTGTGTTTCCAGGCTTGTGTATGGACGGGTTCATAGTCTGCATGAACATTGGGTCTCATTTATCAATCTGGATACAAACTGATTTATGTGTATATCGTGCTTATGAGCGTTCATCCAAAAAATAACCTACTTAATAAGAAGGATTTTTAAGTTCTATAGTAATAATGGCTTTCACGGTGGCCTATTCCTATTGTACAAACACTGTCGGCACCTTCAGGGTCTGGGTTCGACTCCCGTGTTGGGGTCAGTGTGGCTGGAGTTTGCATGTTCTCCCCGTGTTAGGTGGGTTTCCTCCGGGTACTCCGGTTTCCTCTCACGCCATGGAAGTACAAATAGCTGAATTGATATACCTGAAAGCGTCAGCACATGATGCCCTTAGGAAGTAGCGGATATTTAGAGAATAATTTTTTTATTTCCCCGGAGGGAAAAGCTGGCTTATAAGTCAGTTCTGTGTGCCACAGCAATCTGGTTAATTTTCAAACACTTTGTCATGGTTTAGCTTCCCCGGTAGCACAATGGTTTTTGTAAATCCATTTTCTTTTGACCTTACTTATTATATCTCGTGTGATAGACGACACCAAATTCACATTTCATATTTTATTGGGGTTTTTTTTTCCTGCTATGACCCTTCTGCATCTGATGATAGTATTATTTCTGGTTGTTCCGAGTTAAATCTGCTTTAACTTCTTCCTCAAAGAAATTCTGCTTTCATTTCTGGCCCTTTTGCGCTTTCCTCTTTGATGGAGTTTTTTGGGCGTCACCAAATGCACACACAAAAGCAAAGAAAATTAGAATTTGAGATGCCTTTTGTAAAAGTGCCAATCCATTGCAGGGTCACACACTACGGGCAATTTGGGAACAACAATTAGCTGCATCTGCATGTGTCTGGACTGTGGGAGGAAGAAACCCACCAAGCACGGAGAGAGCATGCAAAGTCCATGAATCGAACCTGGACCCTAGAGATGCAGGCCAACGGTGCTAACCACTATGCCACAGTGCCGAATAGAAACTAAGATAATTTAGGATAAAAGCTCATTTATTTAGTTACTAGGATAGATTATTCTTATATATTATAGACCTACGTCATTTACTGGTGTTGCACAGAAACAGGGTGGATGGAGAAAACATGTCTCATTACAAGTTTGATTGGGAAGTCATTGTGCTTTTTCATTATCCTACATCTAATTAAACCCATTCTTGGATCTCTCTGGCATGTCTTTCAGTGCGCTCTTCATTAAGAGTAGTGACCAGTTCAGCATTAATGAAAGAGCTTCTGGAACAGCTGTATGTTTACACACACTAAACACGCCCAGTTATTTATTCAGTAATATCCCACAGACTCGCTGCTGTTTTTAGAGCACAGTAGGTTATTATACTCTATAAACGGGGAAACACAAACATTTCTGTGAAGCTGAGCGCTGCGAATGGAAAGAATGTTTTTCTTAGAATAGTTTGCAGTCATTTAGGACAAGATGACAACCGAGAAGCTGCATTAGGCTAATAATCTATGGCGCAGAAGCTGAGAGACCGTAACGCTGTATAGAAAATCATAAATATGTAATTTATAAGTAATATAAATATATAAGGGGGAAAAAAAAACAGATAAAACAGATTTTGGGGTGAGATCTATTATTTGTTAACTACTAACGAACTATCTTGTTAATTACTGTGCTTAATTGAAGGAGCAGATAATATATATAAGGCATCATAACACTGTCTTACCTGATTGTGTAGGGAGGGCCTCGCACCTCCAGGGTTCGATTCCCACCTCGGGTCTGTGTGCATCTTCTCCCCGTGCTTGGTGGGTTTCTTTCCACAGTTCAAATACTTGCACATTAGGTTCCAAAATTGCTTGTTGTGTGTGTGTGTGTATCCTGTGATAGATTGCCACCCTGTCCAGGATGTACGTACTCCGCCTCATACCCAAAGTCTCCCCAGGCCCTTGCGACCCTGTACAGGATAAGTGGTGTAGAAGATGACGAATGAATGAGTAAAGTGATTCACATTATTAAATACTCTTAACATGGGTTATCTTTATTGGCTGACTCTGTGTCAATACCATTTACTTATAAAATCCGCTCTAATTGCTTATAATTACACTCTTACAATGGTGAATGCCAAATCTAAAGATGTTGATGCACTGTTTTTAGCTTTGACAGCAATTCCGGCTGTAACTTGAACGAAAAAAGAAAAAAAAATTCATGTAAAGCGGGGACTTTATACAGCATAAGTTCCATCTCAGCGCTGTTACTTTTAATGTTGTCTTTCCCTGATTCACGCCAATAAATTGACACTTTTGAAACAGAATTTTTTTTTTTTTTTTTTCCTGTCAGGCAGTGTGCAATTCAGTGATGAAATCACCAAGGTGACATCAGAGGGAAGACGACAGCAGCCCGGCACTAAGTCGCTAATAATTAATGAGCGCTATTAACAGCTCGCTGGCATCTTTAATTAAAGCCAAACATAATTCACCTGCTGTCAGAAATAATGGCTTTGTCTCTTTCTCACTGTTACTCCTCTCACCCTTACTCAGTCATAATTGGATATCTTTAAGGTTTCGGTCTGTTGGCATTCCTTTGTAATATCTTTGTTCTTTTCATTTATTTATTAATTTATTTATTTTTATTCTACAGTTTCTATTACACATAGGTCAGTGGCTTTCATTTTTAATTACCCGGAGTACCTCCTTTTAAATCCCAATTCCGTTTAAATGTACCATTTTTAGAAAACTGTGAGAAAGTGACAAAGTATAAATCATAATTTGCTAATGTTAAAACATAGTGCGAGGCGTGTTCAAGTCAAACCGGGACTTTTGGTTGCACAGAATAACAGAACTCCGTTATGAGGGTAAAAACTGACCTTTAATGCTCTGTGTCATCCCATGCTACACTAATGCACTTATCCCAGTGTTTCACTAGTACTTAGGTAGAAAGATTTCTAAGTACACCGGACCTATGACCGGACTGCCTGCTTCACGCTGGCCTCCCAGGAACTCCCTTAATGGCCCCAACATGTGGAAATGGCTTGGAGCAGAGCAAAGTCAGGATTGTAGGGGAATGTGGCAGTAACTCCCAGCCGAGTTCCTGTAACGTGCAAGTGTCGCAGTGAGCATTATGAGGTCGTGGATTGACTGAATGTTCACATGGATGACTGCATTTGGCTCTGAGTCACCTCGTCCATACTGTGCATGAAGTCAGTTCGGGGAAAATGGTTAAAAAAATTTCATCACAAGTCCCGGTTTGACCTGAACGTCCCTCGACACAATTCTTTCATTATAAGGTTACGAAGAACCATGTATAAACTTTATTAAACCTTTCTGTAGATTTGAAAAGTGCTATAATTCAACATCCAACACCATTCCCGATTTGAATGGTAATAGATGTCGGGCTCATACCCTGATTACGTTACACCGTAGTATCAGGAGAGTTACCGTATTACTCTGGTTACATTTTTGCCCATATTTTCCTGATATTACAAAATGAACTTAGACACCCACGTCGATCAGAAACAGCGGCTCTTTATGTAAAATCAGTCCGAATGAGAATTTTTTCAATATATTTGAGGTGAACTTGAATTACATACTGGAGTCTAAATTGATATTCGGCCAAATCTCCAAAATAATTTATTATACTATAGCTCTCTTGGAGATCCTTCACCCTTGGTTAGTCTGAATAATTAGTCATGCGCTGCATGTCCTCGCCCTCTCTCTCTCTCTCTCTCTCTCTCTCTCTCTCTAACACACTGTCTTTCTCTAGGGACGCCAGCTTTAGCTGTTTTATTGGTTCCTTTAGTTCTTCTGAGCCGCTCCACCTTTCAAGCATCAGCCCCAGAGGCTGCGACGAGGCATTTTCATCTCAGTGGCATTTGCTTTGTGAGTGATGATTATCGAGCCGGAATGGCGTTGGCGTTTCACCTGCGCTCGGTGAGCGATGATCTGTTGTCTCAGAGCCGTCGTAGTGGCTGTGATCACAGTTGCATCTCTTTTAATCTGGACTGCCTGCACAAGGTGCTTTATCTGTGCTCCGGCTGATAGAGGCGAAAAAAATGAAGGTCGCTTTGGAGGACACTCACCACTGGTGTGTGTGTGTATGTATGTGTGTATGTGTGGGTGGGTGGGTGTGTGGGTTGTACGCATTTATAGGTAGTGTTTTTTGTTTTCCAAGAAAAGATGAAATTATCTCCTGACCCCAGTGTCTAGACAGTGTCTGCATGTACAGTATACACACAAGCGTGCACTTCTGCCAAGCGGACAAAAGTGACCGGGCTCTTTAGGTCCACTAAAAAAAGAGATGCACAGAACAGCAGGAGGACATGTGCACACTTGTCTCTTCTAGTCCCTGTCACTCTTTGGTGTTGTGTTAAAAAGCATCGCCTCGGGGCTGCTGCTGCTGCATCTGTAAAGGATGCGCTCAGCAGGGAGCGTCGCTCACACTTTGCATTTCTGAGCCTTTCCCCGTCCGCGCTCTGTGTAAACATATGGCACACTTTCACTGAATTGGACATGCTGTACAAACACATTCAAAGAAGCGCATTCAAATAAACACAATCCTGTCACCTTTTAGGCAGAAGAGAGATTTTTCTTTTTCTTTTTGCATAGTCTTGAAACAACACAAACTCAGCTGGGTAGAATACACAAAGCAGCAGAGGTTGTTTTTTTTCTCTTTTTTCCCTTTGCTATGCAAATATGCTATTGAAGAATATTTAAAAATACTCCACCGCCCTTCGAAATGCAGGACCAAAGTAAGATGCGACGGGACGTGCTGTTATTTAAAAAAAAAAAAAAGTCATACCTGATAGTTGGGAGTGATGAGCTGTTTCCATGATAAAAGTTTTATTCCTCTTATGCCACATTAATTTGCCAGTGCTACTGTATATATTTAATATGTAATATATTGTAATGTGTACCGTTTAATGTCAGTTTTGATATTGTGGAACATCTACTGTATGAAACTCATTCACTCGCTCATCATCTATACCGCTTAATTCTGTATTCAGGGTCACAGGGGGGCCTGGAGCCTATCCCAGGAGACTTAGGGCACAAGGCGCCAGGGTGCCAATCCATCGCAGGGCACAGACACACACACACACACACACACACACACACACACACACACTCATTCACACACTACGGGCGATTTAGGAACGCCAATTAGCCTAATCTGCATGTTTTTGGACTGTGGGAGGAAACCCACCAAGTACGGTGAGAAGATGCAAACTCCATGCACACAGAGATGGGACTCGAACCTGGCCGGGAACCGAACCCAGACCCTGGAGGTGCAAGGCGACAGTGCTAACCACTACACCACTACACGGCCTATCTTTGAAATCATATTGTGAACCCTGGTTCGATTCCCGTCTCAGGGTCTGTGTGCGTTCTCCCAGCGCTCCGGTTTCCTCCCACAGGCTAAATAGCGTTCCCAAATTGCCCGTAGTGTGTGAATGAGTATTTGAGTGTGTGCGCCCTGTGAAGGAATGGCACCCTGTCCAGGGTCAACCCAGTCTCTTGCCCCAAGTTCCCCCCCACGACCCTGAATACAGGATAAAGCAGTATAGTATAGACGATGAGATCATTCAAGAGCTCTGTGATGTATTTTACTTATGTAAATCAGAGCGCATTAAAGGTCCCGTATTTTACTATTTCATTTACATGTCTCAGTGTCATTATGTCATTAGGCCTCTGAGATACTCCCTCGCCTCGCTCGCTCTGTTTCACTCTTCTTTCAAATGCGCAGTTTCATTGTGTATTAGGAAAACGAATCACCCAGTAACTTTGTAAAATAAACCTTTATTTGGAGCATTAAACATCCATTTGCACAAAGTCTGTCCACATCCATGGTCCATAAGTTTTGGACAGGGATAGGAATTCTATTCAGGACGGACAGAACAGCGTCACTCACATGTACTGTATGTAATGTCACACATCTCTTAGTGCTGTAATGTTACCTCTCAGGAAATATCTTTCCATGACATGCACTTTTGTGCCTGTGTGGGAAATAGTGAAGTGTTATCCAAGCAAGTAGGAACGGAAATGCCAGTCATTAACATTGCACAATGCCAGTGTTGTTCGAGTTAGAGCTGAGTTGACCCAGGCTAACTCGGTGAGATCCAGTAGAAAGAGGAAATGAGCCACCTACACACAGGAGCACCGGGAAATTAACAAGGTGTGCAATTTTTCCTTAGCAGGCTGCAGTGTACTATATCATCAAGTGGCGTTCTAACCACAATAACACCGATATGATTCAATCAATCTCCATGATGCAAAAATCATCCCAACCTTTAACGGCTCCCGATCGGATTGTGACGACATCACGCGCAGCACATTGCTGGCTGTCGTCTCAGTCGGCGAGGAGAGGAGAGGGATAGAGGAGCAGAGGGAACGTACAACGGGTCAAACAAACAAGCAAGCTTATATCCCACATGGGGAGTATCGTGCTAATGTTTCCCAGCATCAGATATGCCATCTGGTGAAGCGGCAGCCACTGGGAAGGAGTCAGAATTCTGGGTAATCAGGACTCAGGTTGTGCTGTGGAACAGATCCATGGCAATTAGTCAATATGAAGGTGCAGCTGATATGGCCTGTGGTTAAAAAAAAAGGAGAAATAGAGATCGAAGTGTAGTCATTAAAAAAAAAAAAAAAGGCTGAGAGCTCAGAGCACCGCTGCTGCTTTAATAAACTGAGTCCAGATACAGTCAGTCTATTTAAAGGAAAACTACAACGCTTCTCGATATATATATATATATATATTTTTTTTTTTTATTATTATTATTATTATTATTATTATAATTATTCATTTTTAATATACGTACAATACCAAAAGTTTGGACACATCTTTAAATTCTGTGGATTTTCCCGATTTTCATTTCTTTCTACCATGTACAGCAACACTAAAAGCGTCCAAAATATGCAATCACCTCCTCTGAACAGTTGATATTGAGGTGTATCTGCTACTTATGATCTGTAAAATCTTCATAATGGTTCTACTCCAAAGTGCTGTTTGCTAATTGGTGATGTTGGAGGCTGGTGACTCTAAATGAACTTCTCCTCTGCAGCAGAGGTAAGTTTTGGTCGTGCTTTCCTGCGAAGGTTTTCATGAGAGACAGTTTCATCATTGATGGGTTTTGCAAATGCACTTGACACAATACTGTTCTTGCAAGAACTATTCCAGAACAGCTGGCCTTCATGTCTTCAAATAAAACATAACTGTTTTTGTTGTTGTTACTTAATCACCAAATGCGATATGTGTTATTTCCTAGTTTTGAAAAACTACTTTTGAAAATTTCCTTTGTGGAAATTGGAAATGTTCAAACCTTTGACTGGTACTGTATATTGGCATTTGAGGTGGTAAGCTGGTGCCATTCCTCTATAATCCTGCAGGTGGCGCACTTTAAACTACCTGTACTCACACATTGGCAGGCAGAACAGCACCCTCTGTGGTATGTGCAAATTATCGATGAAGTTTGTTTAGAACTGTAACAAAGTCTGAAAAATAAAATAGAATCGCAATACAGACGGAATCGGCCCCTGAGTATCGTGATGATATCGTATCGGGTGACCCCTGGTGAGCTCACATTTATGTGCATTTATCACGGGGAATGTTTCTTTGCAGTAAAGATGTTCAATTCTGTCAACGATTAAGTGAAACATGAGTTATTTCGACGCTTATCTTTACTCTAAACATTAAAGGAAAAGCTTTAAATCTGTACAATTCCTACTCTGGAAGATGAAGCTACTTTTTCATAACTATAATTTATAGTTCAGTGTGATGAAAGCAATTGAAGGACACAAAACCCTTGTTTCACTCCATCGTCCCATTAACATGGTAGAAATTACAAGAGACAAACTAAAAGCGACTTGAGCTACACGTCCCTTGTGAGCATGAACTGGTATCAGTAAAGGGCGCATCAATTATTTCTTCTGAAATTCCCATGAAAATAAGCTATCTATGACTCTCTCATCATAATAAAATAATATGCAAATGCCATCCCTTACTTTTCATGTGCATTGCTGTATGTGAGGAGGAACAGAACAGAAATAGCAGCGAGACTCAGCTGCGCGCAGTGCCGATGCTGTTGCTGTAGAGCAGTCGACTCTGTGAATTCTGGGTAATCAGGACTCGGGAACAGATCCATCGCCGTTTGTCAATGTGGGAAAAAAAAAAAGAAGGCGACACAGACAAAGGGCACTAGAGAAGAAATTGATTGAGGAAAGACAGGTTGATGGTAAGGGACAGACAGGCTTACGCGGTGCCCGCTCGCTGTTACTGCAGCTAGTTCTGGACTTAGCACAGCTCTGGGTTGGACGTCTGTGGTATTCCTGCCTCCAGCCAAGCGTGAGCAGGATAAACCCAAAACTAACCAGCTTTCCCTTACATCTAAACAGGCACGCCTTTAATTCCCTTCCCAAACCCGCCGAGCTTACACTAGCCCTTTCATACACATCGCTTCTGTTTTTTCAGTTTCTCTCAGCTTATACACACACACACAGTCATTCATGTACTGACACTGTTATGGAGTTACAACCCCTTCTGCTAACACGAGTCTGGATTCTCAACTGCTTGGAACTGAAGATTCAGTGTAAAGTCTGGTGATTTGTTGCACTTACAGTTATTTTTAATGGCATCTTATTATGCAAAGAGTAAAAATAAAAGCTTCCCAAGTGGTGCAACAGTAAAGCGTCCACCCTGTCGCCTTGGTACAAATCATTTTGTGCACAGAGGCACACAAATAATGCATAGAGGAGAAAAAACAATGATGCAGAAGAAGAAGAAAAAATAGTCCTTGAAGTGCGAGATCTCGCAGAACCATTCTGTGCACAATTCTTGAGCTACCGTCTATTTCTTTATAGTATATAAAAACAAATGGGGACAAATGTTTCACAGACTGCAAAGTCCCGAAAGATCCAATTCAAAAATTGCCTGTTTTTTTTAACAACCTCAGCAGCAATCTCATTTCCCCTCCCTTCTGTTCCAACCACACAGCATCACCATTCAGCATCACCTGTGTACTACACTAATCACCGGCCGGATCATCTGTCATCATCTGCACCTGAAAAGTTGAGGCTGAAAAAGTCCTTCAGGAAGCCTTGTGAACTGTTCCTCAAGATTACAGCGAAATACATGAAAGTCTGGCAAAATCTGAAGAAATAAGGGATGTCTCATGGCTTTTGCACAGTACTGTGCTTCCAGGTCTTTTAACCTGCACTTAAAGAGCCCTGCCTTCATCCGCTAGGTTTCCAATCAATAATAGACGAGAGTGAATTCTCGTAACCCGCGACTTTGGATAAGCAGTTGACGATGGGTTGATGGATGGAATTCTTGTACCTCTCATCCCTCCCCTCTGAGAGAGCTCGGCCAATCAGCCCTCTCTAGGCCTCCGGCTGCGAAAGGTCACAGCATCACCCGGGAATCGAACACGCGATCTCCGGATGATAGGGCGAGCGCTTTGCCACTGCGCCTTGAACCGGAAGTTTTGACAGCAAACCGTGGGCGCGTCTTAAATCGATCCGCTGGACAGAATTTTATGGAACTTTGGCAGTACTTAGATACAGTATCTGCCAGAAGTTAAACCTGCTCCATAAGTGAAATTAAAATGTTACTGTATGTAAAAGCCACGTGTTGTTATGTGTGGGATTGAATCATCTACCCAATCATTACGCAGAAGGCAGGCTTCCTTAACCTTTTTTTTACAAATCCTTTCACTCATGTTTGCAAGAAAGAATTTTTTTCCTCTATGCATGCCTTTCCTCCTGACTCTTCCGTTCCTTTTGTCTCTTCCTTTTTGTCTCTTCCTATGTCTCCCAAGGGACTCGGTACATCCGTGCCCGGGAGGTACAAGAGGGCATGTGTATGGGATAGTTAGGGCATTAGTCTCTGTTCCAGTAAGTAGCGAGACTCTAGGCAGTCATGGGGTGTGTGTGAGATCATGTACACAAAGCAAGGCAGATAGCGATTTCCTGTCAGCGTGTTCAGCCCCGTGATGTAGCATGAACAGCAGTTTTCAGGGCTGTAAACACTTACGCTCTCTGTTTGGAGCCTGGCATTCGGTATACTAGGGCGCATTGATGCGAGTGACTGGAAAAAACCCCGGCGGTATCGGGGAGGCAAATAAAACTGGGAGGCGAATAAAAGTGTGGTGACGTGAAAAAGAAAGGAAGAAAGAATGACATACAGTACTACAGTA
This sequence comes from Clarias fuscus, assembly GCA_030347435.1. Taxonomy (NCBI): domain Eukaryota; kingdom Metazoa; phylum Chordata; class Actinopteri; order Siluriformes; family Clariidae; genus Clarias; species Clarias fuscus. The sequence continues at coordinate 10,682,835 of CM059214.1, read as the reverse complement.
GATCAGGTACTTTTCCAGGTCTGTAACATCAAACATCAAGCCTGTTTGGAATAAAAACTCAAACTCGAATTTTTATCTACTGCCTTTTCTCTGTCTCTCTTTCTTTTGTGTAGGGTTTTTCGTTGATCCGGTTAGCACAGACTAAACGTTTTCACATCTCACTAAGCTTCAGTATGACCCTGTCACAACAAATCCTTTGCAGACGGCCAGACTAAAGCGGCGGGGCTCGGGAAGAACACAAGGTTACGGTAAAGGCAGCGTGAGCCGTGACTTCACTGGACAGGCCACTGCTGTCTGACTGTGTGTGTGTGTGTGTGTGTGTGTGTGTGTGTGTGTATGCGTGTGGTAACTCAGGATATGGTAATTCAGAAAGCAGCCTTGGTTTTTAATGCACTCCATCCATTCAGTGTCTCCAATAACAGCTTTATACCGTGATGCAATGTGGTCTTTTAATATTACCACAGACCGCAAGAGTGAGCTGTGTGAGCTAATGACACTCAATCACTTCCATACACACACACACACACACACACACACACACGCACACACACACACACACGCACACATATACACATTTCCCAAGACAACTCCATATCCTATTTACTCAGCGAGATGTGGCGCCGAATCTCGGCTTTCGCTTTCGCAATTAAAAGTGTGTATGTTGTGAATTTTCTTTATTGCCAGGTAAAGCGAAGTCTCTTCCCGCTTAGAGGCGTACCAGAGGAGAATGTGGAGCGTTGCGTGCGCCGAGTGTCGTACTCCATTAGATTTTATTGAACGTGAGCCCTGTATCAATGAGGCTGGGAAATGATGCTGCCATAATTGTAGAGAAGCTGAAAATTGGGGTTTTTTTTTTTTTGATTAGTTTGTACGGAGCAATCTGAATGATCAGGACTTGCTGTGGGCTGGTAAAAGATTAAGTTCTTTTTATGAGGAGTAGTTCATTTATTTAGGCATGGGAATCAAGGGAAATTAGTGAGCATTGTGTGTGTGTGTGTGTGTGTGTGTTTTACCTCCAGTATAACGATGATGGCACTGGATGTGTGCCATTGTAAAAGAAGGAGATTAGACTAATGATGTGGCTACAGGGCATTGACTCCCAAATGAGAAATACCGCTACTGGGAATGTTTTGACTTTGTTGACCTAAAAAAAAAAAGAAAAAAAAAAAAAAGGGGAAGCAGCTGTTGTGATGCCTTGCTGCTCGTGTTGTACCACGAGTGCTTGATGGCAGCATTGTGACATAAAGGCAACAATACGTCCAGGATACTCCCTATTTTGCATCATCAGTAAATAAAGATTTACAAGCGTATACTGGAGGCGGATAATGAATTGAACATCATGGGGGAATGGCGATATGAGCGGGAAAAAGAAAAATTTTCCTGTTTATAGCACATCCTTATAATGCAACAGTTGCTATAAATTACAAACATAGTAGTTTTTTTTTTATTGCATTGATTTTTTTATTGCATTGATTTCTATAAATTTATAGTAGGGATGGGATAAAAAAAAAATATATATATATTTTTTTATTTCTATATGTCTACACTATCTATTTATGCATCTTTGCACTTATCATCCCTAACCTATGATTATCATTGCACTATTGTATATTACATGCATTTATTCTCTATATACTGTATCATACAGATGTTCACTGGTATGTACATATGCATATCATGTTATTTGAACATGTTCTCTTCTTAGCAGGTCTTATCCACTGCACAGTTCTATTGTATTTTATAATTTATACCTTCAATACATTCATCACTCTCGTCCCTGTATATATGGACCCATACTCTCATTTACCATATTGTTATTTATTGTACTGTAAACGGGCCACTTATGCACTTTTTATTGTTTCTGTACATGTATCTAATGTTCGCATTTGATGTGGAAAATGTTGCTGTTCCTCTGTAATCCTACAGGTGGCGTGCTCTGAACTATTCACATTTTGGCAGGGAGCACAACATCCTGTGTGATAGGAGCAAATTATTTGTCAAATTTCTTTAGAATTGTAACAAAATCTAAAAAACAAAATCTAATAAATAAAATCATGATACTACCAGAATCGCGATACAAATCGAATCGGCACTCGGGGATTGTGATAATATCGTATCGGCTGGTCCCTGCTGATTCCCATACCAAAAGGTTGAGTCCACGTTGCAAATCAGGCTTTTTGTTTTTTTGTTTTTTTGGCTATTTAACATTCAAGAAGTACAGTACATTTACAATGGGCGTTCAAGTCAAACCAGGACTTTTGATTGTGCAGAATAACAGAACATGGTTAAACTTTATTGCGGCTGCTCCCATCAATGGGGTTCTACAGCAGACCATCCGATCGGCCGGATGCCCTTCCTTACACAACCCTCCCATTTTATATGGGACTCGGACCAGCACTGCATACAGCGGGACTCGAACTTGGATCCTCAGATCTTTACATGCAGATTCTTTTCAAAGGCGTGAGTTTTCGCATCGAGCGAGTGACGTAATGGTCAGCTTGAAATCTGATTCGAGTGAGTAGAGCATCCAGACTGTGACATACTATAGCTTTATGCATCTGATTGAAATCTGATCTCAAACCACCTCTTGATGTATTTCAAATCAGATTAGCAAAGATCAGATTGATTTTTTTATTTTTTTATTTTTTACTGTTCAGAGTACATAAAAGCAATCTGATTCCAATCCGGATATGTAAAATAATTCAGATTTGCGCTGGCAATCTGAGCAAGACCTTGGAGAGATATGAGCGAAATCATGTAATGTTATTTCTCTCAGATGTCTAAAATACAACAGGCAATACTTTATCTAACCTTGCCTCATACGAAGGTGTTGAAGTCGTCTTCCATTTTCTTTACATGCAGTAAAAGCTGGTATGCGAGTAAATGTTAAGTTACAGTAGAGCCATTACTCATTCAATTCTGGCACCCAGCAACACAGCAAGATGATATTTTTGAGAGCTGGCGCCTCTGAGGTTCTGTCGTTTCTGCTTCCAGAGCAAACCGTGACATCAGCATGACATAGGCTTTAAAATGGTCTATTGAAACAAAAGCATTTGGACTGCACTGTGCGTTTCATTTCGCTGAATATGTGTGAAGTTTGTTAAAACATCTACAATTCAGTTGTTCTGGCAGCAGTGTTATTTTTTCAGTGTAATAGGTAAAAAGAATAAAAAAAATTTAAAAAAAGCAAACCACTCTCTTAGATCTGAAAAATCCGAACAGTGAAAGTTGCAGCTTTATCCGTGGCTGTTCCAAAGCACTGAGACTCCTTCCAGAAATGCGAAATAAACATTTTTTTCACAGAACACTTCGCCATTGCACATTTTTAAACATGTTTACGTATTTCATCCTTCATAAACATCTGGGAACGAGTTGTTGCTATGGAAACGGCAAGGAATTAGAACGGGCTCATTAATATACCGTAAACCAGTGATTCGAGTTACAGCCAGAATTAGTGCCAGACCACCTCCTGACCAATCAGGATCAAGAATTCAACTAAATCTCTGGTATAACAAATATATGATTCTTAAAATATCCATTAGGCTAAACAGAGTTTGTTCTCGGACAGCTGCCCCGTCTTGCACTTTGGGAGTGTTTTCCAGTGCAATTGCTTTTTCCAGACGTGCTGTTGTAAAAGAGCTGACATGTTTATGCAAACGTTCACTTCTGATGAATATAACCGAATGCGTCTGGATACTGCCAGAGTAACACTGGTTATATTTTGGACAACTGGGTTGTTGTAATGATGAGGATCTGCTGGTATCTGCCGCCACGTATCGGCTGTGTATGAAGCTCCAGATACTTTCTTGTTGTCATATCTTGAGACGGAATGGTGGCGTACTGTAGTGGTTAGCGCTGTGGCCTCACACCTCCAGGGTCCAGGACCAGGTCCAGGTTACTCCCTCGGGTCTGCGTGCATGGAGTTTGCATGTTCTTCCCATGCGTGGTGGGTTTCCTCCGGTTTCCTCCCACATTCCAAAGACATGCAGATTAGGTTTCCAAATTGCCTGTACTGTGATTGTGCACCATGATAGATAGGCACCCCATCCAGGGTGTACCCCACCTAGCACCCCTTGAACAGGCTCCCAGATAAGTGCTATAAAGAATAAGGGAGTGGGAATGAGTGTCATATCACGATATGGTATCATATCATCTGAATCTTTCCGCATGACCGTGAAATACTCATGTAAATAAGATGACCCGAGAATCAGGACACGGGGAGAACAGAAGGAGGTGGTTTTATTCCATGCATAAAAAATATCCTTTGCACTCAAGTCCTAACATGGCGTGGAAAAGATAGATTTTCCAGATATGTCCGACATACTGACTCGAACCGCACCATAAAAATAACACCCCAGGCTAAGATAAGAAAAAGAATAGATGAGAAAAAAAAAAAAACCTGAGGACGTTAAACATCATACAGTATGAGCGTAAAAAGCACTAGAAGACCACTTAGGAAACACACTAACATGAATTACTTTAAATGATGAAATCAAATCTGGTATTACTTTCCATAGAAACACATTCCAACAATTCCATAACCTTTTATCGCTGTCCTTAGAATGCATCTTTATCTCAAGATCGGACAAATGACTCCTGCCACATGAAGCTGCTTTTATTGAGCGCCGCGTGGTATGGTTATTACCACTGTCATTATTCACTCACTCACTCATCTTCAATACCGCTTTATCCTGTATTCAGGGTCATGGGGGGCGTGGAGCCTATCCCAGGATGCTTAGGGCACGAGGCGAGGTACACCCTGGACAGGGCGCCAATCCATCGCAGGGCACACAGACATACATTCACTCACAATGGAAAATTTGGGAACGCCAATTAGCATAATCTCCCTGTCTTTGGTCTGTGGGAGGAAACCGGAGTACCCGGAGGAAACCCACCAAGCACAGGGAGAACATGCAAACTCCATGCACACAGAGACGGGAATCGAACCCGGACCCTTTAGGTGCGAGGCGACAGTGCTATCCACTACACCACTGTGCCGCCAGCTCTCATTATTTTCAGTGTTTATTATTTTTATTATAGTGCTTGGTGCTGAAATTTGTGGCGTATATTGTAAGCGTTTGTTGTTGTAGCAGGTCGATCGTTTGGCTTGAAAGCTTCTCTGTTAATGCGAACGCTTTCAATCACCGCTTTTTGGGCTGATCTATAAAGGTGGGCGTGATACCTTGTGTTTGTCGCTGTATGGAATCGGAAAACGGATGCCGGCATGTCTGATTATTCGCCCTTCTCGACCAGATCATTTCCATGATTAATCACCGTGCCCGCCTTTGCGTGACCTACACACTGAATGCTCCTAAATCAGATTTAACGCTGCGCTGACTTCCCCACAGTTTATCGGATGCAGTTTTTTTTTTTTTTCTTTCGCCCTCAGTGTAAAACACCTCTGTCTTAAAGTATTTCTTGGGCTCGGCTCAGTGTATTGTGCGTCTGTGTTCCGTCACGGTGTATGTGCTTTAATTAAATTCCTTGCCACGGGTATAGAGAGTTTGCAACTGAAGTAGTTATGGTGCTGTTGAGTTAGTGTGAGTTTATAAAGGAAAAGTGCCTGCGAACAGGGAATAGGACAGACTGGGACATTGTGCAAAATGAGCAACTGTGAGTTATTTACTTGCGACGTATCATCTGCAGTGCGTTGAATAACAAACAGTGTTTCCTGCCATATGTACGTGTAGCGTCAGGTTTGAACGGAGAATCAGGTATCTGACATTATTAATGTCAAAATGATTTTAAAAAACAACATGGTGTTTTATTAGACTGGGGTCATGCTGTGTGTTAGGGCTGATCTATTGTAGTGTCCAGCATGTTGTATAAATACAATATAATGGTCATGGAAGCAGTTCAATTAAGTAATTTATGATGCTGACTCTAATCACCAGTGAGAACTTGTACTTTCTATATAACGTATGTAATGTAGCTTCTAGGGTTCGACAATATCCGATTTTATTGTTATACGTTTTAACCTTCACCCAAATTATACCGCAGGATTACTAAACCTGTCTACTCGTATTGTATATTGTCATTTGTCTTGGTTTTGTTACGTATTTATATTCAGATTATGGTTATGTACAAAGCTAGAATACTAGTAGAATACAAAGAATACCCTGACAGAATACAGAGGAGTTTATGGCTGATTCAGTGCCCAGGATCTCTCCACCGCCATGCTTAACACATGCTTGGGTAAGAGATGTTTCTGCTGAAACGCTGTTTAATTTTCACCGAACATGACGCTGGGTATTAAGGCCAAACAACTCCACTTTGGTTTCATCTGTCCAGAGGACATTGTTCTCGAAGCCTCCAGATGCAGTTTTGTGAACCTCAGTGAACCAGTTTCTTTCTGTTTTCTTTTCAGATGGAAGAGGCTTTCCAAACAAACCGTACTTATTCGGTCTTCTTCTAATTATGCTTTCATTGGCTTTAACATTTAACGTGCTCTGTAAGTCCTGTAGGGTCTGAGATGGAGCTCTTGTTTTTTTTTTTTATATACTGTATTTCTTTGAGAGCGTTTTCACAACCTGGCCTTGGGGTGGATGTGCTGGGACGTCCAGTCCTGTGAAGATTGGCAGCTGTCTGGAATGTTTTCTACTTGTGAATAATCGTTCTCATTGTAGAATGGTTTGGAAATGGTTTCCAGTTAGCGGGTACTTAGTATGACCGGCATTTGTGTTTTTTTTAAATGTAATTTTCTTTTTTTTTCTTTTTTTTTGTCAATTTGACTGTTTTTGTCAGTTTGTCAGTTTTTGAGCAGGAGTTATTATGCCCACATAGGCTATGCACTATGCACTATGCACTGCTAGCTAGATCAGGAGGTCACAGCAGCTTTCTCACGAGTTCTCAGTAGAGATTTGTACTGGCTCATTTACTATGATGACAGAGAAGATACAAAATAAATAACCAGACTGGCTCTAAATCAGACCCATGCTACACCCAGACCACTAACTAAACAGATTACACCGAACCACGGGACAGAAGCTGAACACCACAAACATACACATGCATGCACCCTGCAATGATCGTCATTATTAAAACGCATAATTCAAATTGTTTTTTTTTTTTTTTTTTAAATCCCATTACTTTTCCAAAACTTTCTGATATGTATTTTTTTCCAGGTCTGGGTGACTTGATTAATGGTGTGGTGTTAAAATAACGCAAAGTGTGTATTTCTTAAAAATAACAAACCATGTGTTGTTTTTGTGAGTGCCAAGAGACCTACATATATTTTTTTATATATATATATATATATATATTTTTTTTTTTTTTTTTTTGGATCTCTATTGTTCTCTCTAAGATTCTTGCATCCAGATCTGGAAAAAAGGTCACAAGCTGTGTGTCTCTTTGCAAGACCTCAGCTCCCTTTTACAGTAAATGCTTGAGCAACCAGGATACAAACCCACCTTCAGCCAGTCCCTAAGCAAACCGTCTCCAGGAGATGGGGCTCCAGGGACACGCCTCCTCAGAGAGTCAGCCAGTGACTGAGCTTTATTAGGGCCCTTCCTCTGCCTCACTCATTCTTTCTTTTCTAAGCGAGTGAAAGAGTAAAGGTTTGGATTTGCTCTTATGATGGTACATGTGTTCCTCAGATCAGAGATGATGAGGGGAAAAACCGAGAACATTCCCAGCCGTCGTCTAGCTGATTCCTTTTTAATGGCTATCACATTGATGTTCTGTCTGTCTGTCTGTCTCTCTCTCTTTAATTTGTAGACACACACACATCCTTTTTCAAATGGCGGATTTTCAAATGATAATTGGGCAAAATCTTGGAGATTTGGTTGGAAAGTTGCTCAGACTTTTTGAGAGCCTGTGGTTTTTTGTAAACTACTACCAGTCATGGTGTCTTTTGCTATTAAGAGTGTCTGGACTTGTGTGCATGTGTGTTTGGATTTGTTTACCACCAAAAAAGCCTGTATTTAAAAAAACAAAAAAACACAATGAGATGGTGAATTGGCGTGCATTGGAATGTCTTTTTTTTCTTCCTAAAAAAAAGTCATTGATGTCCCTACAAGGATCGAAATATCTGATAATTTTTATCAATGTAAATGTTTTTTTTTCCAGTAACCCGCTCCTTAGCATCAAATTGCCATAATATCTGTCTGTTTTAGACCCATGTTTAGTCTACAACAGCCAGGCTATCTTTGTGTACACAGTACACCATGCCTTTCTGTCACATCTTGGCCTCCAAGTCTCCTGATTCAGTCTCCTGACTTGCTGCTAAATAAGTGAATCAGTATTCTAACGGCTAACATAAGATTGATAAGAGGTCAGTCGAAGGTTTCTCAGCGTTGAAGGAGTTAGCGGTCCGCTGTTTTATGCAGTATCTGGCTCCTAAGGGTGTCACTGTGACTCACCAGCCTGCACGTTAGCCCTGCTTTATGCCGAAAAGCCGAGGTTTGAGAGGGAACTGGAGCGGATGTTAGATAAAGTGTGTGGAAAGAAAAAGGCAGAGTTATGTAAGGAGCCGAGCGGACTACAGAGCGATGTTTTTCTACTTGATTTTTATTTCAAGACCGGTCAAGACCACAACGCCAGGCATATCACTAAAGTGCCTGTGCGTGTCTGATTCATTCATTCGTTATTGTGGTTGGATGTAAAACAGCCGGCTTAATTTTTTTTTTCCAATTTGAAATGATTATTACTTTTATTATTAGTACTGTTACTATTAACTTTTTTTTTTTTTAAAGTGCAGCTTTTATTAAAAGATTGAACCCGAATGGTCGGCACAGTGGCTTAGTGGTTTGCGCTGTCGCCTTGCACATCCTGGGTCCGGATTCCATTCTCGCCACGGGTCTGTGTGCATGGGGTTTAAATGTTCTCTCTGTGCTTGGTGGGTTTCCTCTGGGTTATTCGGTTTTCTCACACAATCCAAAGACGTGCAGATTAGGCTAATTGGTGTAATATACACACGTGGACAAAATTGTTGGTACCCTTCGGTCAATGAAAGAAAAACTCACAATGGTCACATAAATAACTTTAATCTGACAAAAGTAATAATTTAAAAAAATTCTATGAATGTTAACCAATGAAAGTCAGACATTGCTTTTCAACCATGCTTCAACAGAATTATTTAAAAAAATAAACTCATGGAACAGGCCTGGACAAAAATGATGGTACCCCTAGAAAATACTGAAAATAATGTGACCAAAGGGACATGTTAATTCAAGGTGTGTCCACTAATTAGCATCACAGGTGTCTACAATCTTGTAATCAGTCAGTGGGCCTATATATAGGGCTCCAGGTAGTCACTGTGTTGTTTGGTGACATGGTATGTACCACACTCAACATGGACCAGAGATTGGCACCACGTCCGGGGTGTACCCTGCCTCATTGTCCGAGTCTCCTGGGATAGGCTCCAGGCCCACCTCGACCCTGTATACAGGATAAAGCGTTAAAGACGATGAGTGGGTGAGTGAGATTCCAAATGTGTCTCATTAGTTACTGAGGAGAAAAGATACAGGGGTTGAGTAATGAAACTGAAACACTGGCCAATTTAGTGTTGGAGGTTTCATGGCTAAATTGTAACGTTTAAGCAGAGTAATAGCACAGTTTTGCTTAAAATATTGCAATGCACACAACATTATGGGTGACATATCAGAGTTCAAAAGAGGACAAATTGTTGGTGCGCGTCTCGCAGGCGAGTCTTTGTGATGTATCAAGAGCCACGGAAATCCAGGGTAATGTCAGCATACAGTATCACCAAGAAGGACGAACCACATCCAATACGAGTAACTGTGTAACTACTTGGGCTGTAGACAGTGTGAAACATGTACTGTTCTCTGATGAGTCCACCTTCATTGTCTTTCCCACATCGAGAGAGTTATGGTGTGGCGAAGCCCCAAAGAAGCGCATCACCCAGACTGTTGCATGCCCAGAGTGAAGCATGGGGGTGGATCAGTGATGGTTTGGGCTGCAATATCATGCCAGTCCCTAGGCCCAATACTTGTGCTAGATGGGTGCGTCACTGCCAAAGGGCTAACGAACCATTCTGAAGAACCATGTACACCCAATGGTTCATCACTGTATCCTGAAGGCGGTGCCATGTATCAGGATGATAATGCACCAATACACACAGCAAGACTGGTGACAGAATGGTTTGATGAACATGAAAGTGAAGTTAAACATCTCCCATGGCCTGCACAGTCACCAGATCAAAATATTAATGAGCCACTTTGGGGTGTTTTCAAGGAGCAAGTCAGGAAAAGTTTTCCACCAGCAGCATCACATAATGACCTGGACACTCACTATTCTGCAAGAAGAATGGCTCAACATCCCTCTGGCCGCTGTGCAGGACTTGTATCTGTCATTCCCATGACGAATTGATGCTGTATTGGCCACAAAAGGAGGCCCTACAGCATACTAATGATTTATTGTGGTCTGAAACCAGGCGTTTCAGTTTCATTGTCCAACTCCTGTAGTGTTACACTCACCTGTTCAACTGCTCATTAACGCAAACATCCAATCAGTCAATGACATGGCAGCAGCTCTATTCATTTAGTCTTGTAGACATGCTTAAGTTCAAACCGAGTATCGGAATGGGGAAGAAAGGTGACTTAAATGACACGCTTGTCGGTGCCAGACGGGCCGGTCGAGTATTTCCGAAACTGCTGATCTGCTGGGATTTTCGTGCCCAACCATCTGTAGCGTTTACAAGAAAGTTGTCTGAAAAAGAGAAAATATCCAGTGAGAGGCGTTTTTCTCGGCAAAAATGCCTTGTTGATGCCAGAGGTCAGAGGGGATTGGGCAGACTGGTTCGAGCTGATAGAAATCTGTGAGAGATCTCAATGGAATGTTTCCAGCACCTTGTTAAATCTATGCCACGAAGAATTAAAACTGATCAAGCCAGTACTAACAAGGTGTACCTAATGAAGTTTCCAAGGAGTGTGTTTGTGCGTGTATACAGTATTTGTGCTTGTTCATTTTTGGCGTCGGTTCCCTTTAGCTCTGCTAGGGTAGTCATGCAAGTTTGATGGGAGGAAGTAAAGCAGACAGATGGATAAGCAGTAAAAAACTTGGAGAAACAAGAAACATTTTGTCATTTTATGCATACATCCATTTTTTTAAATGATAATAATGTTCAGTCACACTACCCCAGATTTCTATTTTCAAATGCACATACTCACGCTCATGAACCATGCAGGACCTGGAACAAATTCCACCTCTCAGTGTGTGGTGTGGTTCGGAACCTGACCAAAGCTGCTTTCATGTTATTTTGTCCTTTTTGGTGTTTTTTTTTTTTTTTGCGTTTGTTTTTTTACCTTGCCATGTGCTTTTTTTCTGTTCTAGTCCTCCCCGGTCATTGATTAATTAACCCTTAATTAGACACTTACATTTAAGCATTTGGCAGACGCTCTTACTGTATCCAGAGCGAATTAAATAAGTGCTTTGAAGATCCATTATTAATAATATGTTTATTCTGGTTCACTAGGTTGCTAACTAGAAGCACAATCAGTCATTTGTTTTATTTTTATTTTGGGAGTCACCCTAAATACCTAAGAAACAGATAGGACTTAACAGATAAGTCATCACTCAAAGATTGCCAGAGACTCGTCTGTACGGCCATTTAGAAGAAGTTTCATTCACCAGTAGGAGGCTGTACAGTAAGTGATAAGTGCTTTGAGATAAGTGAATACAGGGCCGTTTTTAGCTTTGTAAACAAGCATCAGTGTTCTGAATTTGATGTGAAAGCCAGTGGAGGGAGCGGAGACATGGGGCGGCGGTGGGAGAACTCAAGGTGCATTTTATGCGTGAGAATCCAAGAATCATAGTAAGAGTTCATGCCAGGGCAGGAAACACAGCCAGACACATATTAATCTAGATGAATCAATGAGCAAACAGGTGAAAGTCCGATAGAGAAAGACGAGGACTATAGGGAGGATGCTTTAGCAACAGAGTGCGGATAATTTTTGACTCACCATCGTAGTTCAATGGTTGTCCCAAAATGTATACATTTATATATACATTCATAAATCTGTACATGGAGGATATTTTCAAAAAAATATATATTTTTTTAGGGGTGGGGGGTGGGGGTGGGGGTGGGGGTGGGGGGTGGATAAGATGAGTAATAGAACACATCAAGACGTTTTTTGGAGTTTCTGTCTGTCTGTGTACGCGCATCATGTAAAGAACTACTGAACGATTTTTCACAGGTGAAAGGGTTTTCACAGGTGTATTTGTTTCATCGCAATCGGCCCGCGGGGAGAGAAGATCAGCTCATTTGAAATTTAAATGGAGGACGCCCTTATATCATAAACAAAAAATCGGCCTAGAGAAAATTATTCAGCTCATCTCAAAATTCAACAGATGGCATTGTACATTTTTTTAAAATACGCTTATGAGTGTGCGATACATTTTCATGGGAACGAAGCCGCTGGCACATCTAGTATTAAATAATGTCCTTTGAAAAAAAACAAAAACATCCTCTGCATATTTTGTCCTTTTATCATTTTTGTATCGGCTGGAGCGTAAACAAGCCAATTAGTTTTCCCGCTAATGTGACCTCATATAAGGAGTAGACTCTTCCCCAGCTTGTTCCTTAAACAGTAGCTCATTTACATAGACACTGAGTTTGTGTTTGGAAAGAGGAGTGAAACCGAAGGATGTTTAGGTATGATGATGACACACACACACACACACACACACACACACACACACACACACACCCTTTGGAGGTGCTCTGAGACCTGGGTTAACTTGTTAAAGAAAAGGTCAAATATGGGCCCTTTAAAGTGCTAATGGATGTTTTTTTCAATGGGTGTGAAAACATGAAAACAAATGAAGGTCAGAAACAAGAAGGTCGACAAGAAGCTATGGTTTGAATTTAATGAAATAAACGCTGAAACAGATCAAGGTCAGTGACTCATACTGTACAGTAAGTAGCTGGTGTCTGTGATTTATAATTATCTTGTGTGTATACAGTAGCTTATTCATGTGTTTATTTCGTGTATGCTAATTTGTTTTTCGGCATTTATTTATCTAAATTCTACCCATAGTTTCCTGCGTTCCATGTCCTTAGTTTCTTGTCCACCTACTTCGCTTTTGACCTTCATTCGTTTTTTCCGTCTTTTCGCACGTATCGATTACTCCAGTCTAATGCCGTCCAGCTGTGTTTCTTCCCCTGCCGTTAAACCCGCACTACGATTCTTGAATCCGCACAAACAAAACACGCCTTGGGTTCTCTCGCTTGTATCTTACATCATCTAAACACACGTTCCACTAATGTGACATGGCAGAGGAAATGCTGTTATGCTGCTATGGGACTCCTCTTTCTTCACATTCTTCTCCGCCCGCACGCTGCTGGGACGGTTTGCCAAGAGCGTTGTTGCTTCTGGAACAGCTGTATTGCGGTAGTAGTGTGTGTTGCGAATCGTCCTGAAGAAATGACATCTGGTTCAAAAAGTTCTATGGAGGCATGCGCACCTGATTTCACTAGATATTTCATCCTCGTGTAGACGTGTGTCTTTTCAGTAATGAAACCTCACAGTTGGTGAACATAAAATCTGCGGGTGTTTTTTTTGTCAAAAGAGAATGCTGCAGCTGGGTGCTGATATGTATTAGCAATTCAGTAGGAGACAAAGCTGTCTAGTACACTTTACGTCTCCGCAGTGATCAGCTCTGTAATGGCTTCAGGTGCCGTTAAAATAAACACCACAATTAATGATAATGAAGTCTGTTTGTTTTATCGGTTTGTTGCTTAAGGCTTGTTTTTTTGGTCCATGTTGCGTGTTCAATCTGTGTCTCGTTAACCGAGGACTCATCCGAATATCGTATACAGAAGTAATAAAAAAACATTTATCGAGGGAAGAGCCACTGAAAATCAAAACATTTTTTTCTTTTTCTTTTTTTTCCAAACACACATTTGTCCCATACGGTCACATTTGTCCCATACTGATCAGCTGGTGTTCAATAAGGGTGTGGTGGACTCCATTTCCCCCAATCATCATTAGAGTAGGAGTGGGCTGTTATTAGATTTGCAGTGATTTACACACGCCCGCTACTGTAACTCAATCCAGGACGACCAGCTCAATCGAGTCCATTTGCTCAAGTCAGAAATGCAGCGTAATCACAAAGTCATGTGACGCCTATAAGGGAATTAGGTGGGATGATGAGAATATGGAAAGTGTAGTATGATCAGGATATCTGAAATAGTTGCTCAGTAATGCGCTTTTGGTTCAAATTACACCACATGAACCGTACAGGTCAAACGTCTGGACACACCTGAGATGAAAATTATTTGTGCTCTGGCTGGAGCATTTATTTGAATTCACTTTTAGGCCATAAATGCACCCGCTGTTTTCACTTCTTTATCAAAAGTGAATCTTCATCCTCGTAGTGCTGCTTTCAGGGGAGCAAACAGGTGAAAGTCCGATAGCGTAAGATCAGGACTATAGGCAGGATGCTTTAGCGCCTCAAAAGTGCGGAGCATTTTTGACTCACCATGGTAGATCAGTGGTTGTCCCAAAATTTATACATATACATTCATAAATCTGTACATTGAGGATATTTGCAGAAAAAAAAAATTGGGGTGGGGGGGTGGGGGGGGTGGGGGGGGTATTAAATAATGTCCTTTGAAAAAAAACAAAAACATTCTCTGCATATTTTGTCCTTTTATCATTTTTGTATCGGCTGGAGCGTAAACAAGCCAATTAGTTTTCCCGCTAATGTGACCTCATATAAGGAGCTTGTTTCTTAAACAGTAGCTCATTTACTGTATATACTGTAGACACGGAAATGGTGTGTTTGGAAAGAGGAGTGAAACCGAAAGATTTTTAGGTATGATGATGGAGTATTTCAACTGGAACATTGACACACACACACACACACACACACACACACACACACACACACACACACACACACACACACACACCCTTTGGAAGTGCTTTGAGATCTGGGTTAACTTGTTTAAAAAAAAGGTAAAATATGGGCCCTTTAAAGTGCTAATGGATGTTTTTTAGATCCTGTTAGAGGATTAAATGCACTACGTTTTATTCTTTGTACAAACAGAGACCAAAAACATAAGGAATGCACTCAGCTTTACCAAACGTATTGATCTCGTACGGTGCATTTATTAGACTAAGACACTTTAATGCTTCCAATCCCTAATTTGAAAAACACTTCCTTTTTTCATCGGTGACATTTTTTGCTAAATATACTGTACCAGCCCCGCACATTCTAAATATAAGCCAGTTGAACATATGCCCCTTTCAGGAACTTTGAAATGATTTTGATTGATAGCAGCGTGTTCCATTTCTCCAGAGTGAATTTCTTGTTCAGCCGCAGCATTTATCTCTTCGGGGTCGTGACACCAGATTAATGACTAGTTGAGCTCTCGGATGGTCTCGGTGAAAAATCGTTGAAGTGCACCATTTTAGACCTAAGCAGTAAGACTCGTACTGTTCACTTTAAACACAAAATGTACAAAAATGTGTGCGTGTTTTTTTTTTCATGCCATGTGCTGTCTATATTAACTCCGCGAGTTTGATTCCTTTGATGCTGTAACCTGGGTGAAATTAATCTGGTATCCGATTAATACAAATTAAATCGGGATGTAGGTATCGTGACGATATCGTATCAGGTGACCCCTGGTGATTTCCCTCCCTAGTATGCAGGACTGGAAAGAGGGGAGAGCAGCTGCCTGCCAAAACCCCACATTCAAACCCAGTCACGGTAGCACTTTCAGTTTCAAGGAGACACATCTGCTATGTCATCTTAAACATCACTGTGTCTTCTTCCTAATTGCTTCTAAGTCGCTCCGAACGTCCTGTTAACTTAGTCAGTGGTGTGTTTTGATCTTTCGTCACTGCTAGCTAACAATCGCGCGAGCGTGCTGAAGCTGACTAATAGCGAGTGCTATGAGGTTTTGGCAGGCAGATGTTTGTTGTGAAATCTCCCAGATGAATGTGTAGCAGAATAAGTCATGCTGGTTTTTGATATTCTGATTAATCGCAGGCAGACAAGCTGTGTGTGAGGTAACGATCAGGGATTCTTTGTAAACGGTGCATGATCGCACATGTGCGTCCTTGTTTGCTTCCGAAACACAGCGCTTGTGAAAGAGTAAAAAAAAAAAAACTTTCATTTATTGCTCCGGGATTTTGAAAGTTAAAGGTCGTACCTTAACCGTTAGAACGAATCTTTTGCTGTACGCAATGTCAAGTGTTTCTGACTTCTTTTTAAGCCATACGCGGGTATTAAACAACCTTTTTTTTTTTTTTTTTTCCAAGGATGCACGATGCCGAGAAGCAGTGTGCATTACGGAGAGATGAAGCCTTGTGGTTGTGGCACCGGCAAAAATTTTTAACAACTTCAATCCTGAATACGTGTGTGATGATACAATACACATTTTACCTTACCGGTTCAAAATTAAACGATAACACTGGAGCCGCCGCGATACCGTACAGTATGCGAATCTGTGGAAGGAATATATGATGTGAACGCACAGAGAGCGATACCAGAGTAATGTGCAAGTCGTGCAGTTTGTCCATTTTCTATGATTGCAAATTATTATTATTTATTTATTTTTATTTGGATTTCCCCCCGATTTTTCTCCCTAATTTAGTCGCGTCCAATTCCTCCCCGCCACTAGGGGGCTCCCACATAAAGGCTACTTCTACAACACAGTCTGGAGGGCCGAAGACTATCAATCACGTGTTTCGTCCGAACCACGTGACGCGACCGCATATTTTCGAACTGCTCGCTCACGCACCGTCATTAATGTGGGAGCACTAAGTACCTCTCATCCCTCCCCTCTGAGAGAGC